>JANFOE010000459.1:0-600000 GCA_025667525.1 Glebionis coronaria
TATATATATATATATATATACTAGTTGCGTAACCCGCCCAACGGGCGGGTTCGATTCTTAAATCTCTTTTCAAAACAACGTTTGTTGATCCGTTATATTTGTTGGCTATATGGCATACAATGTATGTGTGATGACCTCGTTTTTGTTATTAAGAAACTAACTTTTGATAATGTTAGGCCATGGCTCACCCAACAGACGGTTATGTCCTATATTAATCTTTGGACGATCACAAATCAATGGATGGGTTTCGATTCATAAATATATTTTTAAAACAACAACCTTGTTCTCCCTTATATTGTAGCAGGGGGCACACAATTGTCTATGTAATAAGACGATTGACTTATAAACAGATTATCATTTTAAATTTCAATCCTTTTTTTATAGTAACTATTACACCGGACAATTACAATTTCGTAATTATGAATTAACTTCTATTTTTGATAAAATATTGTTTAATAGTATGTTTAGAGCTTGTTCATATTAAAATTTTATCATATTGTTACCTTTACTTTTTTATTCACTTCAAAGTTTTACTTTCCCTATTATTATAACTTTAATTATTTTTAGTTTTTATTTTATATAGATTATTATATGTTTGCCTATAATCTTGAATTTAGGCATTTTGCAACATGTAGGAAAATAAAACCATTTCCATCAACTATTCCAAAAGTTTCATAATTTGTTGTTTCATTGATTTGATAATGTTGTCGAACGAAAGTTTCATCAAATTCTTTCGACAAACTCTTGATCGTCATTTGATAAGACCTAAATTAATTTATTGATATCAATGAATTAGTAACGGATCACAAAATAGAAAATACTTTACGATATACCATACTAAAAATGACATGTCGTAACTTGAGATGTAGGTTTTCTTTTAGTGTAAATAAAATCACCCCCTTACATAAATGCAGAGTTGTCGATGAATAGTCTCCCTATACTTCCATCAAATAAAAGCAGGGAAATTCATGTTATATTTTACACGAAACAATGTACTGAACATTAAGCTATCCACAACAGCGACCTAGTGTAACCTTTATTTTTCTGACATGTCAGCTTTCTATCTTCGACTACATACAGTGACCTATTTATCGCAATAAGAAGATCTAGTTCAATTTTATAATATATTTTTTTTTCAAATAATTCTTTAAATAAAATAAAAAAGATTAGAATAATATTTATATTTAATTATCGTAAAAGAAATGATTAAAAAAACTTAATTAGAGGAAAATGGGGGAAAATGCATTAGTTAAAATTAACTCTAAAAATAGTCAAATTAATAGTATATATTAAAAGGAATTAAACAAAGTTTAATATATTAAAATTTAAAAATTTATTATAAATAATAAATTTTATCTAACTAAAATATAATTTAAACCAAATCTATTTTAATCTAAAAAAATAAAAAGAATAGAAATAAAAGAGAAGGGAATCATGATCGATTGCACAAATAGATCGCTCCCAAGATCTATTTTTTCCGGTCGATTTAGTCAACTCGGTCGCCGCAACGGGTCGACCGAGTTTGACTTCGATCGACTTAACTGACCGATACTCCCGTTGCGTTTAGCTTTAATTTACACATCAAAACTCTACTAATATTTTTACTTAAAAAATACCAAATCCGGTTCGTTTCTAGAGTCACCCGTTTTTTTTATAATTTCTCTTCATTAAAAGGAGCAGAGGTATAGATAGATTAGCTCACTTACATACCTTAATGAAGATTTAATGTTCAAGAAACAAACTCCGTTCATTATGAAACACAATTCTCTATGATGAGATGAATCACATTATGGTTTATTGCTAATCCCACTAAAACCCATCCATGTCATTCCTAAAAACAACATAATATATATAAAAAAAATCATTTACCCATTAATCAAGTCAAAAGAGACTCCACTCAATCCACTTGATGTTCATAAGCAACAAATGTTACAACACCAACAGGTGCAGCCTTCACAATATCTTATTGTATGGTCCACACCAACACTCCCTTTGCATGATCCGTTGAAGTGCATGATATATATACATGTTCCTATACACGAGTATTCACTCGAACTCCATGTATTTGATGTCTCTACAATCCTTCAATCTGTATGACAAATACAACCAAAAATTACAACTTCATACATGATATAAGAGTTAAATTAACTTCCAGATTTTGGTTTTCAAAACTCTAAAACTAAAATTACCTGAAATCGCTTCTCACCACGTCAAGCGGATGACAAAGATCCTTAGCACATGATCCATCAATAATGACACAAACAAAAAGCTAGAAGCTTGACAAAGACTCTTTCGTTGGCGGTGGATTCGAAGACAACCAACCTGGTATTTAAGGCTTAAATATGCATCCTTTAGATATTTTAAGTGTCACTATTTGTGACTTTGCTAATTTTTTGAAGACTTGAAGTCATATTAAACAACAATCAAAATAGCTGTAATTACTAAGATAATCAGGTGAAATAGATGATAAAACTAATCTTTAAACATGTATGAGAATATTTCATATAATTTCACCAAAATAAATAAACTACCATAATACTCCATACTAATTGGATTCTCAAACGGTGCGTAATATCAAACAGTGTGTAAATCATACAGAAATACCTTCTTTTTAGTGTCGTCAGACGCTTTGACCAACTCTAAGTCTTCATCTTGACTACCAAAAACCTTAGGCCTGCTCATCAACCTTTTTAACATGTAGATGTTGCATAATATAATTTATGATAACAACCTGTGTTGAAAATGATGGAGTAGGAATATTTTTAGTAGCATATGTTAAAAAGTAGACTTATGTATTTGGTGTGTCAGAACTCGAAATGATCAGAGTATAAATATCAGAAAGCTTGATAGGCCTTTACTTCTTGAATGCTTTTGCTATGCTTGAGTCTGACATTTGATGCAGTGAATCAGACTATGCTGAAACATGGAAAATCATTTTATGGGATGGGGTGTTTGGATTAAATTATTTCTAGGGCTTCATGCTTTCACTATTCCGTAACAACTGATGGACAAAACTCCTCTTCCTGGTCATGTCACGGATTCACATGCCACACCAGCAGGCGGTGTCACACCAGCTGGTATGCCTTGGGACACCACACCTAACCTGTCTGGTATGACTACAGCGACTCCAAAATGTCAGAGGTCAAGGTAGGACGAGACACCAGAAACTATGGGTAGTGCGACACCCGGTGGAGCTACACCATCAACAACATATACACCTGGTTTAACCTCGTTTGGTGCAGCTGATCTAGTCACTCCAACCCCATGAGCTATAAAACGCGTGCTGATATGACCCCGAGCAGTATAATTTAGGAAGACACGAGAAAAACATTGATTATATTGGAGTCGCACATTGACTGATGAAGAACTCGATGTAATGTTTCCTCAAGACTACTATGCTCGTGTAGAGGGGATATAAATCATTTCCAATCTCAGTAAGGCGTCTGGTGTAGCTACTATGATTGCTGCAATGTGTCTTGATATTGATAACATTGATGAATATGTGAGAAACGCCAATGGTAGAGCTTTAGTATTGTTGCATCAGCAATTGATTCCCGACACTTTTACCCTTCTTGAAAACTGTTTTTCAAAGTAAGAAAGCGTGGCAAGCTAGGCATACAGGTATTACGATTGTTTAGCAAATTGCTATACTAATTGGTTGTGCGGTTCTTCTCTATTCGAGGTCTCTGGTCAAGATTATTGAACGTAGGCTTAACGATGAAAATCAGAAAATCAGAAAATCAGAACAATCATTGTTATCACTGCATGCTCTTTACCGTGGCAGCTGCTCCTTATGGTATTGAGAATTTTGACTCGGTTCTGCAGCCTTTGTGAAAGGGTATCCGATCTCACCGTGGAAAGATCTTAGCTGCTTTCTAGAAGGCAATTGGGTTCATTATGCCTCTGATGGATGCCATATATTCCAGCTACTATACCAAGGATGTGATGGTTATAATTATTCATGATTCCCAGTCTCCTGATGAAGAAATGAAGAAAATTGCTCCTACGTCTGACCCAATTTTGAAGAATAGGCATTGTGAACGTAATAGGTATGACTAAGATGAATCCTCCTATAAAGAACTTGCTCCCACGTCTGACCCTTATTTTGTAGAATAGGCATGAGAAGGTTCAAGAGAATTGTGTTGATTTGGTTGGTCGTATTGCTGACCTGGTGCAGAGTATGTTCCTGCAAGGGAGTGGATGAGGATTCATTTTGAGATTCTTGAGATACTAACGGCCCACAAGAAGGGAATCCTTCGTGTTGCTATAAACACATTTTGGTATATTGCTAAATCCGTTGGACCATAGATACACTGGCTACCTTGTTAAACAATCTCAAGGTGCAAGAGCGACATAACTGTGTCTGCACCACTGCTGCTATTGTTATTGTTGCAGAAACATGTTCTCTACACAGAATAGCCACTGTTGCTATTGCCCGTTGGGCGTTGTTTCAATGAGGGAATATTAACACCAGGCTTAATTTACCTTAAGCTTCAGGTACCAAAATGGTAAAAAGAGCTCCCAGAAGGTTAACAACACCCAATATTTTAAGTGCGTTTTTAACACCAATAGCTTTAGAAAATATAAGAACATAATACACCGTGAAAACTAAACTGGCAAGTAACGAAAACTAAGTGACACAAGTTTGACCAAGTCATACCAAGTATTTCCACCATTGAAATATTCAAGCTGTCCATAATTCAACCAACATGCTCATAGATTCCTCTTTTTCTTCAACTTGCTGTCCTTTTCGCTTCCTCTTTTTGCCATTCTGAAACACATAAAACACCAGTGCAATTAAGTTTTAAATACAGGTTAAGTTACATATTATGTATTTGACCTAGGTCTGCTTGCTTGAATTTTTGCGTCAGTTTTGAGCATGGGTGGGTATTAGCTATAGATAAAGAAGAAGCAAGTCATGACCCTGATTTTTCCTACCAACCACGAGCCTTAACAATGATTCGGGCACCTTCCATGTTGTCGAAACCTTTAATCTCCATTTCATTAAGTTCTCCAACCAAATATTCGAATAATATTCGAGTGAATCCAAGTTATAGGGAGGAGGGGCATATGGAAAATTTAATACCTACAGAAACTGTTGGTGATTCTTTTGTCAGCGTATTTTCAGTTACGAACAAAAAAAGAGACAAAACATGTAGTTAATGAACTTATTAGGTTTTTGTAGAACAGGATATTCGTACCTCTCTGTGTATTAATAAACTTATTAGGTTTTTGCAATTAATCCTAAACAAAAGGACTCCAAACACCCAAAGATCTTTAAATCACCAGCAACTGCAGCAGTAGCTTCCGTAACCGCTGCAACAACACCTTCCGTAACTGCTGCATACATATATACCCTAGCTAAATCTTCTGTCTCCACTTGTTGTAGGAACTAACCTTCAAGAAAAGAAACTAACATATGTACAATCTTATTAGGGTATTTTTTTAAATATAACCTGTAAAACCGAACTCAGGAATATATGATATTGAAAAGATGATCCCTGATATTTTCAGGCTTTGAAGTCATGATAAGCATAATAGTGACGAACCGTGTATGTGTGTTTTAGGGGTTTGAAGGTCGAATATGTTTTTTTCGGTTAAGAGATATATGCCGAATTTTAATAAAATTATAAGAATAAGGAATATATCAGAATTATTAATATACAATATCACCCAATATTCAACCGAATATTGCCCAGTGTGATAAAATCAAAATTATTAATATACAACAATATCACTAAATATTCACCCAATATTAATCCGAATATTAAGCCCACTGATCTAAATATTGCCCAGCCCATACTCATCATTAAACCAATAGGATGCCTTCAAAACGCCATGTAGGCATATGACATGGCACCTACCCATTTTCCAAGTCAAACTTAGCCCCATATATTATATATATATATATATATATATATATAACATAATCAAAACCTAAAATTTGCAGGTTTTACAGCTACTGAAGCAAAGACTCCTTTGTCTTCTAAGTTCTTTGGAAGAGGAAAGCTGAACATCCTTCAGCAAGTCTTTGTTCAGTAGGAATCTTGTTCCTCTGGTTATGCTTCAGCAGAACCACCTTTCTACTAAACATGAAATACTTAGGAGGATTTTATATTTAAATCCTAGAGTTTCTTCAGTGTCAGCAAATACTGACCCAAAAATAGTTAATACTTAAAAGTATTGAACTCGAGATCAAAGACTTAATACTATAAAAAATGTGTTAATCCAGGTTTGTGTGAGACCAAGTTGTTGTTTGTGAGATCAAGTTTTTCTCTGTGACTGAATATCTGATTGCAGCTCAGAATCTATGGATATAAGGTGAGTTCATAGCCTCACTTTTAATGCTTTCTAAATGATTTGAAAACGAGTGAGGGGGATATATGCTAAAATTGGAATACAATGTTTTTGTATGATGCCTGATATGATTATTGACACTATGTTAACTACTGCCTTAAGTCCTTTTTTAATCGTGGACCGCAAATCATTTCTAGAAAATGAGCGTTAATATTGTGAATAGTACTATTTGGGGGTTGACATCCCCTATCTGGGAATGTTGGGCTTGCTGAAAGCTAATGGTTCTGTCCTAGGCTATACGAATATACTTTATTTTGCTAAACTAAGGTTAGTTGGCAGACTACTGATAGTTGTAAATTCACACTCATTTAGGAAAACGAGGTAAAAGCGGTAAGTATTAAGTGTATGTTTAGGAAAACGTAAGCACTTATGACCCTTTGTGTGGGATCGTTCTCAAGGAGGCTTGGTGTGTGTGTTAAGAATTGATTAAGTGTTTGTGATTATGATTATGAAGAAAGAAAAAAGAAAAGGATGACGGTTAGGATTCTAAATTAAACTACGACGAAATACGTAAACGTAAAAACCGTAAAACGTGATGAAATTTAAAATTTAATCTAAAATATAATTAAAAAAAACAAATATAAAATAATATAAATAAGAATAAAAATTTGACAAAAATAATTTAAAACTTATTTCCAATTTAATATTCAATTTTAAAAGCTACTTAAAGCCTATTAAAAATAAATCCAAAATATGATTTTATCAAATGAGAATCTTACTTATATTATATAAAAACTAAAAAGTATTTTTCTTGATTTTTTGAAACTATTTCTCTAATTTTTAATGACTAAAAACACTTTTTAAATAAAAATAATGATTAAAAATAATAAAATAATGCTAAAATTAATATAAATTTTCTAAAAATCCTATTTTATGATACTAAATAGTAAAAAAATGAAAAAGTTTGAAAAAAGTTATTTTTACCACTAAAAGACAAAACAGCTTAAGTAAAAATCTAATTAAACTCAAATTAATTCTAAAAATTAATTAAACACAGTAAACAGTGAACTTTTATAACTAAAAATCTTAAAATTAATATTCTGAAACTAGGAAAATTTAAAAAACTGAAAAATGTTACTTTTTGCACTAAACGACAAAAACCAGATTAATTAAAACTAATTTAACTTAAAATAATTCTAAAAAATCATTAAATAAAGTTGAAAATGAAATTTCTTTGTAAAAAAATTTAAAATACTTACTTAAAACAAGAAAATTGAAAAAACATAATTTCAATAATTTTTACCACTAAATGACAAAAGCATATTAAAAAAATCTAATCTAAACTGAATTTATTCTAAAAAAAAATACCAAATGGACATTAAATTAAAATTTAACTTCACTAAAAATATTAAAATAAATCAGGAGGTCTGGGAAAAATAGAAAATATGAAAAATCCTTAATTTGACCCACTAAAGACAAAAATCTAAAAGACCAGACAGTGACATGTGAAGTTCTTTGTCTGGTAGTGTAGCGGTGGCTACACTTGTACTAACAGTGGGAAGTTTTTTCCCACTGCTTAGTCTAAAAATTAGGTCTGGTGACCTTTTAGCTTAGGAAAGCCTTGCTGTTGGGTTTTTCTTGGAATCAAGGGCACCCATACACTCAGTGGAGTGTAGGGAGTCAGATTAAACACAAAAACAATAAGCTAACACACAAAGATCACACCAAAAGCATGCAAATCCAAGTCACTGATGAACATATAGAACATGGAATGTTTTGCTGATATAAAGTGCACTAAGACGAATTTCAAACCAAGAAATCAATCAATCCAGTATGCCAAATCAATCACAAACAATCATAAACCCTAGTTGACCAGATTAGCTAATGGATTCCAAGATTTGGTGGAACAATATACTAAAATAAAATGAATAACAGACTACTTAGTTTTTGTACCACTTATACCATTTTTTAGATATGCAAACTCCTAAAACTTGTTAACCAATTTAAACCAAGATGCCAAATAACACAATTATACTAAAAGAAGATTGTTCAAACAAAGTGGTGACTTATATGTCACCCAAAAATCCTTTAATCAGTACTACCAAACACCACTTTAACTTTCTGAAACCAAGATTTTCAAAGACTTATCATGCAAGATCAACTCAAATCATTCAACTAGCATTCAAATCATACACAAAACCCCAAATTAATAGAAATCAGGCAAAGTAATTCAGTCAATCACTAAACAATATCAGAACTCACAATTATCACACATTTTTTACTTAGATGAAAAAGGTAAGAAACTTACCTCCAAGGTGTACATCCATACCATGGAGTGTGTAACCTTAAGTGCAAAGGAGTGCACTAGCTTCCTAACTCCCCTGCTATGAAAAGAAAACCACAATGTGATAACAGTTTAACTCTAACGGATTTCCAACCTTTATGTTCATGTTAAGAGCATAAGGATTATTTAAGAAATCCTATGACCACTTAACATGAAACAAGCATAGAACAAGCTGCCATTCTTTCAAAATAATAAAAAAACAATAAATTTTAAGAACCTCTTGGATCTCTAACAGAAACACCAAAGAAAGTGATGCCTCACAATTTTATTTCACTCAAATGTTATATGTCCACTGACCCTTGATATCACTTAATATCAAGGGTCTATGGTCTCATATAAACTTAAATGAAAAGCTATTGGGGCTTTCTCAACTTTCTTTCCCAACTGAAATAAACTTAAACGTCACAAAGACTAAAAAAACGTTTTCAGAAGCACAATCTTTGATTCAAACACTGAATCACAAATAACTAACCAAGAAAAGTAAATGGGACTTGTCTTTCTCGTCACAAACATTCATCAAATAATTTCATTCATTGGAAAAAAGGGGGTTTACAATGTTTTGACCAAGGAGAATAAAAACAGGAACAGAGAAAAATGGTAACTTAACATGCCTTTATATAAGGAGGCTACAAGAGTCTAGAACTAACGAACCCTAAAACTTGATTTTCAAGTTATGCCCCTTAAATTTGAATCGTCAACTTTTGTCAAAAGGTGTCTCGTGATGGTGCAGGTTTCATGTGAGTTGATAGCTGTTGAAATTCCATCTATACCGTTCAATGGACCAAGTACTATTCTCATTCGTTGATCTTTTCTGCCAAATTTGTCATTTTGTCCAATACCATGTGTAGGGGAAGTCATGTGGGGCCACTCTAGTCATGGGGGAACCAGTTTGAATGTGGGGTTATGCTCCGTAAACACTAAATTACTAATCTGGAGTTGTTTATGTTCCAAATCGTAGTAATTAGTGTTTAAGAAAATTAGGGTTTATGTGATTGATTTTAGTAGCAGATTGGGGTTTTAATTGGGATTAGGTGAATAGTGCATGTTTACCTCCACAAAAAGTATTATTAAACTGATTTTGAAACCGGATTAATAAATATTAGTTTAAGGTTTAGTGGAAAGGTGATGTGGCGAGTGGGGTGATGTGGAGGGATTTGATTGGTGGGGGTGATGATGTGGCAAGCTCTGGTTAGCTGGTGAGGTTTGGCTCTTTGACAGAAAATACCCCTTATCTTCCATGTATATTACAAACAGAGTTATGGCAGCCTCAAACTTGTTTCCTTTGTTAATAAAGTTTTAAAACTCATACTTTTCCACATACATTTTCCAAAAGTATTTTCAAGGGTTTTTCTTGTAATTTCATAATTCTTCAAGAGTTCTTTTTGACATGTCTTCTTTCTACAAGGTCTTCATTTGTATGAATGGCTTTGTGGAGGACTAAAAATGACAAGTCTTCAATTTTTAGGGATCACTCTTGCCAATTCTTTAAAGTTGTGGGTCCTTTTTGTAATTTTGACAAACTTTAGGGACCAAACTTGGAATTATGAATAAACAAGGGAATAAAGTGTCAATTATTCAATAATGAAGGACCTTTCTTGTACAATCTTCAATTCTTCAAGGAATTTTCTTGGAAAATCAACGCTAGGGCCCAGTTCTTTGTGCGACTTTGGTTCCCGTGTTTGTTTTTGCTTGTTTCTTGTGATATTTTGCCATTTTCTCAATATCCGTACCTAAAATACACATTGAACAAACACAAGCATATATATGGCACTTTTTGATATTTTTAACCGTTATAAGCCCGTTTTGGATGATGAGACTATGTATAAAAGCAGTCTCATCACTCCCCCATACTAAACCATTGCCGTGCCCTCACGCAATGCTAGAATAAAGTATCGTAGCATCTCCAAAATTCATTTTATGCACTTTTATTGAATGATAAACTTGCTACACTACTACTACTTGCGTTTTAGACATAATGTATGATTTTCATCGCAAAATGGGACGTTTAGGTTCATAGAACAAGAACACGTGAATGCTTCGTTAGAAATAATTTCGTCGTCCTTGATTTTCACCCCATTCCATGCCAAGCGTGTAACGAGATCATTTTCATTATAAGTTAGTAATGCTAACACTACTCATATGCCCTAATCACGTACTTAGACTCCCATTTTCCTAAGTGGTATCTCTTATATTTTATTTTTGTCTTGAATGTTCGCGAGGATACATTTTTTACTTATGCGATGATAGAGATTTAGGTCTAAAAATAGAGTCATAACAGTGTAACCAAGACCATCGAATTAATAACCACTCCTAATAGACAATGATGTCAAAAAATAAAGTCAACAAGAAGGATCGATAAACACGGTTTTATAGCGGTTTTTAACATGAGACTTATTACCAAGACTTTTATACGCCCCCTAACGGATGGGCCTTATTATCATAGGTTTACCTCCATCTTTTATTCAACTTTGCCATGAAGCTTTTATTATGACTTCGGTCTTGCCTTACCTTTTATTATCCTCCTCATCGGTGGTTTTATTATGGCCAAAGACTTATATCCTCACGCTAAGGCGAATTTTGGATCTTTAAAGCTTCAAAGATTAAGGCTTGATTCACTTTCAATTTCGCATAGATTTTTCGGCCTTGTGAGCTTCAAATTGTTTGCTTGATTTAGGTGAGCACTTGAAATCTTATTATTGAGTGAAGCTTTTGATTATTCGGATTGCCAGTACTTCAAAACCGCGACGCTGGCGATACCTTAATGTCTTCCCAATTTAATTACATGGAAGCTACTAGAAAAGACTAGAAAACAACAATCAAGACTAAACTGCTAAGCCAATACTTATTAAGCAAAATATATATACAAGCGAAGGGAGAATAAGCAAACAACGAGAACACATGAGTTTTTGAAAGAATACGAGTACTCTACATTTAGCATAGTAACTTATAATTAACGCTATCATTTCTCGTCCTCATTTAAGAGACTTAGCCTAATATAAAGTTAAGGAATCAAAGCTAAGTGCTCAACACGTACGGTTCGAGTCAAAAATTACTCTTATTCTCGCCATCGGAAAATCTACATTCGTGTCTTAAAACACTTATAAAACATGAGAATTTTTTAAAATTAGGACATTTTTAGCCTTATTTTGCAACAAAACGATAAACAAAAAGATAAACTTTGGAAAGTGTGATGGTTTGGCAAGGCAAGTATCTATTCACCCCCACACTAAAGTTAAACATTGTCCGAAATGTTTCGAGTCTAAGGGGAGAATACCTCCATACTAGAGACGTAGTCGAATCCTTAATCTAGCATGGAAAGGGTGTAACCATTAAATCAATAGCCGTTTATGAAGTGTGCTAAAAACCTAAGGTTAGAACATATAAGGATATATCATGTGGATATCGAGAAATTCTTCAAAGCAAACGATCGAGTGCTCCCATAAAACGAACACGAGAGGCTCCAATCGTGATGATCATGATCATCTAAAAACCACATATCACAAACAACCACGGAACAAAGGTTGGAAGGGCACAAATCCCCTCACGTTACTACATTAGAAAGCGATAATATGTACATGGATAAGCATGGGACTCCCCCACGAGGCACCTCGTTTTTGATTACCGAGTCATGAGCTCGTCTCGATCCCCTCAATACTAATTATATTTGGGGAAGGTGACTTGGTCGAGGTAGTTCAAAGAGGGAACTTCCCCACCAAAGTAGTGCTTCAACCTATGTCCATTCACCTTGAAATTAGGGCCATCATTTTTAGCTAGCTCGATGGTCCCATATGGAAAAACTTGGGTAATGGTGAATGGACCAGACCAACGGGATTTCAACTTACAGAAAAAGATTTTCAAACGTGAGTTAAAAAGCAACACTTGATCTCCAATGTTAAAACCCCGGTTTCTAATTTTAGAATCATGAAAATTTTTTGTTTTCTCAATGTCATCATTACAATGCTTTAGGGCCTAATAAGCTTTGGGTTCGAGTTCAGATGGCAAGTGACAATTCTTTCCATACACAAGCTTGTAAGGAGTGCACCCGATGGGCGTCTTATGAGCGGTACGAAAGGCCCATAAAGCATCGTCTAACTTATCTGACCACGATTGTTGGTTTTCTCCTATCGATCTCTCCAAGATCCTCTTCAACGCTCAGTTTGAAACCTCGACTTGCCCACTCGTTTGTGGGTGATAAGCCATCGAAAGCTGACGTGTAACCCATATTTCTTCAAAACTCTTTCAAATTGGTCATTACAAAAACGGGTTCCACGATCGCTTATAATTGCACGAGGAGTTCCAAATCGAGAAAACAAATTCTTCAAAAACTTGACTACCACACGAACATCGTTCGTGGGAAAAGCCTTAGCTTCCACCCACTTAGATAGGTAGTCAACTGCGACAAGGATGTACTTATTACCACGTAATGATGGGAACGGCCCCATAAAATCAATTCCCCAAACGTTAAATATCTCACACACTTGGATGATGTTTTGTGGCATTTCATAGTTTTGTGAGGCTTTTCCTTGTCATTGGCATGAGTCATACGACTTGACAAGTGCATGTGCATTTCGGTAAATAGTAGGCCAAAAGAAACCGACATCAAAGACCTTCTTCGCAGTGAGATTAGCACTGTGGTGACCACCCGTTGGTCCCTCATGACAAGCTCTAAGGATATTAGAAGCTTCAGCGCCAAAAACACAACGTCGAATAATTTGATCCGCACAAGTTCGAAAGAGGTAAGGGTCGTTCCAAAAGTAGAACTTGACGTCACGAAAGAACTTTCATTTTTGTTGAGTCGTCATACCCTTAATGATGAAGTTCCCCGTATGGTAATTTGCGATGTCCGCAAACCATAGGGTGGATGAGTCAAGCTTAGAGTTCACTACACCAAGTGTCTCGAGAGGAAATGTTTCAGTGATTTCTGATATGAGTGATTTTACTCATATTAGTTATATGAATAAACGAACGATAAATGCATAAAATGTATAAAAATGGCCTTGTATACGTTTGTTTGTTGTTTAATGTGTGTAGGTACCAAAGTTCGCGAAAACCGGCAAAATCGGCATGGGTTTTGAAGAAAAGATCAAAGAAGCCAAATACACGCTCGTTTTTAGTGGATTTAATCTTAATGAAGAATATTTGGGCTTGTGGGACCCACATTTGGGTATTGGGCCCAAAAGCCCAATAAGGATGCTATGATATTCTATTTTTGGTTAAAAAGCCATACAAAGCCCAATTTACCTATTTATGAAACAGATTGAGAAAGAATGGGCTAAAAGCCCATTTTACTAGTCATTGGATGTGGGACGAATTTTTCTTGGGCCTTATTAAACCCATTAGGGTTTGATAGTTTGACAAAACAAATGAAAGTTATATACTTTCTTAAATAAATAAACATTTACAACTTAAATGTTCACCACACCCACTCAACTCACACACACGTTTACAATTTACTTCGATACACTCTATGCATCATCCCTTCCAAAACCCAAATAAACCAGATACATCACTATTCACCAACCCTAGCCTTAAATTATTTTTAGGGCTTTTACTAATTACGAGTGCGTGGTTAACACGCTCCTTAATTAATCCCCAAGAAAATCAGGATCTTGAAGATGGGTAGAAAAGCTGTGACATGGCTCATCTCTCCTCCTTGATTGGCTATGATAGCACATCATCACCACTCCTCTAATCATTGGTGGACATCTCAGCACCAAACAAGCACAACTAGCACACTGGATTGCCACGTTGGCAATCAGTGTGCTAGATTGGCTATTATGAACTATAGATCAATAATAAGAAGAAAGAGAAGAACGAAGATGCTATTTGGATGGCCGAGATGCGAGATTCTTCTCAACAAATCATCACCAATAGCCTTGGGGGTTGGCTATAAAAGCCCCCATATTTCTGTAATTTAATTATCCAATTTTATTTTTCATAGTTATTATGTTAAAATAGTTTTAGGTTTAATCTTGTAATTTCTTTCTTAATAGTATTGTAATCGTTACTTGTTTATCAATAAAAAGTGATTTGAGTTTTATTTAATCCAGTGTTACTTTCTGTTAAACTTATTATTGCATTTTTAATCTTGAAACTGTTTTGATATCATTATGGTTAGGGTTATTTGATGAAACTAATAAATAGTTTTGCTCAAATAACTAAAAATAAATATTAGTGATGAACTTTCCTACTGAAAGTTTATAAAATATGTTCGTATGATTATTGATGTTCGTGGGATGATGTTATATGGTGTTAGACAAATAACGTAGATTCGGTTCAAAGATTGTTCAACGCAATCTTCTTCTCAAAGGTTTTCTACAAAAGGTGTGTTTCTAGTTTAATTTCATGTTATTTTATATATTAGTCTTAAACTGTCTATTTGTTATATGGTTAATGGATTAGGGTTTGATGATAATGTTATAAGTTTTGTTAGGTTTGCTTTAAAAAAGTTTTATTGTTTAGATTTTAGTGAAGAAGTTATAAAAGTTGTTTAATCTAAAAGTTTTCTTTTAACCTGTTAAAAAGAACATTGAGTTTTAATCTATTTCAAATATGGGGTTTGGGTTATACTGAGGGTTTGAAGTAAAATAATACCAAAAAAAATTTTATCTGATTATTTTTCCAAGTCAATAAGATGTGAGTGAGTAATTTTTGTAACTAAGTTGTTAAACTGATTTATAGTTTTCATCTGTTTAATTAGTTTATCTGCAAATGTCCATATGCTGATAAAATGATTGGAGATTGGGGTAAATCTGTATGAATGTTTTAGCTGTAATAAATCTGTATTGGTTATCCAATGTTTTAGAAGTAGTCTGTTGGCTATATTAACTGATTTAGAAGGTTTTAGTCTGCTGATACTTGTGGGATTCTTACTTTGCTGATACATGTTTTACTTTGCTGAATTGCTTGATTGCCTGACTTAAGTTTTGAGTTTGCTGTTATATGAGTTATCTTAGCCGATAGGTCTGTTCATTTTGCTGAGTGTTTATTGTTTATGATTTGCTGATTTACTAGTTCATTTTGCATAATTGGTTTACTTGTTGATACTGTGTAATTTGGATGCCTGCTATATGTTTAAGTTATGCTGTATGTTTAGTTTATGCTGATATTTAGTTTGGCTTTGCTGTAATTTTTATTCTGCTAAGCAAAGGCTAGCAGATTCATTTGATCTGCATAGCTTATACTGATTCCTATCAGTCCAAGTATTCACCTCAAAAAGTCATCACTGTGACTTTAATTGGATTTTAATCTGTCAAAAATAAATAATATCACAAAAATGTCCCCCATGGGACTCGTACCCATGACCTCCTGCTTAACTACTATACGCGTTTACCAGTTGATCTCGACATCTGTTTGAGTAATATGTTTATGATAGTAATTAATATAGGCTGTTAGTCAATTGACAGCTATTAGTTAAAATACATAAGATTTAAATTTTGTTTAAACCTTGAAATCATTTTTATTTACTTTTGTATCTTTTAAAAATAATAAATAATTTCAAAACAAAATAAAATGAATTTTAGTAATTTTAGAAAAGATAAAAATGGGTTTTTAGATTTTAATTAATTTAGATATTAAATAAAATAGTTTTTAAAAATAGATTTTGTTTAGTTAAAAAAGTAATAGTTAATTTTTAAATAGTTTTATCTAATTTTGAGATTTAAAATAGTTTTTTTAATTAGTTTAATTAGTTTTTATAAAGTTTTTAAATAGTGCAAAAGTAAATTTAATTAAATAGTTAAGTTTTAATTAATTTTAAATAGTTTAATTGATTTAATTTTTAATAATTGTTTTTAGATAAAAAATGGAGAACGATTCATGCACTTAGGATCTAATTACTTGAAAAATTGTAGGAGTAATTTTAGTTTTAAAACCGAAAACCCATTCAAATCAATTTTCCAAATCGAAACAAAACGTCTCAAATTCACTTGATCTTCGTGTACAACGAACTTGGTTCATCAACGTGTTTAATTAAATCCGTATTCGACTTATTTATGGATTATTACCTTTTCTTAAGGGTAATTTCCTAAATTTGTCCTATACCGTATCTAATTAAAATAAATCGACGTTTCCTCGACACATCAAACATTTTGGCGCCGCTGCCGGGGATCTTGTGTACGATTCGTCTTGTTGAGATTTGTTTATCGTTGATTTGAAGACCCTTTCCATCCTCGGAAAGTTTTGTTATTTTTCTATTATTATAGTATGTATCGTTTTTCGTGTTTTTTGTGATTATTATATTATATTACGTAGAACAATAAATTTACCTACTTCCAAATAAGACCTTAGTTGGGATTTCATCACCTAGCTATTGTATTCGAATCCAAAACGAAAAAAG
This sequence comes from Glebionis coronaria, assembly GCA_025667525.1. Taxonomy (NCBI): domain Eukaryota; kingdom Viridiplantae; phylum Streptophyta; class Magnoliopsida; order Asterales; family Asteraceae; genus Glebionis; species Glebionis coronaria. The sequence continues at coordinate 16,980 of JANFOE010000459.1, forward strand.
GCAAAATAGATAATTACTAATAAAAAGTTTGAACTCGATTTATACAAACTATAAGGTGGGTATAAGGCGACGTGCTGTAAAAGGCCGTCTAAGGAAAAAGGTTTTTAAGTGCTTTGTTCCACCTCGTTTCCCCGCTTGCTTGTGCGTATATTGAGAGGGACGACCGATTATTTGTTTGCCGACTCAAGTAGTATTATATCTTATTTTTATAGTTTACTTATTGAACCTCGAGACGTTTAGGTTTTCACCTATCGTTTCAAAGTCGATCGAGGGTAGATTACTTCCATAGTAATTATCCTTATTCCTTGTTTTTTATCAATCTTTTTGATTGAGCAATACCAAATAAAATACCAAAAATAATCTTCTTAATCTTCTATCATATTTAATTCTTTTCTCCTCGAGGATAATGTTCGTTCTAAGATCGATAAAGAAATTGATGATTACCTTAGTGAACCATTTTATCCTAGTGAGTTTAATTGTGAGAATTTTGATCCAGAGGGAGATATTGCTTTAATTGAACAATTGTTGAATACTACTCCATCTCCACTCCCTTAGAAGGACCAACTATATGTTACCAAGGCAAAATCTTCATTTGAAGAGCCTTTTATTCCTAACTCCACACCGAGTGAATTTAGTGACTATTCTTTGGATAAGTTCGTCGATGAACTTGTTGCTCTTATTGATCCATTTCCACCGGGAAGAGTTGATCGTGATTCTCATGTTTTACCTACCATTCTCGAGGAGTTCTCCGAAGAACTTCCTTATAATGAGAATGATAATCTTGTATCCGAGTGTGACACACTTGATACTTTGTCGGATATTTCTTGTGATGACAAGATTGATGACACTTTTGTGACTTACTCAAATCCTCTCTTTGAAGCTTCAATGAACAATAATCCATTGTTTCAAGAGGATTTTGAGAGCATCATACCTCCAACATCTCACAACCTTTGTGATGATGAGCTTTTCATTAAGGAGTTTGATGAGTTTTTTTATATAGACATTCCTTCGGAATTTGAGGAAGAGTCTAATGACGGTGATGAAAATACTTGGTTTGATCACCCGATTTATGATGATGATAATGTTGATCACCTTTACTCCAATTCTCTTTCCCACTCGCTTTGATCTTAATGTATGGGTTTTTCATACAACTCATTTTGAGTACCATGACCCATTTGTCCACATTCATAAGAGTGATAAGGTAAACAAAGTCATGCAAGTTGATACCACAATTGTTGAGACTTTTAACCCACCGTTACCATGTGCTTTTTATGATTTTGGATTAGCACGGGGGGACGACACCGTGTTGTCTATTCCTTTCTCTCCCGAGGACGAGGTATTCGACCTTGGAATCATTGATTTAGGGAAATCTCGGCCTTTCACCGATGCAATAATTGAAAGATTTTTCGATCATCTTGGTGCAAGTTTATCTCGGGGAGCATGCTTTATCCATTTCATGATTTGTGACCACCATCTCTTTTTGGAGATTTGTGTTGGAGTTTTATCCTTTCGTTTGTCATCCGACAATGAGGATGTAATCTTTGACCCCAGCATCGTGCTTTATTATGGATTTTATTCCAATATGGCGGTTTTCACCATTTTATTGGACCAATGAATGCGGGGATCGAGTCGAGCTCATGACTCGGTTAACAAAAACGAGGTGCCTTGTGGGGGAGTCCCATACATTCTATCTCCTCTCTATTTTCTAACATTAATAAGGCTTGATCTTTGAAGATCGTGTTCGTGTTTTGTTGTGTTGTGAATCTTAGGTATGACCCTAATCATTAAAGACTCTCGTGTTCGGTTTTTTCCGGTCCACTTGATCATCCATACTTTGATTGTCAAAAGGGCACACTCTCTATCCTTTGATTTTTATCGACTAACGTTTTATCTTGAAGCATAAGTAATAAATGGCTTATAGGTTTGCGTGCTCTTTCCATGTTAGGACTTTTGCATTAGACTCTTCGTGTTTTAGCAAAGGGGTGTTACTCTTGAGCTAAGAAACATTGAGGACAATGTTTGGTTTTAGCATGGGGGAGTCAATCGATATAATCGCTTTTAATTTCTTATATCGTGTCTAAACGTAATCGTTTTTCTCGTTTTTCATTAAAAATTTAAATTTTTAGTGTTATTTTAAGTTTTAATAAAGAAAATAAGTGATTTTGACACAAATGTAGGCTTTCCGTTGGTGAAAATAAAAATAGTTTTTGACTCGACTAGGTTTTTACCTTAGCTTTTTCCTTAACGTGTTTGAATCAAGTTTTGCTAGGCTTTTATATAGGGAACTTTAAAACGCCAAAGTCTTAACTCATACGGGTTTAAGAACGAGAACTTTTCGCAAGTTCCTATAATTGATCCTAGAAAGTCGTTTATCAAGGGAACTTTAAAACGCAAATTCTAAAACTTGAAAAAGTATAAGAAGATGCAGATCCTATAGATGACTTGAAAACCCAAAACTTCGATTTAATAGGCTAAGTATCCATTAATTTCACATTTTTGAAATTTTAAAAATATGGAGAACAAGAGATGATATAGTTTAATCATAAGTTTTTAAAGTTAATTTTTCGTTGTATAAGTATTTTTGTGTTTGATTTAATCTCCTCGTATTAATTTTTCACACTTGAATAATAATTGCTTAATAAATAAAGTTTTTAGCGGTTTAGGATTGATATCTTAACTCGTAACTCCTTCTTTTTCTTCCCTTGTAATTAAAGTAAGAACACATTAAGGGTGTCAGCGTCATTGACTTCTGATCATGGGATTGCAGAAATTTGGCTTACTATAAATATCATAATAATAAAGAAAAATAAATAAAAACATGTTCTCTATGAGCCTTCGGGTGGGATTCATGTAGCACTAACCTTGTCATTTGAGCCTTAGGGTGTATGGCATGGGGACGTGTTTAATAAAAATTGATTCATCATCATGAGCCATACGGTGGGATGGTTAATGTCAATTCCCTTATTTTTGTCCAAGGAGCCTTCGGGTGTGGATTATAAATAAGGAGCACAATTATATCTTAAAGAGCCACAAGGTGATATGATGTAATTGTTGATAACTCTATTAATAAGGTCATAATTGACTTTGGAGGATGTATTGTTGCTTTTAAGTAGTCCTATTAGCCAAATTTCGGATCCGGGGATTTATCCCTCAAAACGTGTTAAGTTATCCTTGATGTGGGCTTTCTTTAGTGACAACGTTCTTTGAAGTCGAGGTTAGGTTTTGAGTGTTGAGTTTACACCGTTTTTGCCTTCTTTTTTGGATTAATTAATATCAGATAAGTAAAATGAGCCTTTGGGTGAATGACAATAAAATCTAGAGATACAATTAGGAATAAAAGGAGACTGAGTTTAACACAAATTACTTGTATGAGTTGTTTTAATTTTGGGGCTTATGATTGACAATGATCTTGTTTTTAAACTTGGAATGGAAAAGTGAAAAGTCGAGGACGATGAATCTATTTGAGTTTTATGATCCTAAAAGTTATTTTTCTAATAATGAAATCATTACATTATGTCTTTGCAAAATAAAGTCTCAAAAGTTGAATAAAAGTGTAGTTAGTGTTTTATTTTATCAGTGCGTGAGGACACGGCAATTGCTTAACAAGGGAGAGTTTGATATGATTGATTTTACTCATATCAATTATATCAATAAACGAACAATAAATGAATAAAATGTATAAAAATGGCCTTGTATACGTTAGTTTGTTGTTTAATGTGTGTAGGTACCGAAGTTCGCGAAAACCGGCAAAATAGGCACGGGTTTTGAAGAAAAGATCAAAGAAGCCATATACAAGCTTGTTTTTAGCGGATTTAATCTTAATGAAGATTATTTGGGCTTGTGAGACCCACATTTAGGTATTGGGCCCAAAAGCCCAATAAGGATGCTATGATATTCAATTATTGGTTAAAAAGCCATACAAAGCCCAATTTACCTATTTATGAAACGGATTGAGAAAGAATGGGCTAAAATCCCATTTTACTAGTCATTTGATGTGGGACGAATTTAACTTGGGCCTTATTAAACCCATTAGGGTTTGATAGTTTGACTAAACAAATGAATGTTATATACTTTCTTAGATAAATAAACATTTACAACTTAAACGTTCACCACACCCACTCAACTTACACACACGTATACAATTTACTTCGATACACTCTATGCATCATCCCTCCAAAAATCCAAATAAACCAGATACATCCATATTCACCAAACCCTAGCCTTAAATTGTTTTTGGGGCTTTTACTAATTATGAGCGTGTGGTTAACACGCTCCTTAATTAATCCCCAAGAAAATCGGGATCTTGAAGATGGGTAGAAAGCTGTGACGTGGCTCATCTCTCCTCCTTGATTGGCTATGACAGCACATCATCACCACTCCTCCAATCATTGGTGGACATCTCAGCACCAAACTAGCACAACTAGCACACTGGATTGCCACGTTGGCAATCCATGTACTAGATTGGCTATTATCAACCGTAGATCAAGATTAAGAAGAAAGAGAAGAACGAAGATGCTATTTGGACGGTCGAGATGCGAGATTCTTCTCAACAAATCATCACCAATAGCCTTGGGGGTTGGCTATAAAAACCCCCATATTTCTGTAATTTAATTATCCAATTTTATTTTTCATAGTTATTATGTTAAAATAGTTTTAGGTTTAATCTTGTAATTTCTTTCATAATAGTATTGTAATCGTTACTTGTTTATCAATAAAAAGTGATTTGAGTTTTATTTAATCCAATGTTACTTTCTGTTAAACTTATTATTGCATTTTTAATCTTGAAACTATTTTGATATGATAATGGTTAGGGTTATTTGATGAAACTAATTAATAGTTTTACTCAAATAACTAAAAATAAATATTGGTGATGAACTTTCCTACTGAAAGTTTATAAAATATGTTCGAATGATTATTGATGTTCGTGGGATGATGTTATATGATGTTAGACGAATGGCGTAGATTCGGTTCAATAAGATTGTTCAACGCAATCTTCTTCTCAAAGGTTTTCTACAAAAGTGTGTTTCTAGTTTAATTTCATGTTATTTTATATATTAGTCTTAAACTGTTTATTTGTTATATGGTTAATGGATTAGGGTTTGATGATAATGTTATAAGTTTTGTTGAGTTTGCTTTAAAAAAGTTTTATTGTTTAGATTTTAGTGAAGAAGTTATAAAAGTTGTTTAATCTAAAAGTTTTCTTTTAACCTGATAAAAAGAACATTGAGTTTTAATATGTTTCAAATATGGGGTTTGGGTTATACTGAGGGTTTGAAGTTAAATAATCTTAAAAAGTTTTTTATCTGATTATTTTTCTAAGTCAATAAGATCTGAGTGAGTAAGTTTTGTAAGTAAGTTGTTAAACTGATTTATAGTTTTCATCTATTTCATTAGTTTATCTACAAATGTCCATATGTTGATAAAATGATTGGAGATTGGGTAAATCTGTATGAAAGTTTTAGCTGTAATAAATCTGTATTGGTTATCCAATGTTTTAGAAGTAGTCTGTTGGCTATATTAACTAATTTAGAAGGTTTTAGTCTGCTGATACTTGTGGGATTCTTACTTTGCTGATACATATTTTACTTTGTTGAATTGCTTGATTGCCTGACTTAAGTTTTGAGTCTGCTGTTATATGAGTTATCTTAGCTAATATGTCTGTTCATTTTGCTGAGTGTTTATTTTTTATGATTTGCTGATTTACTAGTTCATTTTGCATAATTGGTTTACTTGCTAATACAGTGTAATTTGGATGCATGCTATATGTTTAAGTTATGCTGTATGTTTAGGTTATGTTGATATTTAGTTTGGCTTTGTTGTAATTTTTATTCTGCTAAGCAAAGGCTAGCATATTTATTTGATCTGCATAGCTTATACTGATTCCTATCAGTCCAAGTATTCACCTCAAAAAGTCATCACTGTGACTTTAATTGGATTTTAATCTATCAAAAATAAATAATATCACAAAAATGTCCCCCATGGGACTCGTACCCATGACCTCATGGTTAACTACTATACGCGTTTACCAGTTGATAAAGACATCTGTTTGAGTAATATGTTTATGATAGTAATTAATATAGGCTGTTAGTCAACTGACAGATTTTAGTTAAAATACATAAGATTTATATTTTGTTTAAACCTTCAAATCATTTTTATTTACTTTTACAAGTTTTAAAAGTTAAAAATAATTTCAAAACAAAATAAAATAAATTTTAGTAATTTTAGAAAAGATAAAAATGGGTTTTTAGATTTTAATTAATTTAGATATTAAATAAAATGGTTTTTAAAAATAGATTTTGTTTAGTTAAAAAAGTAATAGTTAATTTTTAAATAGTTTTATCTAATTTTGAGATTTAAAATAGTTTTTTTAATTAGTTTAATTAGTTTTAATAAAGTTTTTAAATAGTGTAAAAGTAAATTTAATTAAATAGTTAAGTTTTAATTAATTTTAAATAGTTTAATTGATTTAATTTTTAATAATTGTTTTTAGATAAAAAAATGGGGAACGATTCATGCACTTAGGATCTAATTAATTGAAAAATTGTAGGAGTAATTTTAGTTTTAAAACCGAAAACCCATTCAAATCAATTGTCCAAATCGAAACAAAATGTCTCAAATTCACTTGATCTTCGTGTACAACGAACTTGGTTCATCAACGTGTTTAATTAAATCCGTCTTCGACTTATTTATGGATTATTACCTTTTCCTAAAGGTAATATCCTAAATTTGTCCTATACCGTATCTAATTAAAATAAATCGACGTTTCCTCGACACATCAATTTCCTTATTCTCGTACACACTTTGGTGAGGATCTTCCAAGCGAGAAATATGATCGGCCGCTAGATTCTCGGCTCCTTTTTTGTCAAGGATTTCGACATCAAATTCTTGTAGGAGGAGAATCCAACGAAGCAATCTCGGCTTTGCATCTTGCTTATCCATGAGATACTTGATTGCCGAGTGATCCGTATACACTATGCACTAGATTAAGACGAGGTAAGGTCCGAATTTCTCAAAAGCATACACCACGGCAAGGAATTCCTTTTCCGTTGTAGTGTACTTAAGTTGAGCCTCGGTCATCGTCTTGGTTTCATAGTGCATATGCAATAAGTGCTTATCATGAGTTGCCCCAATACGACCCCAATAGCATAATCACTTGCATCACACATTAGTTCAAAGGGGAGGTTCCAATTGGGAGCAACAAGAATGGGAGCTTCGGTAAGTTTCATCTTAAGGATTTCAAAGGCTCGTACAAAATCTTCGCTAAAGACAAAAGGAGCATCTTTTTCGAGGAGATGTGTAATAGGTCGAGAAATCTTTGAAAAATCCTTGAAGAATCGAAGATAAAAGCCCGCGTGGCCTAGGAAACGCCTAACTCCCTTAACGGTTTTGGGATGAGGTAATTTGGCGATGACGTCAATTTTAGCTTTGTCTACCTTAATCCCTACTTTCGAGACCTTGTGCCCTAAGACGATTCCTTCCTTAACCATAAAATGACACTTTTCCCAATTGAGCACAAGGTTGGTTTCCTCACAACTTTTTAACATTCTCTCAAGATTCGACAAAAACGAAGTGAACGAACAACCAAACACGGACAAATCATCCGTAAAGACTTCCATCGTCTTCTCGATCATGTCATGAAAATAGCCATCATGCACCTTTGAAAGGTTCCCGGTTCATTGCAAAGTCCGAATGGCATTCTACGATAGGCATACGTTCCATATGGACATGTAAACGTAGTTTTTTCTTGATCACGAGGATCGATGGGGATTTGGAAGTAACCGGTAAAACCATCTAAAAAGCAATAGAAATTGTTTCCCGCAAGACGCTCTAATATTTAATCCATGAAGGGCAAGGGAAAATGGTCTTTACGAGTGACGTCATTCAACTTACGACATTCGATACACACCCTCCAACCGGTCACGAGTCGAGTTGGAATTAACTGGTTGTCATCATTTGGCACAATGGTCATTCCTCCCTTTTTCGGGACACAATGAATAGGACTCACCCAAGGGATATCGGAAGTAGGGTAAATCATTCCCGCGTCTAGGAGTTTAAGGACTTCCTTTTTGATGACGTCGTGAATTTTTGGGTCCACCCTCCTTTGACATTGGATTGTGGGCTTGTAGTCTTCCTCCATTAAGATTTTGTGGGTAAAAAATTTAGGATCGATCCCCTTAATGTCGGATAATATCCACGAAATTGCCCCTTTGTGGTCCTTTAGAACATCGATAAGTGCGTTTTTTCATCATTCAAAAGATCTTTCGCAATAATCACCGGTAACTTATCGTCTCCTTCCAAGAATACGTATTCAAGATGAGGAGGTAAATCTTTCAACTAGAGGATTGATGGTTCCTCAATTGAAGATTTGGGTTCGATACTCATAACCTCCTCGGGCGGAGGAAATGGGAAATCGTTAAGAAAATCCTTGGTAATCGAGAAGTCCTCATCGTTGTTGAGGTCTTCGTTACAAGTACGAGGGACATCAAATTCTTCCAACGTAAAACCACCACCTTCAAATGGAGTGAAGGATGGTGTCGAATTATTAAGAGTAGGATCTAGCATAGTGGGATTGCCAGTATTTTCATCGTCACCAAAACCTAAAAATTCTTGTGAAAATTCCTTGCAAACGACGTTGATCATATCAACGAGGTTTATAGTCGCGACAGAATAAACATGAGAAAGTTGAGTGTTTTATGTTGCGTTTATAACAAGTTCCTCGTCGTTGAAACGTAAGGTGATTTTTCTATCATGCACATAAATCAACGCCATTGACGTATCCAAAAACGAACGACCTAAAATAAGAGGAACTTGAGGATCTGTGGGAATATCGACAACGATAAAGTCTACCGGATAATAGAACTTTCCCACTTTCACAAAAACGTCTTTGACCAATACACATGAGGGAATAGTGGAATGATCGGCAATTTTGATAGACATTAGTGAAGGAGTAAGATAAGGAAGATTGAGCGACTTGAAGATTGAAAGAGGCATCAAGTTAATACAAGCACCAAGATCGGCCAAGGCATAACATTCTTCCATATCTTGAATAGCACATGGAATCAAGAATTTACCAAGATCACCGACTTTTTGAGGTATGCGGTAAACCGATGAACAACTAGACAATTGTTGCAATTTCTCCTTGTTGTTCAACATACTCTTAAAGTTAGCGGCAAATCGAGGAATCATGACCAAAGCGTCGGCAAAACTTATATTGAAATGAAAATCACGAAACATTTCATAAAAAGATCAAATTGGTAATTCTCACGTTCTTGTCGTTTCTCCTTTCGAAGTCTCGATGGGTAAGGTAAGGGTGGTGTGGGTTGAGGCATAGGAATAACCTTTGGAATCTCGGGTTCCAATGATGGTAATGGGTCAACCGTAGGTGTGGTTTGAGCGGTACTTCGTGGGATTGGGATATGCTCCTCTTCGACCACCACCTCAGATTCTTCCTTAATTTCCTCCACCGTTGGAGTAATTGGTTGAGGAGTAGGTTACTTAAAGGTCTTACCACTAAGTGTGGTACTCACTTTGATATCTCCTTTAGGGTTTGATATGGTGTTACTAGGAAGACTACTCGAAGTAGATGCTTTGTTCCCCATGATTGCTTCCAAAATAACATTGAGCTTAACGTCTTGCTTAGCGGAACTTTGGTCTATCCTTTGTTCAAGCCTAGATTGACTTTGTTCAATTTTGTTATTTTAACCTCTAATTTGATTTGCAAAATCGTTTTTCAACTCAATTTTCATATTGGCATTTTCCTTGGCAAAATTAGCTAACTCCTTTGTCTTCTTAGCCGTTTCCCTAGCTTGACTAGCCAATTGCTCTTGGATGTTTTCGAGAATCTTGTCATTTGTCGTAGCGTAATTCAAAAAGTCATTTGGAAGTTCTTTGATGTAAGCATTTTGAAATCCTTGACTGTTGTTTCCCTAATGATTGTTCCTTTGATAACCGACTTAATTGTTTCGATAGTTGTTAGCATTTTGATTTGGTGAAAAACCCGGTGGAGTCAATTGATTAGTGCGGGTAACTTGACCATGTTGGTTATAAGTTCTCGTGGCCGCGTAGGCTCTCGAAGTGTTACCACTGTTGGTAATGCTCTCGGAGAAATCGTGAGCTCCACCACAATACATACAAGAAACCTCAACCGCTTTAGCTGTAGCGGGAGTGAGTTGTTCACCAACTTTAAACTCAATTAACAATCCTTTAAGCTTATCAAAAATCTTGTTTTCCAAATTAGCCTCGATTTGGCAAGCATCAATGGTTTGTGACAATGAAGGCGAAGGTGAAGACGAAGCCTTATGAACACTCGACGTGCTACGAGGACTATAAACCTTAGACCTATTCTCAATAACCAAAAACGCTTAATAAGTGTGAAAACACTTATCCTTTTACCACTTATTTCTAATAATAACAAGACAAAAGAAAGAAGGAAGAAACAACACCCTCCCCTTCTCCTATATATAGTCCCCTAATATGTCATTAGGGGAGTTAGTTCATTTTTAGTTTTTAGTAGGTATTTAGGAGTTACTTTCTCTCTCTAGAATTTTCTCCCTCTAGTTTTTTTTAATCTTTCATTTCAAATCTTGTATTTGGATCTTAATCTTCTTAATTAATTAAAGCTTATTTTATATCTCTCATTCTTCCTTTCTTAATCTTGTGGTTGATTTATTAATCATGTAGGTTGTTTAATCTTGTTGATTGATTGATTGATTTGTTTATGTGATTGTTCTTATTGATTTGGTGTGTTAGATGTTTTAGCTTATTGTGCTTTTAATTAATTAGTGTTTAGCTTATTTTCAATTAAGTTGATTTGGTAGATTAGTATTTTTAATTAAAGTTGATTTTAAATATTTTGATTATTTTGTGTTTTTAAAGTTTTTAATTTGTGGTTTATTAGTTTTTTCTTAAAATTAATTTGGTTAAAGTTTTGTCAAGTGCTTATTTGGTTTTGCTTATTTTTGGCTTAATTTGGTTATATCGTTACTGATATTTTTCCTGATCTGCCATCTTTGGAAAAGGGTTTAGTATTCCGAAGAATACGATTATCCGAAAATCAATTATTCCGAAGAAAGTACTTTTTTCCGAAAATTGTTATCTATCCGAAATATCTTTTAACCGAATTTGCATTTTATTCCGAAAAAGTTGTTATTCCGAAGATTCATATTCCGAAGAAACCCTTTATTCCGAAGAATACTTTTATCCGAAAACCCTTGTATTCCAAAAATCATTTATCTGAAGAAAGCAGCTATTCCGAAGAATACTTTATCCGAAAATCCTGTTATTCCGAATATAGTTGGTTTATCCGAATTCACTGGTTATTCCGAAAAGGAGATGTTATTCCGAATATCCAAGTTTATCCGACGAAAGACATTTTATCCGAATTTATCATGTTTATCCGAAAATAGGGCATTATTCCGAAAAAGGTATGATTATCCGAAGATCAAGATTATTCCGAACTTGTTGATTTTTTCATAGATCAGTTTACCCAGAAAATCAAGGTCAGATTTCTCTCTTTTATTTTTATATTTAAGTTTAATAATTTTAGCTTTTATTTTTCAAGTATAGATAGATAATCTAAAGCTCCCCTCTTTTAGTTACCAAAAACGATAATTCCACTCTAAACCGTGATCAATTCGAATTGAATCGAGTACGAACAACAGTTAAACTCAAAAGAACACATCAAATTAGTCATATTAAAATGGCGCCGCTGCCGGCTCTTTTCGTAAAAATTAACGGTTTTTTGAGAAAAATTGGATTTTGGGATCCGTTCTCTTGGGAACGTTATTTTTATAGCATAAAATTTCAAAAATACCTAAAAAATATAAAATTTTCAAAAAAACAAAAAAATCAAAAACATAAAAAAATCAAAAATATTGTATTGCATTTTTAGTGTATGCGTACTCGATCTTCGTCTTATCTTGAGCCCGAGACTCGTAGAGACTTAGATATGGCCGGTGTGCATAATAATAATAATCCACCACACCCCGTTGTGAATAATAACAACCATGACCCTCAACCCGACCTTCATACGATGGAGGAGCTATGCCAACCTACTATGAATGGACGTGGAGGACCGTTTGCGCTGATGCAATTCACGGCTCCCGAATTTTCGTTGAAACATCACATGATCCAACAAGTTCAAAATGCTTGTCCATTTCGCGGATTACCGAATGATTATGCCAACAAACACCTAGATAAATTCATAACCGTCACTCAAAGCATGAAATTGCCCGGTGTTTCCATGGATTTTCTCTGCCTTCATCTTTTTCCACACACTTTATCCCACCATGCCGAAAAATGGTTTGATCTTCTTCCTAAAAACTCAATTCATACATGGGACGAGATGACTAAAAATTTTTGTCAATATATTTTCCACCATCCATGGTAACTAGCCTTAGGAATCAAATCAGTGGTTTCACTCAAGAACCCGTTGAGTCTCTTTTCGATGTGTGGGAACGTTATAATGTCTTGATCGATCGTTGTCCTAACCATAGTATGCTCCCCGTCACTCTAATTGATACTTTCTACAACGGTTTAACTTTTCGTGATCGTGATACGGTTAATGCCGCTGCCAGTGGTACATTTATGAAAAGAAGACCCGAGGAGTGTAGAGAGCTTATAGAGAACATGACCACTCATCACAAAAATTGAGATTCATCCGCATCCTCAAGAAATAACTCGAGGGTCAATGTTTCTTCTACTTCATCAAACCCCGAGATAACCGAACTCACCCAACTCACCGCCAACTAGCCGAGATGAACAAAAATTTCTTAACCATGGCTACGAACCAATTTCAACAAGTTAAAGTTGTAGCACTTTCTGTTGAGACTTACGGTGGTCCTCATTCATACACCGATTGTCCTTTTACTCATGACAATCCAGAAACGTGTACGCGGCTAACGGTAACTTTTCCACGGGAGGCTATCAAGCACGTCCTCAAGGTGACCGCAATTTGCTAAGTTATCGTTCGAACAATTTTCTTTCACCACCCGGTTTTCCTCCTCAAAACCAAAACAACCTCAATCGTAACAATAAAAACCAACCTCGAGCTCCTAATCAATATCAAACCCAAAGAAACCCATATCTACCTCAAGGTAATAATCAAGTTTACCAACCAACCACCTATCAACCACCCGCTTATCAAGCTCCACCTTTTAGTCAATCCACGACCTATAATCATGAGGAACTTACATGAGGACTAATGACGCGCTGGTGAAGAATCTTTAGACCCAAATTATTAACTTGAAAGGTGACATGGCTAAACAAGGGAATGATCTTCGAGCCGAGCTTGGGAATGACATGCGAAACTCTTTATGCCATCAAGCGAATGACTTAAGGGATATGATGGCTAGTTTCTTCCAAAGTAATCAACCCTCTACTTCGGGTTCTCTTCCGAGTAAAACCATTGCTAATCCAAGAGGGGAGATGAAAGCAATCACCACCTGAAGTGGAAAAGGTTATAAGGAACCCGAGATTCCTAAACCTACTCTGGTGATTGTGACAAAGGATAACGAGCAACCTTCACCAATTCCTCCACCTTCTACCCCTCCTCCACCCAAGGATGTGAGTGAGCAATCTATTCCAAAGCCTTCTTCTTAACCCGACATACCTTATCCTTCAAGGTCGAGGAAAGAGAAGTTGAAGAACAACGATGATATTCAAGTTTAAAAATTTCTTAAAATGTTTAAACAATTGAATTTCAACATCTCCTTTGCCGAGGCACTCGCTCACATGCCTAAATATGCTAAAATGTTCAAATATCTTCTAAGTGATAAAGAAAAACTTCTTGATATTGCTCAAACCCAACTTAATTAGAATTGCTCCGCGGTTCTTTTAAGGAAATTACCAACCAAACTTGGTGATCCGGGTCGCTTTCTCATTCCTTGCAACTTTCCCGGGGTAGAGAATTGTATGGCCCTAGCCGATCTAGGTGCTAGTATCAACTTAATGCCATTAATCATTTGGAAACAATTATCTCTACCCGAGCTAGTCTCCACACGAATGCCATTTGAGTTAGCTAACCGTACAGTTGCTTATCCGGTGGGGATATCCGAAGATGTCTTCGTCAGTGTCGACAAATTCACATTTCCGATGGATTTTGTTGTCTTTGACTATGAGATGGATCCCCATGTTCCATTAATCGTTGGACGTCCATTCTTGAGGACCGGTAGCACTCTTATTGATGTAGAGGCGGGCGAATTAATCATGAGAGTTGGTGACGAAAAAATCGTCTTTAACATGGGTAAACTTTCTAAGCAACCTTATGAACATGAGAACGTTAATTTCATTGACGTACTTGATGAGGCTTGTGAAGAACATTTCAAAGACGCTTGTAAAAGTGGTTTTTCTTCTCTACCCTTTGTTGAGACCGTTGCCTCTATTACTCCCTTATTGACTTCATTTGAAGAAAGTGATTTTCTTTTGAAAGAATTTGAAGCAACTTTAGGGGATGTGGACTTAAAATATGCCGATTCTCCCTCCGACTAGGATGAAGACATTCGTACCATTGAGAAGCTTCTCAATGAGGACCATATTTCTCCACCTTCTCCTATGGAAATTACAAACGATGATCCTAATTTGACTAAGCCTTCCATCGACAATCCTCCGGATTTAGAGCTTAAGGAATTATCGTCTCATCTTGAATACGTTTTCCTAGAAGACAATAAGAAGTTACCCGTCATCATTGCAAAGGACTTAAAAGAGGATAAAAAATCCCGACTTGTCGATGTGCTCAAAAATCATAAGAAAGCAATTGCTTGGAAAATTTCCGACATCCGCGGAATTGATCCTAACTTTTGCACTCATAAAATTCTCATGGAAGATGACTTTAAACCCGCAATCCAAAGCCAAAGAAGGGTTAATCCAAAAATTCATGATGTCATCAAGAAAGAAGTTATCAAACTTCTAGATTCCGGATTGATTTACCCTATTTCGGATTCTCCATGGGTTAGTCCCGTCTATTGTGTGCCTAAAAAGGCGGAATAACCGTTATTCCCAATGAAAACAATGAGTTGATTCCTACTCGACTTGTCACAGATTGGCGAGTTTGCATAGACTATCGTAAGCTCAATGATGCCACTCGTAAGGATCATTTTCCTCTTCCTTTCATGGATCAAATACTCGAGCGTTTAGCGGGTAATGACTACTATTGCTTCTTAGACGGTTTCTTCAGGTATTTTCAAATTCTTATCGATCCAAAAGACCAAGAGAAAACCACATTCACTTGTCCTTATGGAACATTTGCTTACAAAAGAATGCCTTTCGGTTTATGCAATGCTCCTAGGACTTTCCAAAGGTGTATGATGGCTATATTTCATGACATGGTTGAAGAAACTATGGAAGTCTTTATGGACGATTTCTCGGTCTATGGTGATTCTTTCTCATCTTGCCTTGTCAATTTAGAACGTATGCTTAAACGGTGTGAAGATACTCGTCTCATTCTTAATTGGGAAAAATGCCATTTCATGGTAAAAGAAGGCATTGTCCTTGGTCATAAAATTTCCAAAGCCGGTATCGAAGTCGACCGTGCTAAAGTTGACGTCATTGCTAAGTTGCCTCCACCTACCACCGTCAAAGGAGTTAGGAGTTTTTTAGGACATGCGGGATTTTATCGTCGTTTCATTCAAGATTTCTCTAAGATAGCTTGACCTATAACCCATCTCTTAGAAAAGGATGCTCCTTTCATCTTTTCTCAAGAATGTCTCGATTCTTTCGAACTTCTTAAAGGTAAATTAACTAAGGCACCGATCTTAGTCTCTCTAAATTGGGAGTTACCTTTCGAGCTCATGTACGATGCTAGTGATTTTGCGGTAGGAGAGATTTTAGGTCAACGAGTGAACAAACACTTCCAACCAATCCATTATGCTAGCAAGACAATGACGGGGGCTCAATTGCATTATACCACTACCGAAAAAGAGCTTTTAGCCGTAGTGAATGCTTTTGAGAAATCCCGCCCCTATCTTGTGCTTTCCACCACCATCATTTACACCGATCATTCCGCCTTAAAATACTTGTTGACAAAGCAAGATGCTAAACCGAGACTTCTTCGTTGGGTTTTGCTCCTCCAAGAATTTAAAATCGAAATTCGTGATAAAAAAGGAGCGGAAAACCTCTCATCGGATCATCTTAGTAGACTCGAGGATCCTTATCAAGGGGAACTTCCAAATCAAGAGATTAATGAATCTTTTACCCTTAAGGCCTTAATGTCTATTAACTCCAATCTTGACGATACCCCATGGTTTGCGGACATTGCAAACTATTTAGCGGGTGGTGTTCTTATGGAAGGGTTAACGTTCCAACAAAAGAAAAAATTCTTTAAGGATATTAAACACTATTATTGGGATGACCCTTACCTTTTCAAGCAATGTGCGGATATTCTTATTCGTAGGTGTGTTGATGGACCAACAGCTTTACTAATCCTTGAAGCTTGCCACGAAGGACCCACCGGTGGTCACTTTGGTCCTAACTATACCGCGAAGAAAGTTTTCGACTCCGGATTTTATTGGTCCATCATTTAGCATGACGCTCATGAAATGGTTAAACATTGTGATGCTTGTCAAATACAAGGCAAGATCACACATAAAGATGAGGTGCCTCAAAATTTTATCCAAGAATGTGAAATCTTTGACGTATGGGGCATCGACTTTATGGGGCCATTTCTATCATCTAAAGGGAACAAGTACATCCTCGTAGCCGTTGACTACATTTCAAAACGGGTTGAAGCAAAGGATTTACCTACTAACGATGTGAGGGTGGTTGTAAACTTTTTGAAACAATTATTTGCTCGATTCGGTGTTCCTCATGCTATCATTAGTGATTGCGGGACTCATTTTTGCAATGATCAATTTGCACGAGTCATGGCTAAGTATGGTGTCAACCACTGTCTTTCCACCGTGTATCATCCACAAACCAATGGTCAAGCCGAGATCTCTAACCCTGGACTTAAGCGAATCTTAGAGCGTACTGTGGGAGAGCATCGTGCCTCATGGGCTGATAAGTTAGATGATGCTTTGTGGGCTTTCCGTACCGCATATAGGACACCTATTGGTTGTACTCCATATCGTCTTGTGTACGGAAAGGCATGCCACCTCCCCATTGAGTTGGAGCATAAGGCTTATTAGGCCTTAAAATGGGCGAATTTTGATATCAACAAATCCGGTGATCTTAGGAAAATCCAACTCATTGATCTTAATGAACTTAGGAATGAGGCTTATGAGAATTCATTAATCTAGAAGGAGAAAACCAAGCTCACTCATGATTCTAGGATTAAGAACCGAGAGTTTCACATCGGTGATCAAGTTTTACTCTTTAACTCTCAGTTGAATTTTTTTTTGGAAAGCTTAAAAGCCGTTTGTCCGGTCCATTCACCGTTGCTAAAATCTTATCTTATGGCACCATTGAGTTATCGCAACCAAATGGGCAAACTTTAAAGTGAATGGACAACGCGTTAAGTTGTACTTTGGTGAGGACATCTCTCACGAGATGATTCCATCCCTCGCCACGTTTCCCTTGAATTAGTTCTGGGTCGAGTCAGGCTCGTGACTCGGTTAACAAAAACAAGCGCTTCTCGGGAGGCAACCCGATGATCTATCCTTTACCCGTTTTCATAATAACTGTAGGGGGGAGCTACATAGGTGTTTGTTGTCTTGTTTCTTATGATGTGCAAGGATTAAAGCTAAAGAGCACTTTTGATGATATTTGATGACCCGTGATCCCGTGTACCCGTCTTCCCGGTTCTATCCTAAACTTTTGTGATTCAATATTTCATATCTTATATGTTGACATTGAAATCACTATAGTCGTCTCTTCCTTAGAAAGATTTAAACAAAGTGCACAATGTCCTAAGTGTAGGGGAGTTTACTCCCACGTGCTTAAACATTGAGGACAATATTTATATCAAGTGTAGGGGGACTTCTATCGAAGTTAAGTGGGCTTTTCCATGAATATCTCCTCATTTTAACCGGAAAATTTAATTTTTCGACATTTTTCAAAATCTTTGGTCTATTTTGGCCTAGTAGTACTTTTCATTTATTTTCTTTTATGTACCTTCCTTTTGTTATCGCATCGTATATATATAATTCATTCCAAGAATAAAGTCAAAAGAGAAAAATAAAGTTAAATAAAATGGTTCTAATGAGTTTAGATATCTTTGATATATTAGGCCCGTCATGAATCTTTTGATTCAACCCGAGTTTACTTATCCAAGTTTACTCTAGCTAGTATCCTTAACGTGTTAAAGTCAAGTTTTGCTAGGCTTTTATGTAGGGGACTTTAAAACGCGAAAGTCTTAACTCTTACGGGTTAAGAACAAGAACTTTTCGCAAGTTCCTATAATTGATCCTAGAAAGTCGTTTATCAAGGGAACTTTAAAATGCGAATTCTAAACTTGAAAAAGTCTAAGAAGTTGCAAGATCCTATAGATGACTTGAAAACCCAAAACTTCGATTTAATTGGCTAAGCATCCACGAGTCTCATTCCTTGAGATTTTAAATTGTGGAGAACGAGAGATGATAGAGTCAATTATAAGTTTGGTATTCTTTCATGAATTTATGTGAGTTAATTAAGAGCTTTTTCTCCCATCACTTGTTAATAAATTTAATTGCAATAAGTAAGGTTGTGCGATTTGAAAAGTTACATAGCTTCTAGCACAAGATCGTTTAAAAGTTGCTCGGTATTAATTAGAGTTCATAGCCAAGGCATAACTTATTGAAGCGGGATGCGAAGATTGGCGAGTCTGAAAAGGCCCTAACCAGGCATGAGGGCTACATTTTGTTGCTAAAGATCCAAATTGATGTGAAGAATCATTTATCAAAAATCAATATGAAGGATCGAGACACACGACAAAAAGCAAATACTCCCCTAAAGATCATGGAGAAGTCTATCTGAAAAGACCCTAGCAAGGTATGAGGATAAATAGATCCAAGTCCTAAAAGGAGGCGGATCATTGTATATCAAAATCCAAAATAAAGATTGGAGAAAAATGAAGAAGTCGTGGTCCAATTTTGAAGAATCTCTCAAAAACTTCAAGTGAAGAAATTCCTATTATGAAGAGAAGACCATTATTTCAAGAACGTCTCTCAAGATTTGAAGTATGAAGTCACTACCAAATATCGGTCCGAGAAAGGTCTCAAATCGTGAAACGAGTTATGCCAAGATATGAACTTTATGAGGTTTCGAGAAGCAGTTTTAAAAGATTTTGTCCTTTAGCTAACTATTGATTAAATCGTCCTACTTTATTTTCAGCCTTAATAAATTATCGAAATAAGTCAGCAATGCATCCTCGTGATCATTCAAGACAATAATAAAATATAAGAGATACACCTAGGAATAAGGGAGTCTAAGTGAATAATTGGGCCACATGAGTTTATGTTAGCTTTACTAACTTATAATAACAATGATCTCGTTTTTAAGCTTGGTATAGGGAACGTGAAACTTGAGGGTGATAAACATTCATGACAACCAAAGCCCTAATATAAGTCTTCGATCTCTTTACTTGTTCTTCCTTCAAGCATTTTGTAATTCTCTATTTTTATTTAGATTCCATAAGTGTCTAGTATTTAATAAAGGCCAAGGTGGGTTAATCATAATGAAAAATGTAAATCGTACTTTAAAATTAATGCATTGCATGAGGGCATTGCAATGGTCAAGTGTAGGGGATTAATAAGTGTGAAAACACTTATCCTTTTACCACTTATTACTAATAATAACAAGACCAAGACGTGTATTTAATGTCGTAAAAGGAAGAATTATGCGTGGTTTGTGTTTTTATTGTGTTTTAGGACAAAAATATGAAAAAGGAAGAAAAAACGGGCTTTCACGGGCTTTTATCGAAGAAAAAAACAAAAGGCGAAGTCAAAATATCAAAAGTGCAAGAAGAACGGAAGTCAAAGGCCTATTCTGAAGATTTATCAAAGAAAAATCTAAAGATGGAAGTTTAACGAAGTCGAAGAACCAAGTCTACTAAAAGAAGAGAATTAGAAGACGAGTTCAAGTTATCATTCGACTAATCCCGAGACAAAGTCGAGAAAGACAAGTTATTTAAAAATGACGAGTAGACAAAAGAAAGAAGGAAGAAACAACACCCTCCCCTTCTCCTATATATAGTCCCCTAATATGTCATTAGGGGAGTTAGTTCGTTTTTAGTAGGTATTTAGTAGTTACTTTCTCTCTCTAGAATTTTCTCCCTCTAGTTTTTTTAATCTTTCATTTCAAATCTTGTATTTGGATCTTAATCTTCTTAATTAATTAAAGCTTATTTTATATCTCTCATTCTTCCTTTCTTAATCTTGTGGTTGATTGATTAATCATGTAGGTTGTTTAAGCTTGTTGATTGATTGATTGATTTGTTTGTGTGGTTGTTCTTATTGATTTGGTGTGTTGGATGTTTTAGCTTATTGTGCTTTTGATTAATTAGTGTTTAGCTTATTTTCAATTAAGTTGATTTGATAGATTAGTATTTTTAATTAAAGTTGATTTTAAATATTTTGATTATGTTGTGTTTTTAATGTTTTTAATTTGTGGTTTATTAGTTTTTTCTTAAAATTAATTTGGTTAAAGTTTTGGTCAAGTGCTTATTTGGTTTTGCTTATTTTTGGCTTAATTTGGTTATACTGTTACTGATATTTTCCCTGATCTTCCATCTTCGGAAAAGGGTTTAGTATTCCAAAGAATACAATTATCCGAAAATCAATTATTCTGAAGAAAGTACTTTTATCTGAAAATTGTTATTTATCTGAAATATCTTTTAACCAAATTTGCATTTTATTCCGAAAAAAAGTTGTTATTCCGAAGATTCATATTCCGAAGAAACCCTTTATTCCGAAGAATACTTTTATCCGAAAACCCTTGTATTCCGAAAATCATTTATCCGAAGAAAGCAATTATTCTGAAAATATACTTTATCCGAAAATCCTGTTATTCCGATTATAGTTGGTTTATCTGAATTCACTGGTTATTCCGAAAAGGAGCTGTTATTCCGAATATCCAAGTTTTACCGAAGAAAGCCATTTTATCCGAATTTATCATGTTTATCTGAAATAGGGCATTATTCCGAAAAAGGTATGATTATTCGAAGATCAAGATTATTCCGAACTTGTTGATTTTTTCAAAGATCAGTTTACCTAGAAAATCAAGGTCAGATTTCTCTCTTTTATTTTTATATTTACGTTTAATAATTTTAGCTTTTATTTTTCAAGTAGAGATAGATAATCTAAAGCTCCCCCTTTTAGTTACCAAAAACGATAATTCCACTCTAAACCGTGATCAGTTCGAATTGAGTCGAGTACGAACAACACTTAAACTCAAAAGAACACATCAAATTTGTCATATTAACTCTACCTCAACCGTTTTACACAAAAAATTGCCACTCGCGGTGGTTTTAAGATAATCACGCTCATGATCGTTCAATCCATTATAAAACGTGTCAATTTGATGCAAGTCGGAAAAACCATGATGAGGACATTCGTGCAACATTTCCTTAAACCGATTCCAAGCCGTAGAAAAACTCTCATTATACTCTTGTGAAAATTTTGAAATCTCGTTTTTCTAATGCGTAGTCTTAGAGGGCGGAAAAAATTGGTTCACGAACTTCGAAATGAGATCCTTCCACGTAAATATAGAATTGGGTGGCTCTTTCTCTAACCAAATTTTAGTTGGCCCCGCTAAGGAATACGGAAAAAGCATCATCTTAATCGAGTCGTTCGAGGCATCCTTAAACATGCAGGTGGCGGTAAGACGATTGAATTGGCGGATATGGTTGTGCGGGTTGTCCTTTTCATCACCACGAAATTTGTTGTTTTGGATCATCGACAACAGACCCGTCTTAACTTCAAAATTCTCCGCAAGGATGGCGAGAATCACAATAGCCTCTCCATAACCCTCGGTGGGTGCTTGAAGTAACTCCATCATAGTACGATTAGCCATGGTTGCTTCTTGTTCCATGATAGGTTCGTCAAAAGGAGATTCTCTGACTAGAAGGCGTTCCTTCTTTTCGGTTTCTATGTTTAGGTGCACGTCTTGCTTGGTTACGAGTTTGCATAAACGTCACGTACAACGTGGGGATGAGCAAAGAAGATTCTTTTGGTGTTTTTAACTTTTTCAATTTTTTTGTGGTTTTTGATTGTTTTTACTTTCTTTTTTTGGATTTTGTGATGTATTACGTAAACAAAAATCTACAACTCTCTCCTCAAATCAAATCTCTCGATTAAAGGAGCCTCAAGGAATGAAACCGATCACGTGAAGTGAACGCCTTCGATGACTTTAGAACGTTGGTGGAACACCAAAACGTTCAAGAGGGTTTAAACTTTTGAAACCAAGGAAATATCATATACGTAGATAATATTTGGTTGGCAAACCCTCGATTAGCCCTTTTTATCTAAACACGCACAAGCAAGCGGAGAAACGAGGCGGCGCGAAGCACATAAGAGCCTTTTTCTTCAGGGTGTATTTTATAACACCCGCCTTATACCCACCTTATAGTTTGTGTTTTTCAAAATTAAGCTTCACGAAAGTAATTATCTATTTTGCCTTTTTTCTTTGTTTGAGATTCAAATACAATGACTGAGTGATGAAATCCCAAATCAAGGTTGTGTTTTCACACTTTTGGAGTACTTGTGAATTTATTGTTTTACGTATACAATATAGTAATAATATTCACACAAAAATTAAAAAAACCGATAATACGTATGATTAGAGTGCTAATCACACAAATAGTTATTATGGCTAATATAAAAACAAAATTTGGTCAATCAAAACACAACACGCCTCCAGCGCCAAAATGATAGTTGTAAATTCACACTCGTTTAGGAAAACGAGGTAAAAGCTGTAAGTATTAAGTGTACGTTTAGGAAAACGTAAGCACTTATGACCCTTTGTGTGGGATCGTTATCAAGGAGGCTTTGTGTGTGTGTTAAGAATTTATTAAATGTTTGTGATTATGATTATAAAAAAAGAAAAGAGAAAAGGATGACGGTTACGATTCTAAATTAAACTACGACGAAAGACGTAAACGTAAAAACCGTAAAACGTGACGAAATTTAAAATTTAATCTAAAAATTAATTAAAAATCAGAAACAAATCTAAAATAATATAAATAAGAATAAAAATTTGACAAAAATATTTTAAAACTTATTTCCATTTTAATATTGAATTTTATAAGCTATTTAAAGCCTTAAAATTCAATAAAATTTAAAAATAAATCCAAAATACGATTTTATCAAATGAGAACCTTAATTATATTATATAAAAACTAAAAAGTATTTTTATTGATTTTTTGAAACTATTTTTCTATTTATAATGACTAAAAACACGTTTTAAATCAAAATAATGATTAAAAATAATAAAATAATGCTAAAATTAATTTAACTTTTCTAAAAATCCTATTTTATGATACTAAACAGTAAAAAATGAAAAAGTTTGAAAAAATTTTATTCTTACCACTAAAAGACAAAACAACTTGAGTAAAAATCTAATAAAACTCAAATTAATTCTAAAAATTAATTAAAAATAGTGAACAGTGAACTTTTATAACTAAAAATCTTTAAATAATATTTTGAAACTAGGAAAATTTGAAAAACTGAAAAATTTTAATTTTTTGTACTAAAGGACCAAAATCAGATTAATTAAAACTAATTTAACTTAAAATAATTCTAAAAAAATCATTAAATAAAATTGAAAATGAAATTTCTTTTGTATAAATCTTAAAATACTTAACTTAAAACAAGAAAATTGAAAAAACAGAATTTCAACAATTTTTACCACTAAATGACAAAAGAAGATTAATAAAAATCTAATTTAAACTGAATTTATTCTAAAAATACCAAATGAACAGTAAATTAAAATTTAACTTCACTAAAAATATTAAAATAAATCAACAAGTCTGAGAAAAATAGAAAATATGAAAAATCCTTAATATGACCCACTAAAGACGGAAATCTAAAAGATCAGATAGTGACATGTGAAGTTCTTTGTCTTGTAGTGTAGCAGTGGCTACACTTGTGACCTTTTAGCTTAGTCTAAAAATTAGCTCTGGTGACCTTTTAGCTTTGGAAAGCCTTGTTGTTTAGGTTTTTCTTGGAATCAAGGGCACCCCTACACTCAGTGGAGTGTAGGGAGTCAGATTAAACACAAAAACAATAAGCTAACACACAAAGATAACACCAAAAGCATGCAAATCCAAGTCATTGATGAACATATAGAACATGTAATATTTGTCTTGTTGAAGTTCGTTTTTCTCGACTCAATCCGAATTAATGTAACTATTCAAGCTCGACTTAATTGTTTTTGGTGGTAAAAACTTATTTGGAATCTAAGCTACTTGACACAAAGCAATCAAAAGGTAAAAATAGTATTTTTATCTACTACATATACGTACTACACTAAAACATTTAGCAAGTACAACATATAAATGCACAAAATATTAAAATATAAAATGCAAATTTAAACTACTTACAAATTACAACATACGAAATATCAACTAAACCTAAAAATACAATTTTGTTAAAGTTCTATCCCTATAAACTTGTAAAGAAAACAGATTTATAGAATGAATGAAAATTCAAACTAGCAAATCCAAATCCAAACTGCTAACTATGAGACGAATTAAAATTTCTATAAGCCCAACCTGCATCTACAAGCCCATCTTAACTAATCCAGTCCATTACCTAATATAGCTAACAGATTTGGACCTAAAGTGAGACTATATTACTAACTAACGGGGCTAACTGTTACTATCTAACAATACAGGACTGTAACTGTCATGACAAGTATTAAAGTGAAGGGCTTTATGTGTATATTATCTAAACTTCTACAAATGTTAAAACATAAAATACAGAGTAGCTAATTAACAAGATTCAAGTCAGTTTAACCTCTACCTCACACTTACATTGGGAACTACCTATCTGCTTAAATGCAACCAAAATTACTAATATCTATCAACCTAAAAGATCGAATATGAATTGCCTATTAGCTAATATTTTAGTAAAACAGTGATAATATCTACCAAGCAAATTTTACACTCCAACTAAAGTCATCCTACTTTTAATAGCTAATGCTAAACAGTAGACAACACGTCAAATTCAACAGCTACTACTAACAGAATAAGCAGTAACTTGCTACGCTACAATTCATGAAAAATGAAAACCAATTAGAACAAATAACCCATGAAATTTATTAAGGCAACTAATGCAGATTTTATAAAGCTAAGGCTGGAATCAAAGAACTGAATTTAAACAGATATCGACTAGCATATAACAAGGCAATATAGACACGTTGCAAGCAGAATTACGCTAAACTATAATATCTAGCAGATCAAGCTATTAATGTAGAAAAACTAAAATGAGCTTGACCTGTGTCTTCCAGGCCAAGTCCGTTGATGTCGAAGCGGAGCGCTGAGCTCGCTTTCATATCTGCTGAACTACACCTAGACTGATGACGAACCGGAACCAATCACCAATTACGGAACTGCATCTCTCAATTGTGAAATCTTTGCAAAGAACTGAACATAACACCAATCTGCATAACCTATTTGTCCTGCAAAATCAAACAGAAACAAGGTACCAAATATATGCTGTCTATATTACAGCTTAAAAGAATTATATTCAAAGAAAGCTTGATCGAAAACTTAAACAGAAAATCCTCATTAGCTAAATCACTAACTATATCAACTCACCACTAGAACTAAATCAACTAATGATTTTTTCACAATTAACTATATTAACGAATTCAACCAATTCACTAACTGATTTAACAGAAAAACCTTTTTTAAACAAAATCACTAAAGTTGATTTAAAGTTTCTACTAACTAGAATCAAACTGAAAAACTAACAAGTTCATCTATACTGAAAATCATTTTAACTCTCTAGTACTCTCGGTAACAAGTCTGCCATGAATAGTAACAATAGTAGAACTAAAGTTGAAATCAGAAGAGATTCAATAAGGTAACAAAAAGCTTGAAGATTTAAAGGTCTTTCATTAATGGAAGAAAAGAAAATTCGGTTACAAAGAGACTAACAATATTCGGTTACAGTTTAACTAAAATCTAACAAGAATAAGAACTATGTGATTATCTATCTACTCCTAAACCTAACTATGTGTAACTCTACTCCTAGCTAACCGTCTGAAATGAAGGTCTTCGTCTTCTATTTATAGGCGTCGAGAGAGGAGAAGTGACGTGTCTTGGCCAATCCAATGAAGACACGTGTAAAATACGAGGTTTGATGACTCGTTCTTCATTCTTGATTTGGGCGTTTCTTCGTCTTCCACTCTTGATCTATTTGATTGGTACCATCATGTAGAGGAGATTGTGATGATCATTTTTCCTTCTTTGAGTTCCATCTGAATCCTTCTTGAACCTTAGTAATAATGAATTGCAGGTTTGGTAGTTGAAAGGAGATTAAAAACGTCGGTTTCTCTCTCTCTCTCTTCGTTGGAGAAGAAAGCGTGAATGTGTTTGTGTGTTTGAACGGGTTTTGGTCAATGACCAAGTAATAATAATAAACTTCCCATTTAATTTCCTTTTTGGTCCTTCCACTTTTCATTTCTCTTCAAGTTATACAAATGAGTTAATAACTTTGAAGTTAAACTCCTTTTTCATCCTTTGTGTTTTGTAAATGTATAACTTTAGCCCTCGATCTTCTAAAGTTTGGCAAATAAAGTCCTTGAAAGCTCTTTCGTCTTTTTCTTTGTCTTTTGTGATATAAATCCCTTGAAAACGCATGTTTGCTCCAAAACGTATCTTTTTCACCTGAAACACACCAAACACAAATACACGCGTAATTCTGATATTTTAAAGTTAAATATTATGTATTTGACAGTGTTTTGAGTGGTTTTTGGATCATTATTGATGAGTGTTTTCACACTTAACAACTCCCCTCCACTTGACCATTGTCATGACCTCATGCAATGCAGCATTTCAAAGCTCTAGAGTGCACTTTTCTCATAATTAATCAACCTTGGCCATTTTATGATTTAATAAACTAAACTATACTACATGATGAATGGTTTTGAATATTTACATTGCAATGCAAAGAAAACAATTCTATTTATATATTTTTGATTTTTATTGAAATGGTTTTGATGGAAATAACTCATAAAGAAATCAATGACTTAAATTAGGGCTTTGGTACCATGGACACTTATCACCCTCAAGTTTCACTTTCCCCATACCAAGCTTAAAAATGGGATCATTGCATTCACAAGTAAAAAGTGCATCAACTTATTCATGACAATTAAATGTGGAACCGGTTATTATTTGAGCAAATTGCTTTTGGGAAAATTTGTCATTATTTAAAGCGTGAAGTATAAGAAATGCAAAATCCAAAAATAAGGAAGCACGGTTTTAATACTAAGTAATCCTCTCATCCATTACTTGAAAAACCGCTCACAATTAATATAAGTCCGTTTCAAGAATAATAAGTCATTCGCCTTATGTGTAAAATCCTCATGTCATGCTTTCATAAGTAGCTACACACTCGCTAAGGAAAGAAAAATAAAACTCACGCAATAATTTACATCCACCATCTTTTTGAGACTTTGGATCTTCAACCCCGCAACCCGTCAAGGTAATATTGGATTGGAGCAATCTATTGAATCCCCGCATCCCGTCAAGGTAATATTGGAACTCAATAGTCACTATAATTAACACCACACTGCCCCTCTTGGGAGTCTTGTATAATAATTATTATTATTATTATTTTTTCTTTTTCCTAGCCACTCATTTTTTTTGTAAGCCGCTCTTATTTTTCTTTATTCCTCACAAAGAAATTTGAAAAGAAGAAAAGGAAAAACACCCGCTAAATATTAAGCATGACATAAGTCTAGTACACACAAAACGTTCTAACTTAGAATCTTAAGACGTACTTATACCAACCGTGAATGATTAGACAAAAATGCATAAGAGATTACAAACCGATTAAAACCGTTCTTGATTATTTATTAACATATATACATGCGAAGAAAATAGAGGTAAAGAAGAGAAGGGTTTAGCCACAAGTAAGTATCATGAACTTTATCTAGCCCTTTTATACTTGCTTCAACTCTATCATTTCCCATTCTCCACAAATTTAAAATCTCAAATAATGAGACTAGTGGATGCTTAGCCTAATAGACCAATTAAGGACTACATGGTTAAGGATACTAGCTAGAGAATGCTAAGATAAGCAAATTCGGGTTGAGTCAAAATATCCATGGCGGGCCTAATATGTCAAATAAGTCTAAATTTGTTAAACCATGTTTTTATTATATTTTTTCCTTTTTATATCTTTTTGATGAAAAATAAAAGAAGAAATATATACAATGCAAATGTGTTATGCAAATGAAAAATGATTGATGCAAAAATTATGAATGCATAGTTTTGGTGGCCAAAGTAGATCAAAAATTTGAAAAATGTTTGAAAAATTAATTTTCCATGTTATCATGAAGTTAAGGCAATGGTCTAGGTAAGGTCACTTCGATAGAAGTCTCCCCTACACTTAAGATAAACATTGTCCTCAATGTTTAAGAGTATTGGAGTGAACTCCCCTACCTTATTACATTGATTACTTTGCTTAACCCAAGTTAAGGAAGAGACAATTAAAGGATATTCATTTTAAGCACAAGTGTTTAATATCACGATAGCAAAAACTAATCGAAGTGAACCAGATACACGGGCCTCCTCCATAAGCTCCAAGCATGAAATGAGAGAAAGCAACCCTTGAAACAAACACCAAAAGACCAAGAAAGGCACCCCTCCACTTCAACTCTACTATAACATCCTCTTAATTAAACATAACCTATTTAGATCTACTCTACGTTTTCTAACCTAGTTATTCAATGCTTGAGTTTTTTAACCCTAAGTCGCTAGCTCGACTCGGCCCCGAATTAAGTTGTCCTTGGGGAAACCATCATAGAGAATAAAAGATATCCACTTTGAAGCACATCTCACATGATACACTCAAACTTAGCACATTGACATTTACTATAAGATTTACCATATCCGCCTCGATAAATGGAACAGTCCAACGTGTCTCAAGTTTGTCCAACATACGAAATCTGTCAAATAGAAATCACCCCAGGATCAAATACATAGTTTCCATCTCGACACTCGAACAACTCCAAAATAGGTAGCATCACCAAAGTAAGCTCATACGAGAAGTCCATATCAATCTAAATCACACTCTTAAGTAGAGTAGATGAAAACCAAGGTGTCTCAAACATACGTATCCCAGGATCAAAAACCTTTCCCTTCATTGGAAAATAAAGAGATGAACTCGTATCAACCATATAAGATTCCCCCTTAGATATCAAAGCATCATGAGAAAATGAGGGTGTAGGTTTCAAAACATTCATAACAAGTATATCCATATTGGGCTCCTCATCATCATCAAAAGGTGGGTAATCTTCCATAGAAGGCATAGAAAAAGAAGGATCAAGATGAATAGTGTCTTATGAAGGAGGTGTAATCTTTATGTTCCCAAAAAGCATGTTCTGAATAAGACGAATATCCTCTTCCCAATTAGAATCACTATCATCGATCTCTAAATCAGTATTAGCAAGATAAGCCTCTATGGTGGCATCAATATCCATATGAGAATCCATATCAAAGGTTTTGAGTTCTAAAGGTGCCTTAGGTGAAAAAGGATCAATCTCTAAGAGTATGGGATCCTCATCAATAACCAACTTCAAGGGTGGAAGGGTGGGAATAGAAGGCTCAAAAGAAGGTTTATTAATGAGAGAATCACTCAAAAGGATGATATCATCATAAAAATCAATAGGTGCAACCTCAAAAACCGGTGAAGAAATATCAATGAAAGGTTCTTCTTCTATGGAATCATCATTATGGTTTTCATTCAATGCTTCAATCGAGGAGATAAGATGATAAACGTTTGATAAAACCTCACGAATATGAACATCTTCCACTTCTTCTATACGAGCAACATCTTCATCCAAATTAGGAATGTCATCTTGACATGAAAAGTCATCGGATGATATATCATAAGATGTCTCACTAGAATCACAATCATCATCCTCTATTCGTGGCAAATCTTGCATAAACTCTTCCTCAATCTCATTATCCCTTTCTTTGAACAATTCATCAAGATCAAAGTCACCAAAATCACTAGTAGTAGCATGAAAGTCAACATGTGATGAAATCTCAATGTGATCATGAGGAGAAAATGTATCAATACGAAGCTCGTCACATGGTTCATTGGAAACACCCTCAAGCTCTCTTTGGATTAGGATAAGGTTCTCAACACTAGAAGAGGTTAATTAATCCAAATCGGTGTTTGTATTAGTGCTAAGAGGCTCGTCCCCCATGGTTAAAGAGTCGGTGGGTTCCACGTGAGGTAAAGGTGATGAAGGTGTGTCATCATTAAGTGTCATACAAATAGGAGGATCGTCATCATCATCATCATAAAATAATGGATAAGGCCTACGAGTAGCAAAATATTCTTCTTCACATGATTCATGATATTCATTACTAATAGTATCATCCTCATCATCAAGTCTCAAAGATGGCTCAATATCACATGGTAAAGCTCCTTGAGGTGTAAAGTTTTGCAAGAGTTGTGTTTCCAAAATTAAGAATTGCCTATCAGTTTCCACTTGCATTTCGTCAAGTTTCCTTTCACTCTCTTGAAATCGCCTCTCATTATCTTGATGCATCTTAGCAAGGATTTCAAGAATTTGAGATTCATTTTGCATGTTCTCTTGGTTAAACCCTTGATTATACCCATGATTATGAAAACCCTCAAGATGTAAAAAACCTTGATTTTGAAAGGTGTCTTGATTATAGCATGGAAAATTTGCATCATTTTGAAAGCCTTCATTGTTTGAAAATCCTTGATTAAGAAAGGTTTCTTGATTATAGCCTTGAAAATTATCATTGTTTTGAAAACCTTCATAATTGGAAAATCCTTGGTTTTGGTATGGCTCATTAAAGGTTTGATCATGAAATGATGGTGGATTTTGTGATGAAAAACCGGAATATCCCATATAGTCATTACAAGTATAGTCCATTTGAATGTTAGGTTGAAAATTATGGTTCTCGGTTTCATTGTAAGCATATCCCTCCCCATAATAGCCCATGTTTTTATCACATAAATAAGTATCGTGTGGACCTCCACAAGTCGAACAAGTCGAATAATTAGCGTTGGAGGATCGTTGTTGCAAAATCTTCAACATGGAACGAGTATCCATGTTTAACAAGGTGACCGAATGTATATACAAGTGAAATGACGTCTAAAAGCTTCCTCGGGGAAGGAAGTAATACATCAAAGGTGGTATGTTTACACGTGTGCGAGTACACGTGTAAGTAAACACGAGGAATGAGGGAGTAGCCCTCGGTCGACTTTTGAGAGAGAAGAGATTATCTCCCTCGAGGTTCGATAATTAATATCCACAAGAAAGTATAATATATGTAATTACTACTTGGGTGCAAGACCCCCAATAAAGCCTTCCTTCTTAGAATACGCACTAGTGAACGGGGGGTTAGGTGGCGCGAAGCACTTAAGTACCTATTGACCCTTAGATGGCATTTTATAGCACATCGCCTTTCTATTCACTTTGTAGTTTGTATTCTTCGAATTGTTGCCTATTGGAAGTATTTATCTATTCTTGCTTTATTGAGTTTGATCGATACGCGTGTCAAGGACCGGAACGCCCCTCAACAC
The DNA here is from genome assembly GCA_025667525.1 of Glebionis coronaria. NCBI lineage: Eukaryota > Viridiplantae > Streptophyta > Magnoliopsida > Asterales > Asteraceae > Glebionis > Glebionis coronaria. The sequence goes on from JANFOE010000459.1 coordinate 48,626, forward strand.
GGTGTATTGCCTTGGCAATACTTATGGAGAATATGTGTGTTGGTTGTTCTTATACGTATACGTATTTACATATAATAATATAGAGAAAAATATTTTTGTATTTATTGGGGTTTTTTTTAAGAAAATACTATATGTACATAAAAACCGAGGAAATCCAATAATATATATTTTTGGGTGTATTCTTTTAGGAAAAAGATTACTTTTTGGATTTTTTATTTTTTTGGTTCAATTATTTAGGAAAAGAATTGATTTTGTGGTTTTTTATTTTTTATATTTTTATCTTTTTGATTTTTTTTTATTTTTTTGATTTATAATACGTAAAAATAACGTTCACAAAGTGAACGGATCCCAAAATCCAATCGTCTCACTCGAAACCGTTAATCTTCACGAAAAGAACCGGCAGCGGCGCCATTTAATATTTGTCTTGTTGAAGTTCGTTTTTCTCGACTCCATCCGAATTGATGTAACTATTCAAGCTCGACCTAATTGTTTTTGGTGGTAAAAACTTGTTTGTAATCTAAGCTACTTGACACAAAGCAATCAAAAGGTAAAAATAGTATTTTTATCTACTACATATACGTACTACACTAAAACATTTAGCAAGTACAACATATAAATGCACAAAGTATTAAAATATAAAATGCAAATTTAAACTACTTACAAATTACAACATACGAAATATCAACTAAACCTAAAAATACAATTTTGTTAAAGTTCTATCCCTATAAACTTGTAAAGAAAACAGATTTATAGAATGAATGAAAATTCAAACTAGCAAATCCAAATCCAAACTGCTAACTATGAGACGAATTAAAATTTCTATAAGCCCAACATGCATCTACAAGCCCATCTTAACTAATCCAGTCCATTACCTAATATAGCTAACAGATTTGGACCTAAAGTGAGACTATATTACTAACTAACGGGGCTAACTGTTACTATCTAACAATACAGTACTGTAACTGTCATGACAAGTATCAAAGTGAAGGGCTTTATGTGTATATTATCTAAACTTCTACAAATGTTAAAACATAAAATACAGAGTAGCTAATTAACAAGATTCAAGTTAGTCTAACCTCTACCTCACCCTTACATTGAGAACTACCTATCTGCTTAAATGCAACAAAAATTACTGATATCTATCAACCTAAAAGATCGAATATGAATTCCCTATTAGCTAATATTCTAGTAAAACAGTGATAATATCTACCAAGCAAATTTTACACTCCAACTAAAGTCATCCTACTTTTAATAGCTAATGCTAAACAGTAGACAACACGTCAAATTCAACAACTACTACTAACAGAATAAGCAGTAACTTGCTACGCTACAATTCATGAAAAATGAAAACCAATTAGAACAAATAACCATGAAATTTATTAAGGCAACTAATGCAGATTTTATAAAGCTAAGGCTGGAATCAAAGAACTGAATTTAAATAGATATCGACTAGCATATAACAAGGCAATATAGACACTTTGCAAGCAGAATTACGCTAAACTATAATATCTAGCAGATCAAGCTATTAATGCAGAAAAACTAAAATGAGCTTGACCTGTGTCTTCCAGGCCAAGTCCGTGATGTCGAAGCGGAGCGTTGAGCTCGCTTTGATATCTGCTGAACTACACCTAGACTGATGACGAACCGGAACCAATCACCAATTACGGAACTGCATCTCTCAGTTGTGAAATCTTTGCAAAGAACTGAACATAACACCAATCTGCATAACCTATTTGTCCTGCAAAATCAAACAGAAACAGGGTACCAAATATATGCTGTCTATATTACAGCTTGAACGAATTATCTTCAAAGAAAGCTTGATCGATAACTTAAACAGAAAATCCTCATTAGCTAAATCACTAACTATATCAACTCACCACTAGAACTAAATCAACTACTGATTTTTTCACAATTAACTATATTAACGAATTCAACCAATTCACTAACTGATTTAACAGAAAAACCTTTTTTAAACAAAATCACTAAAGTTGATTTAAAGTTTCTACTAACTAGAATCAAACTGAAAAACTAACAAGTTCATCTATAATGAAAATCATTTTAACTCTCTAGTACTCTCGGTAACAAGTCTGCCATGAACAGTAACAATAGTAGAACTAAAGTTGAAATCAGAAGAGATTCAATAAGGTAACAAAAAGCTTGAAGATTTAAAGGTCTTTCATTAATGGAAGAAAAGAAAATTCGGTTACAAAGAGACTAACAATATTCGGTTACAATTTAACTGAAATCTAACAAGAATAATAACTATGTGAAAGATTATCTATCTACTCCTAAACCTAACTATGTGTAACTCTACTCCTAGCTAACCATCTGAAATGAAGGTCTTCGTCTTCTATTTATAGGCGTCGAGAGAGGAGAAGTGACGTGTCTTGGCTAATCCAGTGAAGACACGTGTAAAATACGAGGTTTGATGACTCGTTTTTCATTCTTGATTTGGGCGTTTCTTCGTCTTCCACTCTTGATCTAATTGATTGGTACCATCATGTAGAGGAGATTGTGATGATCATTTTTCCTTCTTTGAGTTCCATCTGAATCCTTCTTGAACCTTAGTAATAATGAATTGCAGGTTTGGTAGTTGAAAGGAGATTAAAAACGTCGGTTTCTCTCTCTCTTCGTTGGAGAAGAAAGCGTGAATGTGTTTGTGTGTTTGACCGGGTTTTGGTCAATGACCAAGTAATAATAATAAACTTCCCATTTAGTTTCCTTTTTGGTCCTTCCACTTTTCATTTCCCTTCAAGTTATACAAATGAGTTAATAACTTTGAAGTTAAACTCCTTTTTCATCCTTTGTGTTTTGTAAATGTACAACTTTAGCCCTCGATCTTTGAATGTTTGGCAAATAAAGTCCTTGAAAGCTCTTTCGTCTTTTTCTTCGTCTTTTGTGATATAAATCCCTTGAAAACGCATGTTTGCTCCAAAACGTATCTTTTTCACCTGAAACACACCAAACACAAATACACGCGTAATTCTGATATTTTAAAGTTAAATATTATGTTTTTGATAGTGTTTTGAGTGGTTTTTGGATCATTATTGATGAGTGTTTTCACACTTATCAGCATGCAATGTTTTGCTGATATAAAGTGCACTAAGACGAATTTCAAACCAAGAAATCAATCAATCCAGTATGTCAAATCATAAACAAACAATCATAAACCCTAGTTGACCAGATTAGCTAATGGATTCGAAGATTCGGTGGAACAATATACTAAAATAAACTGAATAACAGACTACTTATTTTTTGTACCACTTAGACCATTTTTGAGATATGCAAACTCCTAAAACTTGTTAACCAATTTAAACCAAGATGCCAACTAACACAATTATACTAAAAGAAGATTGTTCAAACAAAGTGGTGACTTATATGTCACCCAAAAATCCTTTAATCAGTACTACCAAACACCACTTTAACTTTCTGAAACCAAGATTTTCAAAGACTTATCATGCAAGATCAACTCAAATCATTCAGCTGGCATTCAAATCATACACAAAGCCCCAAATTAACAGAAATCAGACAAAGTACATCAGTCAATCACTAAACAATATCAGAACTCATAATCATCACCACATTTTTTACTTAGATGAAAAAGGTAAGAAACTTACCTCCAAGGTGTACATCCACACCTTGGAGTGTGTGAGCTTAAGTGCAAAGGAGTGCGCTAGCTTCCTAACTCCCCTGCTAAGAAAAGAAAACCACAATGTGATAACAGTATAACTCTAACGGATTTCTAACCTTTATGATCTTGTTAAGAGCATAAGGATTATTTAAGAAATCCTATGACCACTTAACATGAAACAAGCATAGAACAAGCTGCCATTCTTTCAAAATAATAAAAAACAACAAATTTAATGAACCTCTTGGATCTCTAACAGAAACACCAAAGAAAGTGATGCCTCACAATTTTCTTTCACCCAAATGTTATATGTCCACTGACCCTTGATATCACTTAATATCAGGGGGCTATGGTCACATATAAACTTAAATGAAAAGCTATTGGGCTTTCTCAACTTTCTTTCCCAACTGAAACAAACTTAAACCTCACAAAGACTAAAAAAACATTTTCAGAAGCACAACCTTTGATTTCAAACAATGAATCATAAATAACTAAACCAAAAAAGTAAATGGGACTTGTCTTTCTCGTCACAAACATTCACCAACTAATTTCATTCACTGAAAAAAAGGGGGTTTACAATGTTTTGACCAAGGAGAATAAAAATAGAAACAGAGAAAAATGGTAACTTAACATGCCTTTATATAAGGAGGCTACAAGAGTCTAGAACTAACAAACCCTAAAACTTGATTTTCCAGTTATGTCCCTTAAATTTGAATCTTCAACTTTTGTCAAAAGGTGTCTCGTGATGATGCAGGTTACATGTGAGTTGATAGCTGTTGAAATTCCATCTATACCGTTCAACGGACCAAGTACTATTCTCATTCGTTGATCTTTTCTACCAAATTTGCCATTTTATCCAAAACCATGTGCATGGCAAGTCATGTGGGGCCACTCTAGTCAAGGGCGAACCAGTTTGAAAGTGGGGTTATGCTCACTAAACACTAAATTACTAATCTGGAGTTGTTTATGTTCAAAATCGTATTAATTAGTGTCTAAGAAAATTAGGGTTTATGTGATTGAGTTTAGTAGCAGATTGGGGGTTTAATTCGGATTAGGTGAATAGTGCATGTTTACCTCCACAAAAAGTATTATTAAACTGATTTTGAAACCGGATTAACAAATATTAGTTTAAGGTTTAGTGGAAGGGTGATGTGGCGAGTGGGGTGATTTGGAGGGATTGGATTGGTGGGGGTGATGGTGTGGCAAGCTCTGGTTGGCTGGTGACGTTTGGCTCTTTGACAGAAAATACCCCTTATCTTCTATGTATATTGCAAACACAGTTATGGCAGCTTCAAACTTGTTTCCTTTGTTAATAAAGTTTTAAAACTCATACTTTTGCCACAAACATTTTCCAAAAGTATTTTCAAGGGTTTTTCTTGTAATTTCATAATTCTTCAAGTGTTCTTTTTGACATGTTGTAAAACCCGTATTTTAATGTCGTGAATATGAAATACGAAGTGTTGATTTTTATAAACTATATATAGTTATTCAGAAAAATAAATATTACGAATGTAATTATTAAAATACCGAAAAGATAATTGCGTGTTCAGAAAAATAAGCTCGAGAATTAAAAACGAGCGTATGTAATTAAATTTAAATGTCGAAATTGAAAAAAATACATATATAATAAAAGGGTCGGGTTTTAAATAACAAAAGGAGGGAGTGTGGGCTTGAGCCCAGCCCAAAAAAAGAAAAAAAAAAGAAAGGCAGGGGGGTCTCCCCTTTCCACAAACCGCGAACAAAAAAAAGGAATTAGGGTTTCCTTTGGGTTGCAGCCGTCGGCAGAGAAAAGAAAGAAAAGAGGATCGGTGGTTTTGAGCCTTGATTCGGGTCCTTGCCGTTGTTAAATCCCCAAATACATATAGCGGTATTTCATCTTCTTCCTTATATTTTTATATATATGTATTACGAATTTATTAAAGTTGATTCAAGAACACATGTGGGGTTGTGTAGTTGCACGAAAACCGAGACCATTATGGTCTCGGTATACCTTCTGTTGGTCGGCCGCAAAACCCAAAACCCACTTGGGGGTGTTTGAATAGCAGCAGGGGATCGGGATTTGTTGAGTACACGAAAACCGAGAGCCTCATGGCTCTCGGTGTGTTGTTCTTGTGATGTCGGCTACCCAGCCGTGACCACCAGGTCGTCTCGGTGGTGTTTGGTGCGATCAGTCGCGAGCCAAACAATGATAGTGGGAAAAATCGCAGCAAAAGGGGTGTTTGGGATTATCCTAGCAAAAGGGGTGTTTGGCTTAACTGAAGAAACACTAGCAGGGGAAACAAAACAAAGACAGTGGGAAATATATATAACAGTGAGAACTTTAAAAATAACAGTGGGATATATATATTAGCAGTGGGAATTTAATAAAAACAGTGGGAATAGTATACAAGTAGTGGGAATCATCAAGGGGGTGTTTGGGATTACTAAAAACAGTGGGAGCATAATGAAAACGGTGGGAACACAGGAATAATTTGTAAATGAGTTTTATTAATAAATGAATTATATTGTTCAATTTTATTAATTTATTTAATATAAATTAAATTGATTTTAGCTTTATTCATTTTATCCTAAAAGAAAAAAATATATGATTTATAATGATTTAATTTTAAAGATATTAAATTGGAAATATTTTAAAATAGGAAACTTTTAATTATAACGAGTTACTATGTATAGTAATACCAGGGTATACATTATACAATAATCAAAAATACCGAATACATTAAATCAGTAATATTTACGAACAGTCAGAAGTTACCAGATTTTATACGATCAGTATTTCAAGAATAAATTTAATCTAACGAAAACAGTAAGATCAGTAAAATAAATAAACATCAGTCAACTTATTTTCGTGTACGTTATTTATGTAGTATCTGTGAAGTCGGAGTCGATCCTGCAGCTTTCATTCTTATTTCATTATTGTACACGAGGTACGGATTTCCCATCCTTTCAGTAAGAACTTCCTTTCTATGCATGATTAGGATTTCCCGTCTGCAGCCAAATGTTTTCCCCAGTACATGTTATATATTATATGGAATTATTTTGGTAACTAAGATATTGCCTGAGCCTTATATACAAGCATGACTAGTCAGTAGTACTAGTTACGAAGGTACCGTAACCATGACACTTGAGGCACCGGTGTCATGACTCACCTGTGGGAGAGTGATATCCCGCAGCGTTCCACTCAGTTCAGCTTGGCCATTTTATTAGTATTATTAGTGGGGCGTATGGATGCATCCTAGGCTATCAGTTTATAGTTTATCAAGTGAATATGGTGTGTGCTCTACATCCTTCACATTGGATTTGATCCCTCCACCCAGCACATTATTTAGAGGTCACCCCTCTATAGTATAACGAGGTCACCCCTCCAGTTATTCATACAACAGTTGTTACAACACATGACCTATATAAGCTCTTGGCAATCAAAATACAGTAAATGCATGTTTTCAAATTTAACAGATAACAGTTCAGTTTTATTATTTATAAATCAGACTTATCAGATTTTCTACAGTTATCATCATACTCCACATATCAGTCTTTCAGCTTCAGTAATTATTAATTATTTCAAGTTCAGTATATTCCTATCATGCATTATATCCGTTCACTGAGTGTTATGCTCACCCGTAGTTCTTTCATGTTCTAACGGCATGTACACAAGGATACTCTTAAGATTCTGAGAGCATGTGCATTGGATGGAAGCCGTCCAGACTTCTTTACTTTATGCACTTCATTTTTATATTGCTGTTGGACATTGTTTAGTCCTTTCTTTCAGCATTTTACTTTTCATGTTTTGAGCTTATGTTGGATTACCGATGTTTAATTATTGTATTTCCGTTATGGTCAGTTAATGTTTTAGGACATTTACCTTATGCTTTGATGACACGCCATAAATACACATAACGGTCCACTTATCCAAGTGGGGTGTTACAATTATGGTATCAGAGCTATAGGTTCAACCTGTAGGCTCTAAAACTTGACCTGTGACTAGTGGGTAGTCACCAGGAACTTCCCAGATTTTGGCGTTGTTATATTCCATGTTTCTCATGCATTTATCAGTCAGTTTTCTTCATTTATCATTCAGTTTCTTAAAGTTTTCGACTAAATGAAAGGTTGGTGTAGGACTTGCCATATTTAGTCGCATGTGATTTTTAGCGAATTTCCGTTTTGGTGAACTGACCATAGGCGTTCACCCTTGCCCGTTCAGATTTTTGTACAGATGAACTAACCATAGGCGTTCATCCTTACTCATGTCAAATTCATATTTTCAGTCGAATATTACTTGGTGAACCAACCCATATACGTTCACCAATGTTCAGATCAAATTTCATGCTTTTCAGTCGAATGTTGTTTTGTGAACCGATCCATAGTAGTTCACCTTTATCATATCATGACATTTCATAAAATCTTGACAAATATGAATTGGACTACAGCCAACCATATTTAGTCCCAGATTGTACGTTTCTATACATGACAGTTCTCAGCGAAACAGAATCGCCCATACTTAGTCAAATGCGTCCTACTATGAACACTATGGATTAAACCATAACTATCCACATCAGTTGATGTTAAACCTCAGTTGATTATTCTTCTATGTTATTTGTATCAGTCAAGTTTATACTCTCACGTGAATGTCGTTTTCATGCTGACTAAGTTCATGTCTCCTTATGAGGATTATGTTTTCAGCAAGGTGATGATGTTTTCATGCTAAGATATAGAAGGGGTTACAGTAAAAATCCTGTTTTCATAATAATCATGTTTGATCTTCATCAGTCAGGTCTTCATGTTGACCACTGTTGAAATTCCGTCTAATCATATTCTTTAAACTCTATACAACCAGCTTTAAGTCCACGCAGGAAGTACCAGGCTATCATGATAACTCATTTCAGTTCAGTTTATTATTGTTTAAAGCGATTCATTTCTTTGATCATGTCAGAAATGAGACACCAGTATCGATCATCCCATAAAATTTCCACCAGTGCCATGTACATTGTTCCATCTGTACCCCATGTATAGTGTCTCAGTTATACTCCATGTACAGTATTTCATGAGTACTCCACGTACAGTGTCTCAGATATGCTCCATGTGTAGTATTCACTTTGTACTTCATGTACAGTAGCCCAGGTGTACTCCAGGTACCCCTACTCCATGGATATTGCTAATCGATACTCAATCATCTCAAGCGTTTCCACTTGTGGATATTCTACCAGATGTTGATGTTGCTCGTGAGTTGAAGATTTTACCAGATAATAATGCTTCTAACACTTTGAAGACCTCGCAAATGCTGATGCTTCTGATGCTTTGGATATTTCTCAAGATGCTGATGCTGTTATTACTATGAAGAGTCTGCAGAACAAGGTCAAAAACTATAAATTTGAAATTTCTGACAAGAATAAATTTCAACCATCAGACACTACCATTCTATTCCATGCTTTTACTTCCCCAGTTAGATGTCACACTTCACTCAGCTAATCTTTCAGTCAGAAGAGTGGGAACCGATAACCAGCCGGCCACTCAGCAGAAATAGTTACATGAATCACGGTCATGATAACGACCGTCAGGAAACTGACAAACACGGCGGTAATGACAACCACCATGCTTATAATTAATCATTCAGTAACCATCGGAACTCCTGAACGGACGTGGCCAGAAATACAGAAGTCAGCAGTCTAAACGATCCGCCAACCCTAGTCGTTACCAGAAATTCTTAACCTTATTCAGACTCACCCATTAAAATACATGTCAAGACAACAATCAAGACACATGTCTCAAGTATCATTTCGGAAGAAACATGTCAGGACACCAGTCATAGTACACGTCATACTAATATCTTCTCAAAGTACGAGTCAAATTCATAACACCAGTATGCCTCCTAAACCAGGTCCTCAGATATTTAGGGTACCCTCCAAGGGGGTATACCCGTTCTGTTATGCCACGCATAAATCAAACCATTAGAATTCAGTTACCACCACCAGAGTATTATTCAGGTTAGACACGCAGTGTTCATTCTTTGAGGTTACAGATGAACACAATTAGTGAAAATTGCCACGTTTACTTCACGTGATCATATGTCAGCTTTCTTTTAAATCAGGTAGTACCTACCTCCCAGCCAGAAAAGACTCCACGGTATCACCCATATTTATAAGGTTTTTCCTTCTAGTTGAAGACAAGATCCGTCTTACCAACTTCCAAAGATAGCAATGTTATTTGCTGCCATAAAATTAGTACAAGTTGTTATGATTTGCACCAAGTGACTTATCATTCCAAAGCTATAAAAATCTTTATAGCTATCAGATATAAATCCACTTCTGAAGTTCCTTAAATTCATGATCAACAGATTATTCTAGAGTTTGTAGATAAAAAAAGTTTCAGAAGGTTTTTCCCAGAAATTCCTCCCTAACCACAAGACAGGGTTTAACATAGAGCTTGTCTCAAGTACAGAACCTGTTTCCAGAAATCCTTATCGCATGGCTTCATCTGAGTTTAAAAGAGTTGCAACATTTGCTGTAAGAATTACATAATGAGGCTTTATTCTCCCTAGCGCACCACCAGGAAGTACACCGTTTATGTCTATTAGGAAGAAGGCCGGTATCATGAGATCATGTATCGGCCACTAAAATTTTTGACAAGATCACCATTCTTAATCAATGTTCATTCCATAAATAGCAGGTTTATCTGATCTGCTGCGATGTCTTAAACATTTTTTCCAGAACAAATTTCCGATCATGTTACCATCAGTGGTGAGAGAAAGAACATGATGTTTCCCGACTGCTGTTGCACATATTATAGTCTCTAAAAATTTTGATTTTATACTTCTGAGCTCCCTAATGCTCCAGCTATATTATGAAATTATGAATAAAATTTTTCCATGACTCTCAGACAAAATCGTTAGTATATTCATTGATCACATTCTGATCTGCCTAATGCTAGAGAAGAACACGAGACTCATCTTCTCACAGTTGTACTAAATCTTCAATAGGAGTTATTTTTATACACAACTTTCCAAATATAAATTTCACTTGAACAAAGTGGCATTTCTAAGCCACCCTATTTCAGCAGAAAGAAATTTCAGACAATCCTGCGAAGGTGAAGGCCATCACCTGATGGTCCCGACCGACGCCTGGGAACGAAGTACAAACTTTTTAGAACTCAATTGACTAATACCGTAGAAATTGCTGACAGTTCTCACTAAAAATTCTTCCATAACTATTCAACCAGATTTCTACCAGAATGTCCCATAAACCCAGGCAAAATTTTGATAGAAGCAGTATCACACATTGATGCAACTATGTTCATATCTCGATGCCTGACATACTCCAGGTTTAAGATAGAACGCCGTCATGCTAGTGAGTTACTACAATCCTTAGAAATTTTTGAGCAGAAATGAGATGAAATTCCATGAAATTGTTATCAGTTACCACAGACTCAGAAAAGTATGATACTATCTAAGTCATCGTCAACCAGGAAATCAACTTGCGCGTTTTATTTCATCCAAAAGGATTACGCAGTAGTAGACCTGCCGAAAATTTAATAGTAAATTGTACGAATTCAAGGTATTCCATCGACCATCATATCAGACAGAATTCATGTTCACGATCACGTGTATGTTTACGTTCACTTTCGTTCACGTTTATTTTCACTTTCACGTTTACGTCTCATTCACAGTAAGATGTTGTTTCAGTTCATGTTTTGTGCTATCTCATGATTTAAGTTCACGTTAGCGTTCATAACATTGTCCACGTTCAGGTTCGTGTTCCATCTCGTGATAGGCATTTAATAGTTTATTACCGAATACGGTTACAGGCAGCTTGAGAAACCAGACCCAAGTATAGCACAACTATTCCATAACCAGGTAGACGTTTCACGTATCAGGCCTTATCGTTTGGCATTCTTTCCTCAGTCAGCATATGTTCATGATATGTCCTAACATCACGTTCACATAATATTCATGTATTATTGTGCACAACATATTCCATGCCCAGCATCCCTCATATAATCATGAACCACGTTCACAATTGCTCACGTAGCACGTTCAAAATTGTTCACGTAGTTCGTCCCTATATATTTACAGCAGCTTGCTCAGATATATAAATGTTATCCTTCAGGATATTTATATGTACCGTTTCATGTATCCTACATGCTATAGCTTATTCATTCTATCAGATTCAGAAAATCCATCTTAAGTATGGAACAAGAAACTAACCAGCATCATCAGGACAGGGTCATCAGGACCAAGATTGTCTTTATGCTTAAACCTTTAAGGAATCGTTTCGAGCGGGAAGCCACTCGAAACGGAGGAGTCCATCCGGACCTCTCATCCCTTTCCTTCAATAAATTCAGTTAGGTCCTTTCAGTCATGTTACGTTCCATGTCCTCTACAGCCATGTTATGTTACATATCCACTTCAGTCATGCCATATTTATACTCTTTCAGCAGCATTATGTCTTAATTGGAAGACGATTTATTCATTCAGCTCATAGGCCTTTCAGCTTTCATATTCTTTCAGCCTATGCATCCTTTCATCTTATACGGCTTTCAACTTATGTATACTCACCAACTTAATTATCGTTAATTCGAGGACGAATTTCTCCTTTTTAGAGGGGAAGAATTGTAAACCCAGTATAGTCGTATTCTTAATTTGGGGACGAATTATTCTTTTTAGAGGGGAAGAATTGTAAAACCCGTATATTAATGTCACGAATATTAAATCGCTGTGTTGATTTTTATAAACTACATATAGTTATTCAAAAAAATAAATATTACGAATGTATTTATTAAAATACCGAAAAGATAATTGCGTGTTCAGAAAAATAAGCACGAGAATTAAAAACGAGCGTACGTAATTAAATTTAAATGTCGAAATTGAAAAAAATATATATACAATAAAAGGGTCGGGTTTTAGATAACAAAAGAGGGAGTGTGGGCTTGAGCCCAGCCCAAAAACCAAAAGAAAAAAAAAGAAAGGCACGGGGGTCTCCCTTTTCCACAAACCGCGAACAAAAAAAAGGTATTAGGGTTTCCTTTGAGTTGCAGCCGTCGGCAGAGAAAAGAAAGAAAAGAGGATCGGTTCTTTTGAGCCTTGATTCGGGTCCTTGCCGTTGTTAAATCCCAAAATACATATAGCGGTATTTCATCTTCTTCCTTATATTTATATATATATGTATTACGAATTTATTAAAGTTGATTCAAGAACACATGTGGGGTTGTGTGGCTGCACGAAAACCGAGACCCTTATGGTCTCGGTATACCTTCTGTTGGTCGGCCGCAAAACCCAAAACCCACCAGGGGGTGTTTTAATAGCAGAAGGGGATCGGGATTTGTTGAGTACATGAAAACCGAGAGCCTCATGGCTCTCGGTGTGTTGTCGTTGTGATGTCAGCTACCCAGCCGTGACCACCAGGTCGTCTCGGTGGTGTTTGGTGCGATCAGTCGAGAGCCAAACAATGACAGTGGGAAAAATCGCAGCAAAAGGGGTGTTTGGGATTATCCCAGCAAAAGGGGTGTTTGGCTTAACTAGAGAAACACTAGTAGGGGAAACGAAACCAAGACAATGGGAAATATATATAATAGTGGGAACTTTAAAACTAACAGTGGGATATATATATTAGCAGTGGGAATTTAATAAAAACAGTGGGAATAGTATACAAGCAGTGGGAATTGTAAAACCTCATCTTATTGACTTTGTCAACTGTTGTACTCACTATTTTTGGAATATATACAATTCTAATTTTATATGAATTATTAATAATCATATACTTTTGTCATACTATTATTTCATATTTATTTGTACATTTATATGAACCTTTAGTCTTTATTGACTACGTTGGCAATTGATTGGCCACATGATTGAACAAGGACTCATCACCTCAGTACAAACTTTTGACACACTGTAACATTATTTACTTAATTTATTAAGTACTTGGATTTAGATTTATATGTATATATTTACATATACTTCATACTATGAATAAACACCTAACACTCTAAAACAATGTATATTATTTCACATTGTCACTTATTTACTTTATTCAAGTAAAATAGTTATAATGATATACTCATTATATACTTTCACCAAGTTATCTAAAGGTTTAACCAAAATACCTAGAAACTTAACAAATACATACACTATAATACATGGACTATTATTAACTCACAATACTTGATACAAATTAACACATTTCTCCCAAATATGTATTGTGTGCCGTGTATATGCACGCATACACTACCCTTAATAATGAAAACTTACAAGTTACCATTATCAAAGTACACTATACATTTACTATGCCTTACACATCCAATACACACACCATACTTTTCCTACACTTCACCATACACATTTCACTATTGAGTGTCATTTTTGTCCCCTTTGACTTTGCAAAACATACGGCTAAAACACAAACAAGGAAGTGAAGCAAGTTTCTAGTTTTGGCATATGCTAAATTCACTCATATCCTACCTCATATCTTACATATCTACAAAAGATATCAAGGTACATAGGACAAGATACACCAAGATACTTCTCTTTCTTCCTTATATCCGAAAATCTACAAACATACAACATAAAACATTTTGAATCTCACCTTTCACTCTAAAAACTCACGGCTCATATACTATTTCATCACCAAGATCCACAAAACTGATTTACTTTTTCATTTATTAACCTTAAATCATGTCTCATGCAATTTGAATGCAAATCATTACACTCCACTACTCTTAACTTACTTGACAAGACAACAAGGAAACCCTAGGAGGACAAGTGAAGGTCACGGCTAGGATTTGATACCAAGCATCCACCATTGTTGAAACCAAGCTCAAGTTACTACTCATTCACTATCCACTCCTAGAACTAACTAAACAAGTAAGTATTATGAAACCTATCTATTCTATACACTTCATTTTCATACACTTGAACATATATATACATATCACTAGTAAAACTTAACCTAAGAACAGATCTAAGCAAACCTAGACTATATTAGGTCGCGGCTTAAATTGGGTTATCACTTTATGTGATGTAAAATCTTGTTAACTATAGTAATCACAATCTCATGAACATGCTTAACTAGAAAAACCATGAAAACCTATGCATGTTAAATACTAGACGTGGGGTTTACCTCATGGTTTAGTGTGATGTTTAACTTTGTAATATTTATACAAGCCTATAATCACTAGATCTAAGTTAGTAACTAAAAATGTAACTAGTTGCCTTAATAGATTATTAAGCTCACTATTTAAGCCTTATAGAAATTAAGCCCATTAGGCCACTAGAATAATCATACTTAAAATAAAATTTATTTTTATCAAATAATGTCATTATAAAACTTTTTGTTTAAAAATTATGGTTTTATAAAGTTTTAGATTAAAATGATGGTTTTATAAAGTTTTCGGACTAAAAATGTAAATACAAAGTTTTCGGATTGATTTTGTAAATTGAATAAGTTTAGGGACTTAAATGGACATATTTAGAAACTCATTTGAACCAAAGTTAAAGCCTAAGGACCTAGTTGGTATATTGCCGAGAGATAAGAGTGGTATTCTTATACCATTCGAGACTTAAAATATAGTAGGAGGACTCATTTGTAATTATTGATAAGTTAGGTTAAGTTGTGTAACTTGGTTAGAAACCTAGGGTCCCTTTTGACACTTACCAAAAGTATTAGGAGCCCTAGGGGCCTTTATTACCAAGTTAGAAAAGTTATTCTAGCCCTAAACAAACCCTAGGGGCCATTTTGGCATTAGCCGAATCTTATTTGGAGCCCTAGGGGGCGTTTATGAAACATTTGCTAAACCTAATATAAACCGAATACCATAAGGACCAAAATTGACAATACTTGAAACTTTAACAAGCCCTAGTTACACGTGTAACTAGGGAGGGACTAATGTTGTAATTACTTGAAACTTTTACTAACCCTAGGGGTATTATGGTAATTAACCGCGGGTAATTGATGAGATGGCATTCACACATGATCTCCTCGTTCTTTTCAGGATTTAAATGCATAAAATGTCATTAAATACCATATATATGCTTGTTTTTTTACTTGTGTATTTTAGGTATGGATATCGTGAAAGACAAAAGATTACAAGAAACAAGGAAAAACGAACACGAGAAACGCAGCCGCACAAAGAACCAGGCCCTAGTTTGTGAATTATCAAAGAAAAACCCTTGAATATTTGAAGATGTACAAGATTGACCCCTCATTTATGAATAAATGACACTTAATACCCTTGTATATTCATAATTACATGTTTGGTCCCTTAAGTTTGTCAAAATTAAAAAAAGGTCCTCCAGGTTTGAAGAATTGGCAAGATTAGCCCTTCAACAATTCCAAAATGTCAAGAATAGTCCTTCATAAAGTCCAACATCCAAAGAAACCCGTGAAGTTCAAGAATATTACACTTCTAGTCCTTTTAAAATGGATTAAATATCAAAAGGACTGAAGCTGTAATTAACCTAAAGTTTAAAAAGCCCTAAAACCGTTTCCCAAAACTTTTTGTGGCCAAAGTCCAAATTTCGAAACTTAAATAACTAAGGAAATCGTTTGTTTAAGCTGAAAATCTTATTATACCACATTTCCCAAAAGAAAAGGACTCATATTGCCATTTCCCAAAGTTTAAACTAGACAAACACGCGCCCAACACCAATCCTCCCCTAATTTCGGATCAAATGTTTTACTATTCACCATGAAGAACCCAAATTTACCTTCACTTAAAACAAAGGGTAAAAACCAATTACCCAGTCCCACGCTTAATTCACACGCCCAGAAACTCATCCCACACCTATAACCCCAATCCCCACTCACCATGTGACCTCACCATTGAACCCGTTACCCAATAACATGACAACTTCCCCTCCAAGGAATGCCACGTGGCCAAATCAACGTCCCACACTCAATACTTGGCCCCAAAGCTAAAATGAACATTCAAAATTCATTTGGACAGCTCAGATCAACAAAACGCGTCTAGAAGACTCAGGGGCAAATTTGGGATTTTCTAGCTAGGGTTTCTGTATTTTTTTCATTCTAAGTCGTCTATATAAGGAGGCCTCAATATGTGAGAGCCCCTTTGTTCCAAATTTTAGCTAATTTCTTTGTAATTCCTTTTTATGAAATAAAAGTTAGTTTTTTGAAAATATTGAATTCTCTTTTGTGTTTTATGAAAGTTTGGTGTTTGATTAGCTAAGATCTGAGTTCATTTACATATTTGATTGATTTCCAGGAAAGGTTTTAAGGTTTAAAATACTTGTTTTCAAAAATCAAGGTTTAATCTGTTTTGGTTAACTTTTGTAGTTTGTTGTTCTTAGCAGCTCTTGGAAGCTGGTGCTTGTTCTTACTAGCACCTAAGCTATTCCTTTTTATATTTTCTGAACCTTTTATGATTTATGGTAATTTTGAATTTTGATATATGAAAGTGTGATATTGTGGTTGATTTGTGTTTCTGAGGTTTGGTTGTTGTTGTTAGGGTTGATTAGATCTTGGTTTGAGGGTTAAATCATAACAATCCTTTGAAAATTTGAGAAATCAAATTCCAAAGGGGTGTTTGGGTTAACTGATCTACCAAGGTTTAAGGCAACTTGAGTGGTTGTTTATTGTTGCTTTGTATTGATACTTGTTTACCTGGTGCATTTGGTCATTTATCTGCAATTTTGAGGGTCTAAACACTTAAATCCAACAAACGTCCATAAAATCTGTTTTAGTTGGAACTTTTGGCTAAAATTTTGGGGACACCTAGATCTAAGGGTAGACTAGGGTTAACAAGTGCTAAGTTATAGTTAACACAACCAGGGAAAGGGATTTAAGGGTTTAAAGTTGGATTGGTGGTCATATATATCAGCAAAAGGATTTTGGATAATCACCTTTATTCATCAGTAACTGTTTGTGCTTGAAACTGCTTCTAATCTTTGATCCAGTGGTTGAAACAAGTTTCATTGTGCTTATTGGAATTTATTATAGCTTGTGTATGCATATGGTTCATTTTGGTTGGCTTATTCATGCTTAAACTGCTTATTTTGTCATAACTGCTTATTTTCAAGGTCTGTGCTATATCTGGTGACTGTTTGCTTATTCTGTGCTTATTGGCTGAACCAATTATGATTTCTTGCTTGATATTGACTCCTTACAACTCACTTGTTGTAAGGGGGCCTTTGTTTTCCATTGAATCCAAATGGATCTCTCTAAAAAAGCAAGTCAAATAGTTAAAGCAGTGGGAACTCCTTTCCCCTGTTGCTAGCCACTGCTAGTGTTATTTCACCTTGCGCTTATCAATAAGGTGTTCTAGCTTCTTTTAACCTGTAACAACTTTGAATTTGTAATAGGTGTTACTTATTTGACCCATTTGTTCATACTGGAGCATTTGAGGGGTTGACTTTGAGCTTTGACTAGAAAACCAACTACTTTGACTTTTACATAAGTGCTTATCAGCTTATTCAGCTTATTTGGCTTGGATTATTGAACTTTTCTATGTTGATTTGTCTTAATTAAGTCATTTAGAGTAAAAACTTACTTTGCTTATTTCTGACTTATTTGTTGAGCTTATTGGAAATTTCTTTTCACAGATCTCTTAGGCATCTCAAAAGAAGGTTGTGTGTCAAAGCTGAGCTTATGGCATTGGCTTATAGCTTAATGGGCCAAAAAGCCCATTAAGAATAAGTTGTGTTACCATTAAGTTGTGATAAGCTCACATTCAGCTTTTGGGCCTTCAGACTTTTGTGTTTAGATATGAATTTTAAGCTAGACTGGTGATTTTTAGCTTATTTGGTTAAGTTTCAACTTTTTGGGCCCAAAAGCCCATTTCATTTGGACTGCTTTTGTTTTTAGCCCATTTAGGGGCCCAATAGGGGTATTTTGGTAATTTCACTTTCAATTTCTGGTTATTTAGGTTAAAATTAACTAGTTTGTAAGTTTTTAGAAATTTTTTATAATATTTGGATTTTTAATAATATTTTAATAATATTTTATTATTAAATTTAAATTTTCACATTTTTGCAACTTCTATATTTTTCTTAGGTCAAATACATTAAAATAGGATTTTTAAAACTCTTAGATTAATTTTAGCATCATTTTCTTAATTTCAAGAATTATTTTAATATTTTAATAGTTTTTAATCATTTAAAAATAGTTTTCCTTAGTTTAAAAATTCATAAAAATAGTTTTTAGTTTTTTTAAGTCATTTTAGAGGTTTACAAAGTGAAAAATCTTTATTTGGACTTTTAAATAATTAATTGGATTTTTAGGGCTTTAATTTGCATTTAAAAATTAATAGTTAATTAATTAAAAGGTTTGAAAAAGTTTTGATCATTTGTTAACTCTTAGTTTATTTTATTTGATTTTTGGTAATTTTTTGGGAATTTTTAGAAATAATTTTTATTTTAGCACTTTTTACGGTTTTTAATTTAGTTGTCGTAGTAATGATTTTCACGTATCCGTCATTCTATTTTCTCATCCCTTCTTTCTTTCAATATTAATCACAATATCTTTACAAGTTCTTCACACACATATAACTCCTTGGGAAACGAATTTAAATGGGTCATTAGTGTTTGATTTTCCTAAATCATCACTTAATACTTACCGTTTATACGCTCTTTTTCCTAAAAGACGTATTTTACCACAACCATTTTGGCGCCGCTGCCGGGGAGGTGTATCGTGATTAATTTGTCATTTTTTTTTCAATATTAACCATAAATAGTATTTGTATTAGTAGAACTCTACTAATACGTATTATCGATTTTTTCGTTTTTCTTGTGAAATTATTATTACTATATTGTATTAAGTATCACAACAAATACCATATATCTCCAAAAGTGTGCAAACACAACCTTAATTGGGATTTGATCTACTAATTATTGTATTCGAATCTCAAACAAAAATAAAAAGACAAAAATAGATAAATACTTTCGTGAAGCTCGATTTTGAAAAATACAAACTATAAGGTAGGTATAAGGCGAGTATTATAAAATATACCCTAAAGAAAAAGGCTCTTAAGTGCTTTGCGCCGCCTCGTTTCTCCGTTTGCTTGTGAGTATTTTGAGATTGAAAGCTAATCGAGGGTTTTGCCGCCCAAAGTATTATTACGTATCATATATATTTGCTTGGTTTCTTTGTGATTAAACCGTCTTGAACAATTTGGTTTTCACCAAAGTTCTAAAGTCATTCGAAGGCGTTCACTCCACGTAATCGTTTTCATTCTTTTGAGGCTTCTTTAATCAAGAGTTTGATTCGAGGAGAAATTTGGTAGATTGTTGTCTACGAATACACACAAAATCCAAAAAAATTAAAAACAATCAAAAACACAAAAAAAAATTGAAAACTTACAAAAGACCCAAAAAGAATCTTCTTTGCTCACCTCCCATTCCACGTCAAGTTTATGCTAACTCGTAATCAATCAAAACGAGCTCGTAAACGTCATCAAAGTCAAGGAAATCAAGATCCTTTAATTGAAGAACAAACTCCAATTGTCGAACCCGTTGTAGAACCAATAGTCACCATGTCTAATCGTACTATGATGGATTTGCTTCAACACCCACCGAGGGTTTTGGAGAAGCTATTGTGATTCCCGCCATCCTTTCGGAGAATGTCGAGATTAAGACGGGTTTATGTCGATGTTGCAAGCAAATAAGTTTAGAGGTCATGAAAAAGACAACCCGCATTACCACATAAGGAATTTTAATCGTCTCACCGCAACAAGCAAGTTTAAGGATGTTCCGCATGACGCCATTAAGATGATGTTGTTTCCGTACTCGTTGGATGGACCCGAAAACTTTGGCTCGAGAAAGAACCGCCAAATTCGATTTTGACATGGGGTGATCTCGTCTCTAAGTTTGTGAACCAATTTTTTCCACTATCTAAAACAACACATTTGAAAAAAGAGATTTCAAGGTTTACACAACGTAATAATGAAAGTTTTTCAATTGCATGGGAACGATTTAAGGAAATGTTACATGAATGTCCACACCATGATTTTTCGGAATTGCATCAAATAGATACTTTTTTACAATGGGCTTAATGATCATGAACGAGATTATTTGAATGCCGCCGCGGGTGGTAATTTTTTGTACAAAACAACCGATGAGGCTTTAAAGATTATCGAGAAAGATCTAAGGTTTATAACCCTCGTAAGACATCGAGTGTTGCCAATATGGGTTCGTCATCTTCGTCATCGTCTCGTAACATTAATGCCCTACATGATGAAGCAAATGAGGAAAATCGGTTTTTCGATAGGTTTTCGACGCTTATGACACATTGGAAAGCACAAGATGCTTTGAATTCCGCATAGGTTAAAGAGGTTGAAAAGAGTTTTTTTATCTTTTGGTGGAGCTCATGATCTTTCCGAGTGCATTACCGCCGGTGGTAACACTTCGAGTGCTTATGTAGCAACAGGAACTTACAACCAAAACGGCCAAGGTTCCCGCCCAAATCAAGCTCCATCAAATCAAAATGCTAACAACTATCGAAACAACAATCAAAATGGTGGTTATCAAGGAAATTCACGTAATTATAACAAAGGGAATTATCAAAGTGGGAATGGACAAGTTTCAAATCAAAACCAAAACCGTGATTTTCAAAACACTACACAAGGTTTTCAAAATGCTCACACTAAAAATCTTAATGGAGACTTTTTGGATTATGCAAAAGCAAACGATGCTAAGTTTGATAATATGCAACGTGAGATGATTAGTGATAACTAAGATTTTGGTTAGGAAAAATTGTTCTTTGTCGTATGTCTAATCGAATTGATAACTGGTTCAAAGTGTGACTCAGTCGTTATTGGTAACAAAAAGAGAATTGTTGGGTGTCTTAAACTAATTAAAAATAAAAACTTGAAACAAATAAAAATAAAGTAAAGACGGTAAAAAGAAATACTGAAAGATAAAAACTTGACGGGAAATTAATGACGAGAAATTAAAAACGTGACAAGAAATAAAAAGGCAAACTTAAAAGTAAAAAAAGGGTAAACTAAAATTAAATGCAAGTAAATTAAAAGTGTGACTAAGTAAAAGGCGGGAAAAATAAAGTTTAAAATTCAAAAACATAAACTTAAAATAAACCAAAAATGAATTTACAAAGCTAAGAAAAAGTGTTCATTCGGAATAAATTCCTTCATTCGGAACAAAGTCCTTGATTCGGAACAAAGTCCTTCATTCGGAACAAAGTGGTTCACCCGGAACAAATTCCTTCATTCGGAACAAAGTCCTTCATTCGGAACAATTCCTTCATTCGGAAAAATTCCTTCATTCGGAACAAAAACACTAATTCGGAATAATAGCTAGACTACACTGATTCGGAATAAAAATTTAGAAAGCTTCATTCGGAACATTAATAATTCATTCGGAATATATCCTTCATCCGAAATATTGATTATTCCGGATGAACAGGCTGATCCGGAATAAAATGAAAATACTGATTCAGAATAATTAAAACAATAAGCTCATTCGGAACAATTTAAATCAAAGGTTCATTTGGAACACTAAACTGATTCGGAACAATTGCAACAAAGCATTCATCCGGAATAATAAGGGCTTGGTTCAGAATATTCTGGGCATAAACAGTAACTAAGAACAAGGAATGAAAAAGAACACGAATTTAACCAAAACTAATTAAAATCAACCAAAAGATTAAACCAAAACAACCACAAATGATCTACTAACAATAATCAATCAAATCAAAACAACAAAACTAACAAATATAACCAAGTCAATCAAAACCCACTTGATTGAAAACCATAAAAATAGAAGAACATAAACATAAAGATTAAGATTAAGATCAAACAAGAAAGGAAGATGAGAGATTAACAATGAAGATAAAGATTCAATAACATAAAAAGAGACTTACTTGGAATTTAAAGGAATTAAAGGTACATGACAAGGTAATTAAAGGTGCAAGTAATTAAGGTGCAAAAACTAAAGATGGAAGAGCATAGTTTGTCAAACTAGCCAACAACCTAAACAAATGACTAATGAGGTGTATTTATAGGGGAGGAGGGGATTAGTGGAAGGAAGCTTCCTCCCCTCTTTCTTCTTTCTTTAATTATCTTTTAATCCTTCGTCTTTAGCCTTTAATCTTTTAACTTCTTCGACCTTTCAGACTTTGTCTCGGGATTACTTTAACTCGTTTTGTAATTTCTTCGATAAATTAGACTTGAGTTCTTCGGCTTTTAGTAAACTTCCGTCTTTTGACTTTTTCTTCGATAAATCTTCAGAATTGGTCTTGGACTTCCGTTCTTTTTGCACTCTTGATTTCTTGACTTCGTCTTTTGTCCTTTTCTTCGATAAAAGCCCGTGAATGCCCGTGTTTTCTCCCCTTTTCACATTTTCGTCCTAAATCACAACAAAAACACAAACCACGCATAATTCCGACATTTATGACATAAAATACACGTTTTGGCCTAGTTATTATTGAAATTAAGTGGTAAAAGGATGGGTGTTTTGACACCTATCAAATCCCCTACACTTAACCATTGCAATGTCCTCATGCAATGCATTAGTTACAAAGCACGTTTTACATTTTCCATCATAATCAATCCACATTGGCCTTTATTAAAGAGATAGAAAGTTATAAACATTCAAAGGAAGAAAGTAAGTAAAGAAATCAAAAATATACCTTAGGGTTTTGGAAATGTCATGAATAGTCATCATCCTCAAGTTTTCACATTCTCCAAACCAAGCTTAAAAACGAGATCATTGTTATTATAAGTTAGCAAACTAACATGAACTCATGTGGGCCAATTATTCACTTAGACTCCCTTATTCCTAGGTGTATCTCTTATATTTTATTGTTGTCTTGAATGATCACGAGGATGAATTGTTGACTTATTTCGATAGTTATTTTGGCTGAAAATAAAGTAGGACGATTTAATCAATAGTTAGCTAAAGGACAAAATCTTTTAAAACTACTTCTCGGGACCTCAAAAAGTTCATATCTTGGCATAACTCGCTTCGCGATTTGAGACCTTTCTCGGACCGATATTTGGCAACGACTTCATACTTCAAATCTTGAGAGACGTTCATGAAATAATGGTCTTCTCTTCATAATAGGAATTTCTTCACTTGAAGTTTTGAGAGATTCTACATACTTGGACCACGACTTCTCCATTTTTCTCCAATCTTTATTTGGGATTTTGATATACAACGATCCGCCTCCTTTTAGGACTTGGATCTATTTATCCTCATACCTTGTTAGGGCCTTTTCGGATAGACTTCTCCATGATCTTTACGGGAGTTTTAGCTTTTCATCGTGTGTCTCGATCCTTCATATTGATTTTCGATAAATGATTCTTCACATCACTTGGGATCTTTAGCAACAAAATTTAGCCCTCGTGTCTTGTTAGGACCTTTTTGGACTCGCCAATCTTCGCATCCCGCTTCAATAAGTTATGCCTTGGCTATGAACTCTAATCCATACCGAGCAAATTTTAAACGATCTTGGGCTAGAAGCTAAGTAACTTTTCAAATCGTACAACCTTATTTATTGTAGATAAATTTATTAGCAAGCGATGGGAGAATAGGCTTATAATTAACTCACATAAATTCACGAAAGGATACCAAACTTATAATTGACTCTATCATCTCTCGTTTTCCACAGTTTAAAATCTCAAGGAATAAGACTCATGGATGCTTAGCCTATTAAATCAAAGTTTTGGGTTTTCGAGTCATCTTTAGGATCTTGCAAATTCTTAGACTTTTTCAAGTTTTAGAATTCGCATTTTAAAGTTCCCTTGATAAACGACTCTCTAGGATCAATTATAGGAACTTGCAAAAAGTTCTTGTTCTTAACCCGTGAGAGTTAAGACTTTCGCGTTTTAAAGCTCCCTATATAAAAGCCTAGCAAAACTTGACTTAAAAACGTTAAGGATACTAGCTAGAGTAAACTTAGATAAGTAAACTCGGGTTGAGTCAAAAGATTCACAACGTTTGAAAATTAAAACCACTTTATCAAAATTTATTCTAACAAAGAAAGAAAAATAACTATACAAAGGAAAAACTAATAGGCCAAAATAGATCAAAAATTTTGAAAAATGTCGAAAAATTGATTTTCCGGTTAAAATGAGGACAAATACAAGGAAAAGACCACTTAACTTCGATAGAAGTCCCCCCTACACTTGATATAAACATTGTCCACAATGTTTAAGCATGTGGGAGTAAACTCCCCTACACTTAGGACATTGTTCACTTTGTTTAAATCTCGCTAAGGAAAAGACAACTAACGAGATTCCTATTTTAATATTGAGAAATATAAAATAGTGAATCGAAAAGAGTTTAGGATAGAACCGGGAAGACGGAAACTCGGAATCACGGGTCGTCAAAAGTCATCAAGAGTGTGTCTTTGAAGCTCTAATCCCTGCACATGATAAGAAAGAAAACAAGAAACACCAACGGGGCTCCCCTACACTTATGATGAAAACAAGTAAAGATAGATTGATAATCGGGTTGCCTCCCGAAGAGCGCTTGTTTATATTAACCGAGTCACGAGCCTGACTCGTCCCCGAATTAAATGGTCCATGAGGAAGCCTCAAATGTAATACCGGGATCAAAGACCTTGTCCTCGTTCTCAGAGGACATCAACAAAGGAGAGGCGGGGGGATAAGTCTTGAATGGGAGAAAGGTTCTTTCAACATACGAAAAGTATGTGAAATCGAGATCCACGGGAGGTGGGGTGGGTAAAGTAAGCACATTGTCATCCCCCAAAGACAATGGATGTTGAGCACTCGGTAAATGCGTAATGTTATCAATCATTAAATAGTGAATGTCACCTCTCGGGTCAAAGCGCTCATCCTCCGTAATAGTGGCTAAAGGGGAGGATGAAAGGTGCTCGGGAGGGGGACTTGGGGCAATACCTTCCTGCAGCAAAGTATCAAAAATAATATCCCCCTCCGTGTCATCATCATCAATACCCGAAGGTATTGAGTGAATGTCGATTTCTTCCAGCAATGGGTCATTATCTTCAACGGGAGGAATAGATGGAGGTAAAGACTCGGAAAGAGGAGGAGAAGTCAACTCTTCGATTTGAGCAATAAGAAGATGTACTTTTCGTAATCTGTCGCGGAGAATCACGTCTTCCACCTCATCTTCAAGAGCAAGTTCATCGGTGAACTTCTCGTAAGCCAGAGAGAATAAATCGTCATCGCCCGCATCTCCCGGTGGAGATTGAGAAATTTCAAAAGTGAAATTCTCATAGCGTGGAGAAAAATCGTCATCAGTAGGATCGACCTCTTCCGTAAGAGCAACGTCGTCCTCAGAATCCATAGCAGTAGGCATGTCACAAACCTCATCATCAAAGAATTTATCAAGACCAAAATCACTAATCTCACTCAATGAATCATCATCCTTAGACGCATTAGGAATATCGAGAGTAGGAGTAGCAACTTCAATAGATGGGTCGAGAGCGTAGACATCATCGTCGTCATCAACATCATAATAGACGGGACCATTCCAATTAGGAGTGACATAGTCGGCTAACTCTTCCTTGATAACCTCCACATCTTTAAGAAGCTCATGAAGCAATTTTTGTTGTTCATCTCCCCGAGTATGTTCAATTAAACCAATTCTATCCCACGCTGTAATTAAACATTTTGGTGTAGAAAAGAAGGGAAAACGACCAAATTGGCTCAAAAAGGTGTTGGTGGATTTCAAGATTTCGTCACCATCAAGCAAAGGTTGCCTTTCCTGATGCAAGTCAGCTCGGATTTGAGCTAAAATTTCTAGAACATGGTTCAAAGAAGTGAGTTGTTGGTCAAGACTAATTTGCTGAGAGGATTGATGATTGAGGGTGTGATGTGGGGGCTTAAAGTTATACACACTGGTACGATAGCACGAAATTTTCTCAAAGACCTTCGACGGATCACAAGAAGAAGCATCGTGAGGGCCCCCACAAATATAGCACCACGGGTATGGAGAAAAACCCGGTGAGTTTTGTGGATAGCTATTTCCATTGTCATAATTGTAACCCGGTTCTTGCACGTGACCATACGGGTATCGAACCGGACACGAAACATGCCAATGATAATCGCTTCCACAATAGATGCAAGGGGGAATAGGAGGTGGATTAGAAAAGGACGAATTAGTCGAGTTGCACAATGGACAAAATCCGAATTGGGTATTATCGATATCGTTTCTGCACCGCTCACATGTACACCATTGACATGATTCGTTCCCGTATAATCGTCTCCCACACCCGACGCAATGGACATAAGAATCCATAAAGAAAAATAGATAAGCAAGAAGAATATTTTTGGTGCAAAACTTTGAAAGAAATGCTTTTTACGATTTTTTTAAATGTTTTTGGGATTTTTGAAAAAAAAAATTTTAACACGAAAAATAACGTTCACGAGTGAACGGATCCCAAAAGCCAACGCGTCTCTCACAAAAAACCGTTAATCTTCCCGAAAAGAGCCGGCAGCGGCGCCATTTGATAACTAAGATTTTGGTTAGGAAAAATTGTTCTTTGTCGTGTGTCTAATCGAATTGATAACTGGTTCAAAGTGTGACTCAGTCGTTCTTGGTACAAAAAGAGAATTGTTAGGTGTCATATACTAATTAAAAATAAAGACTTGAAACAAATAAAAATAAAGTAAAGACGGTAAAAAGAAATAATGAAAGATAAAAACTTGACGGGAAATTAATAACGAGAAATTAAAAACGTGACAAGAAATAAAAAGGCAAACTTAAAAGTAAAAAAAAGGGTAAACTAAAATTAAGTGCAAGTAAACTAAAAGTGCGACTAAGTAAAAGGCGGGAAAAATATAGTTTAAAATTCAAAAACATAAACTTAAAATAAACCAAAACTAAGTTTACAAAGCTAAGAAAAAGTGTTCATTCGGAATAAATTCCTTCATTCGGAACAAAGTCCTTCATTCGGAACAAAGTCCTTCATTCGGAAAAAAGTGGTTCACCCGGAACAAACTCCTTCATTCGGAATAAAGTCCTTCATTCGGAACAATTCCTTCATTCGGAACAATTCCTTCATTCGGAACAAAAACACTAATTCGGAATAATAGCTAGAAAACACTGATTCGGAATAAAAATTAAGAAAGCTTCATTCGGAACATTAATAATTCATTCGGAATATATCCTTCATCCGGAATATTGATTATTCCGGATGAACAGGCTGATCCGGAATAAAATAAAAATACTGATTCGGAATAATTAAAACAATAAGCTCATTCGGAACAATTTAAATAAAAGGTTCATTCGGAACATTAAACTGATTCGGAACAATTGCAACAAAGCATTCATCCGGAATAATAAGGGCTTGGTTTGGAATATTTTGGGCATAAATAGTAACGAAGAACAAGGAATGAAAAAGAACACGAATTTAACCACAACTAATTAAAATCAACCAAAAAATTAAACCAAAACAACCACAAATGATCTACTAACAATAATCAATCAAATCAAAACAACAAAACTAACAAATATAACCAAATCAATCAAAACCCACTTGATTGAAAACCATAAAAATAGAAGAACATAAACATAAAGATTAAGATTAAGATCCAACAAGAAAGGAAGATGAGAGATTAACAATAAAGATAAAGATTCAATAACATAAAAAGAAACTTACTTGGAATTTAAAGGAATTAAAGGTACATGACAAGGTAATTAAAGGTGCAAGTAATTAAGGTGCAAAAATTAAAGATGGAAGAGCATAGTTTGTCAAACTAGCCAACAACCTAAACAAATGACTAATGAGGTGTATTTATAGGGGAGGAGGGGATTAGTGGAAGGAAGCTTCCTCCCCTCTTTCTTCTTTCTTTAATTATCTTTTAATCCTTCGTCTTTAGCCTTTAATCTTTTAACTTCTTCGACCTTTCAGACTTTGTCTCGGGATTAGTTTAACTCGTCTTGTAATTTCTTCGATAAATTAGACTTGAGTTCTTCGGCTTTTAGTAAACTTCCGTCTTTTGACTTTTTCTTCGATAAATCTTTAGAATTGGTCTTGTACTTCCGTTCTTTTTGCACTCTTGATTTCTTGACTTCGTCTTTTGTTTTTTTCTTCGATAAAAGCCCGTGAATGCCCGTGTTTTCTCCCCTTTTCACATTTTCTTCCTAAATCACAACAAAAATACAAACCACGCATAATTCCGACATTTATGACATAAAATACACGTTTTGGCCTGGTTATTATTGTAATTAAGTGGTAAAGGGATGGGTGTTTTCACACCTATCAATTAGTTTAAGACCCGAGTTGAAAAACGAGCTTAATACGAACTTGCTAATGAACTTAAGACTCATGCTAATAAAATGGAAGGAAACGTTCAACGTCTTCAACAAAATCAACAAAATATGGAACAAGGACAACATGAGATTAAGCAAGAGTTGTTAAAAGCGGATGCTTGGCAATAAAAATTTGAAGACCGAATGGAAGAAATGTTTGAAGCAATCATGTGTAAACCCTCTTCCTCGGGTGGTCTTCCTAGTGATACCATTGCAAACCCGAAGGGAGAAATAAAGGTTATTACTACTCGTAGTGGTAAAACTTTCAAGGAACTAATCTCTCGTCCAAGTACTTCTACGGAGAAGGAAATCGAGAAACAGCCCGAGGTGATGGTCGAAAAGGAGCATATCACAAGCCCACGAAGTACCGCTCATACCACACCTACGGTTGAACCAATACCAATTATGGAACCCGAGATTCCAAGGCCGTTGGCTAATGTCCAACCCACACCACCCTTACCTTACCCTTCGAGACGAAACAAAGAGAAATTGCAAGAACGTAACAAACAACAAATTGAGGTATTTATAAAAATGTTTCAACAAGTTGATTTTGATGTAAGTTTAGTCGACGCGTTGTTGTACATGCCTCGTTTCGCTTCCACTTTTAAAGGTATGATGAACGATAAGGAGAAGCTTTCAAAGCTAGCTAATTGTTCTTCGGTTTATCTTAACCGCATACCAGAAAAAGTTGGTGACCCCGCAAAGTTTCTCATTCCTTGTGATATACAAGATGAAAGAATGCCTCGCCTTGGCCGATCTTGGTGAAGCATTAATTTGATGCAATTTTCCATTTGGAAATCGCTTTCGCTTCCAGCTCTTACTCCTTCGAACATGTCTATCGAGATGGCCGATCATTCTACAATTTTCGCATGTGGAGTAGCCGAGGATGTTTTCGTGAAAGTGGGGAAGTTCTACTATCCCGTTGATTTTATAGTAGTTGACATCCCCGCGGATCCTCAAGTTCCTCTAATTTTAGGTCGTCCATTTTTAGACACCTCGAGATCGCTTATCGACGTTCATGCAAGAACTATTACTTTGAGATTCAACGAAGAGGAACTTGTTATAAATGCAACTCAAAACTCGACACCTTCTCATGTTTATGCAATCGCTACCATCAATCACATCGACTTAGTTGATGTGGTTTGCGATGAGTTTTCACAAGAAGTGTTAGGTTTTTCTTATAGCGCGTCAAGTGGCAATACCACTATTTTGGATCCGATTCTTGCTAATTCTACACCAAGTCTCACTCCATTCAAAGGAGGCTATTTTATTTCAAATGAAATCGACAATAAAGATGAGGTGATTATTGGTAATGATACTTCTATTCCACCATTTCTTCCGCTGATGGATGTTATGAGTGTTGAGCAAAAATCTTCAATCGAGGAACCGCCTATCCTTGAATTGAAAGATCTTCCAACTCATCTTGAATACGCATTCTTGGAAGGTGATGACAAGTTGCCGGTTATTATTGCAAAAGATCTTGCTAATGATGAAAAAACCGCACTTTTGAAAGTTCTTAAAGCTCATAAAGGGTCAATTCCGTGGAAAATATCCAACATTAAGGGTATTGACCCAAAATTTTGTACTCACAAGATTTTAATGGAGGAGGACTACAAACCCGCAATTTAAATTCAAAGAAGGGTAAACCCCAAAATTCACGATGTCATCAAAAAGGAAGTCTTAAAACTCCTTGACGCAGAAATGATTTATCCTATCTCCGATAGCCCATGGGTGAGCCCAATCCATTGTATCCCTAAATGGGAGGAATGACGGTTGTGCCTGATGAAAACAACGAGTTAATTCCCACTCGTGTTGTGACCGGTTGGAGGGTGTGTATTGACTACCGAAAGTTAAATGCCGCCACTCGTAAAGACCACTTTCCTTTGCCCTTCATGGATCAAATGTTGGAGCGACTCGCGGGAAATGAATTCTATTGCTTTTTAGATGGTTTTTCCGGTTACTTTCAAATATCTATCGACCCTCGTGATCAAGAGAAAACTACGTTTACGTGTCCTTATGGAACGTTTGCTTATCGTAGGATGCCTTTCGGACTTTGTAATGCACCGGGTACGTTTCAACGGTGTATGATGGCTATTTTTCATGATATGATCGAGAAGCCGATGGAAGTGTTTATGGATGACTTTTCGGTGTTTGGCAATTCGTTCACGTCGTGTTTATCTAATCTCGAGCAAAATTTAAAACTTTGTAATGAAACCAACCTTGTGCTTAATTGGGAAAAATGTCATTTTATGTGTAAACAAGGAGTTTTCTTAGGACACAAGTTCTCGAAAGCGGGGATTGAGGTCGATAAATCTAAGGTAGACGTCATCGCCAAGTTACCTCATCCCAAAACCGTCAAGGGAGTTAGGAGTTTCCTAGGCCACGCAGGCTTTTATCGTCGTTTCATCAAAGACTTTTCGAAAATCTCTCGACCAATGACACACCTTCTCGAGAAGGATGCTCCTTTTAATTTCAATGAGGATTGTGTTAGAGCTTTCGAAACTCTTAAAAGGAAACTTACCGAAGCTCCCATTCTTGTTGCTCCTAATTGGGAATTACCCTTTGAAATCATGTGCGACGCAAGTGATTATGCTATAGGGATCGTTTTAGGGCAACGTTATGAAAAGCATTTTCGTCTAATCCATTATGCTAGTAAGACGATGACCGAGGCTCAATTAAAGTACACCACAACGGAAAAAGAATTCCTTGCCGTGGTCTATGCTTTTGAGAAATTCCGACCTTATCTCGTCTTGACTAAAAGCATCGTGTATACCTACCATTCGGCTATCAAGTATCTCTTAGCTAAGAAAGACGCTAAGCTGAGATTGCTTCGTTGGATTCTCCTCCTCCAAGAATTTGATGTCAACGTGCTTGATAAAAAAGGAGCCGAAAATCTAGCGGCCGATCATCTCTCTCGTCTAGAAGATCCTCACAAAGATGTCTTCTAGAATAAGGAAATCACCAAAACATTTCCTCTTGAGACTCTCGGTGTAGTGGATTCTATGACACCACCCCATGGTTTGCCGACATTGCAAATTACCATGCGGGGAACTTCATAATCAAGGGTATGACGACACAGCAAAAGAGAAAATTCTTTCGTGACGTCAAGTTCTATTTTTGGGACGACCCTTATCTCTTTCGGGTTTGTGCGGATCACCTTGTTCGACGTTGTGTTTTTGGTACCGAAGCTTCTAACATCCTTAGAGCTTGTCACGAGAGACCCACGGGTGTTCACCACGGTGCTAATCTCACGGATAAGAAAGTGTTCGATGCCAGCTTCTTTTGGCCTACGATCTATCGTGATGCACACGCACTTGTAAAGTCGTGTGATTCGTGCCAACGTCAAGGAAAATCGTCTCAACGTGATGAAATGCCGCAAAACATAATTCAAGTGTGTGAGATTTTCGACATTTGGGGCATAGACTTTATGGGGCCGTTCCCATCGTCTCATGGTAACAAGTATATCCTCGTCGCCGTCGACTACCTCTCAAAGTGGTTGGAAGCTAAGGCTGTACCTACTAATGATGCTCGTGTGGTAGTGAAGTTTTTGAAGCAACTATTCTCTCGGTTTGGAACCCCTCGTGCTATTATAAGCGATCGTGGAACCCATTTTTGTAATGACCAATTCGAGAAGGTTTTAAAGAAATATGGAGTTACACATCGTCTTTCTACGGCTTATCACCCGCAAACGAGTGGGCAAGTCGAGGTTTCAAACCAAGCTTTGAAGAGGATTTTAGAGAGGTCGATTGGAGAAAAACGTACTTCATGGTCCGACAAACTCGATGACGCTTTATGGGCCTTTAGGACCGCTTATAAGACACCTATCGGTTGTACTCCATATAAGTTGGTTTATGTAAAGAATTGTCATTTGCCCATTGAATTGGAGCATAAGGCATATTGGGCCCTTAAGCATGCAAACTATGATTTGAAGACCTCGGGAGATCACTGGAAAATACAATTGAATGAATTGGATGAATTAAGAGAAAATGCTTATGAAAATTCATTGATTTTTAAAGAAAAGACTGAAAAGTTTCATGATGCAAAGATTAAAAACCGGGTTTTTAACGTTGGTGATCAAGTGTTACTTTTTAACTCTCGATTAAAGTTATTTTCCGGGAAATTGAAATCTCGATGGTCGGGTCCTTTCACCATAACACAAGTGTTTCCTTATGGGACCATCGAGCTAGCTCAAAATGATGTTCCTAACTTCAAGGTGAATGGACATAGGCTTAAGCACTACTTCGGTGGGGAAGTCCCTTCGTTGGACGACCTCGACCAAGTCACATTGCCCAATGATAATTAGCATTGAGGGGATCGAGTCGAGCTCATGAATCGGTAATCAAAAACGAGGTGCCTCGTGGGGGAAATCCCATGCTTATCCTTTTTTATGCTTTCTAATAGAATAATGAGAGGGGATTTGTGCCCTTCCAACTCGTTGTCTCGTGGTTGTTTGTGAATGTGTTATCTAGATCATCATCATCGCCACGATTGAAGACTCTTGTGTTCGTTTATGTGAGCCTCGATCGTTTGTTTGGAGAAGTTTTTCATGAATCCATGACATATCCTTTATTGTTCTAACAATTATCTTCTAGCATAATTCATAAACGGCTTTAGATATATTGTTGATCACCCGTTCCATGCTAGATCCTAAGCATTCGATTCTTCGTCTCTAGTATGGGGTGCTCCACCTTTAGACTCAAAACATTGAGGACAATTTTTAAGTTTAGTATGGGGGGGTGAATAGATACTTGCTTTGCTACGCCCTCACGTTTTCCAACTTTCAACGTTTTGTTTGTTGCTAATAAGGCTAAAAATGGCAAAATTTTAAAATATTTCTTAGTTTTAATAAGTGTTTTTAAGACACGTGTGTATATTTTCCGATGGGTAGAATAAGAGTTAATTTTTGACTTGATGGGCATTTGGAGCCCTTTACATTCCTTAACCCGCTCGAATCAAGTTTTGCTAGACTTTTATATAGGGAACTTTAAAACGCGAAAGTCTTAGCTCATACGGGTTAAGAACAAGAACTTTTCGCAAGTTCCTATGATTGATCCTAGAAAGTCACTTATCAAGGGAACTATAAAATTCATTCTCTAAACATGAAAAATTCCAAGAAAGTGCAAGATCCTATAGGTGGCTTGAAAACCCAAAACTTCGATTTGATATAGTCTTAATGAAAGCTAATCCAAATTTGGCTTAATTTTGACTTGCATGGCTAAGTATTCACGGGTCTCTTTAATTAGAGGTCTTTAAATAGTGAAGAACGAGAAATGATATAGTTAGACAAGTGATCATGCTAAACGTAGAACATGAAAATGTTCTTTCAAAAACTCATATGTTTTTAATTGTGTCTTTTCTCCCATAAGATCAATGCATTAGGAATAAAAATAATTGCAATAAGTAAGGTCGTACGATTTGAAAGGTTACTTAGCTTCTAGCACAAGATCGTTTAAAAGTTGCTCGGGGTTGAATAGAGTTCATATCCAAGGCATAACTTATTGAAGCGGGATGCGAAGATTGGTGAAGATCCAAAAAGGCCCTTACAAGGCATGAGGAGCTCTATTTTGTTGCTAAAGATCCAAGATGATGTGAGGTATCATTATTCCTAAATCAATATGAGGAATCGAGACACACGACGAAAAACAATTACTCCCCTAAAGATCATGGAGAAAGTCTATCCAAAAAGACCCTTGCAAGGTATGAGGATAAATATATCCAAGTCCTAAAAGGAGGCGGATCGTTGTATATCAAAATCCAAAATAAAGAATGAAGAAAAATAATGAAGTCGTGGTCCAAGTATGAAGAATCTCTCGGAAACGTCAAGTGAAGAAATTCCAAAATATGAAGAGAAGACCATAATTTCAAGAACGTCTTCCCAAGATTTGAAGTATGAAGTACATGCCAAATATCGGTCCGAGAAAGGTCTCAAATCGTGAAACGAGTTATGTTAAGATATGAACTTAAGGAGATACTCGAGAAGCCGTTTTAAAAGGTTTTTTCCTTCGGTTAAATCATGTTACTTTACTTTCGGACTAATAAATACTCAAATAAGTCAATATGAATCACTTGTGATCCATGACAAATAGTTAAAAAATTCTAGAAACCCATTTCCTTTCATAATAACTAGGATTACGGGGAGAAAAAGTATTACACAATTTGGACGTATGAGTAGTGTTAGCATTGTGACTTGTACCAACAATGATCTCGTTTTTGAAATTAGCATGGAATGCATGACAATCAAGGATGACGAACTTTACTCTATGAGACATTCACTAGTTTCTATTGATTGACCCTAAAAGTCACACACGTGATGAAAATCATACATTATGTCTTTACACATCTTCGTAGTATTGTTGCAAGTCTTTTACTGTTTAATAAAGGGTAATAAAATTGAATTTTGGAGATGCTTAGAAAATTTATTCTAGCATTACGTTAGGGCACGGAAATGGTTTAGTATGTGGGAGTGATGAGATGGCATTTATACATGATCTCGTCGTTCTTTTCGGGTTTTAAATGCATAAAATGTCATTAAATACCATATATATGCTTGTGTTTATTTACTTGTGTATTTTAGGTATGGATATCATGAAAAAGACAAAAGATTACAAGAAACAAGGAAAAACGAACACGAGAAACGAAGTCGCACAAAGAACCGGGCCCTAGTTTGTGAATTATCAAAGAAACACCCTTGAAGATTTGAAGATGTACAAGATTGATCCCTCATTTATGAAGAAATGACACTTAATACCCTTGTATATTCATAATTACATGTTTGGTCTCTTAAGTTTGTCAAACTTACAAAAAGGTCCTCCAAGTTTAAAGAATTGGCAAGATTAGCCCTTCAAGAATTCCAAAATGTCAAGAATAGTCTTTCATAAAGTACAAGATCCAAAGAAACCCTTGAAGTTCAAGAATATTACACTTCTAGTCCTTTTAAAATGGATTAAATATCAAAAGGACTGAAGCTATAATTAACCTAAAGTTTAAAAAGCCCTAAAACCCTTTCCCAAAACGTTTTGTGGCCAAAGTCCAAATTCAAAAACTTAAATAACAAAGGAAATCGTTTGTTTAAGCTAAAAATCTTATTATACCGCATTTCCCAAAAGACAAGGACTCATATTGCGATTTCCCAAAGTTTAAACCAGACAAACACGCGCCAAACACCGATCCTCCCCTAATTTCGGATCAAATGTTTTACTATTCACCATGAAGAACCCAGATTTACCTTCACTTAAAACAAAGGGTAAAAACCAATTACCCAGTCCCACGCTTAATTCACACGCCCAGAAACTCTTCCCACACCTAAAACCCCAATCCCCACTCACCATGTGACCCCACCATTCAACCCGTTACCCAATCACATGACAACTTCCCCTCCAAGGAATGCCACGTGGCTAAATCAACGTCCCACACTCAATACTTGGCCCTAAAGCTAAAATGAACATTCAGGATTCATTTGGACAGCTTACATCAACAAAACGCGTCTAGAAGACTCAAGGGAAAATTTGGGATTTTCTAGCTAGGGTTTCTATATTTTTTTCACTCTAAGTAGTCTATATAAGGAGGCCTCAACATGTGAGAGCCCCTTTGTTCCAGATTTTAGCTAATTTCTTTCTAATTCCTTTTTATGAAATAAAAGTTAGTTTTCTGAAAATATTGAATTCTCTTTTGTGTTTTATGAAAGTTTGGTGTTTGATTAGCTAAGATCTGAGTTCCATTTACATGTTTGATTGATTTCCAGGAAAGGTTTTAAGGTTTAAAATACTTGTTTTCAAAAATCAAGGTTTAATCTGTTTTGGTTAACTTTTGTGGTTTGTTGTTCTTAGCAGCTCTTGGAAGCTGGTGCTTGTTCTTGCTAGCACCTAAGCTCAAACATTCCAAAGTGTGGATGTGCATTTTGGTGGTTTGCATCTCTATTCCTTTTTATATTTCTGAATATTCTATAATTTATGGTAATTTTGGATTTTGATCTGTGAAAGTGTGATAATGTGGTTGATTTGTGTTTCTGAGGTTTGGTTGTTGTTGTAACATCTCGAGTATTCGCGATTATTAAGTTGAATGCTATACACAAGTTGGTGGGCGTTTTATGTTTTGCCGTACGTTTATTTGGTATACTTACTAGATTACGTGAAGTCTCGCACAATTGCTTTGTTTTGGGATCGTATATCAAACGGTTATTGAGTCATGTTTATTCAGTTCGCGTCTAAAACCTAAACATCGTGAAACCGAGTCGAGTATATAACTGTCACAGCATTGCACATATAATTGAGTATAAACTTTCATTTATGTTTATTACCAAACTTGCCTTACAAGTGTCCCAAATTCAGTCACATTTCCAATTACAAATAAACCATATAGTTTATTACCCACTAACCACTAAAGGACAGCACACATGCCTAGTTTACCCCATTTGGGTATATCACAAGTTACCATTTTCAGCTTGACACTAACCCTAGACTAACAATACATGTTTATATACAAACCCAAAGTTTATCCAATGTCCAAATACAAGTTATCACTGTCCAAATTACAAACACCAAAAATCTGCACAAGTCATTCAAATACAACTCCTGGGTAGAGTGAAGATTAGGTCCAGCCGACCCACACGTCGCGTCCAACCTGCAAAACCGAAAAGGGTCAAGCTTGTCTTCCATCCCGTCCGAACCTGCAAACCAAACATAGCATCCCATTGTGAGTCTTTTCGTCTTTTCGTCTTCCCTTTATGAAGTCCTAGTTGTGCTCGTTTTGTACAAACCTGCGAATAAACAAATCAATGTGTTAGTCATTGCAAAGGTCTTATTCTTTTTACTAAAAACTGAAATTGGTTAAACTTTATAACTAATACAAACATGTCTATGATTTTACTTTTCTGTCAACCAAACCGAGACCCGACTTAGACCAAACCGAGACCCAATTAAAGGCCAAACCGAGACCCAATTAAAGGCCAAACTGAGACCCAATTAAGGCCAAACCGAGAATCAAATCAAGCCAACCAAGTTTCTTACTTTCTGCCAAAACTATCAACAATCATTACCAACTAATCTAAATGTCTTAACCAATTCTTATTTTACAGAAACACTCTTAAACCCTTAATCATGCCGCGGGTATAAAACCCCCATTTCAATTCGAAACCCTAGAAATTTAAAAACCCTTTTAAACATTTAATTAACACTTTTCATCATTTCAAAAACACCAAATAAACATGGGTAACAGCCGAACATAAAAACCCCCAATTTTATGAAAACCCCAGATCGAATTTTTATTAATTAAAACGTTAATTAAACCTAATCTAAACCCAAACCCCATAGTTAATTTAATTGAAAACGTGTTATGCAAAAACCCCCAATTAACCGAAACCCTAATTTTTATAAACTGATTATATATTGAAATTAGTTTGATTTTATAATAGAAAACATCAATTAATTGCATTTAAACCCGAGTTTGATGAAAACCCCCAAATATTTCAAAACCCTAAATTCATTTATTTTAAAACCGAGAACTATATGATTCACAACAACTTTATACAAATCAATCAAACCCACTGATCTTTATTAAATCAAAAATCAAATAAGCTTTTAAAAGAAAACAAGGAAAAACAAACTTATCTTTGATTGATGGCTGGAGATTGACGTAACCACAAGGATGAACACATCAGAAAACCCAATCGGTTTGATGTGGGGATTAAACCCCACATCTCACGCGATCTAAAAACCTCAGACCACCCATATTTGATTGATGCATTCAAACTGATAAGATATTAGCCATGGATAGGGGTTGAACCGATCTAGATTTAAGAGAGAGAGAGATTTGGGGCGGTGGAGTTGTTATCGAGGGAAGAGAGAGAGTGAAACTCTCTGTTATGGAGAGTTGTGTGTAAACACACGCATATTTACTCCCGTTCCTTGTTTATTCCGCCCATGGACCGGGCCGGGTCTAATGACCCTTGGGCCGGGTTTGTGTGTAAGGGTATTGGACCCATTTTGGGCCATGTGTTTATATTTAGTTTAGTTAAAAGCCCATAAACGAATTTTGTAAATTTAGGATATAATTTGACCCGTAAAACCCGACCGTTTAATAACCGACTTTTGTTTGTCTTACTTTTTCGTAAACGTATGGTTTCGTCAAGCACAACTAGGGTGTCGTGTCATTTAATAATATAATTTTTCGTATCGTAACTCGATTCTCATAATTAATTAGGTCGCGGCTAGCGTAACCGTACTCTCGAGCTATTTTATCTTCGTTCTCTTTGCTGAATTAACGAGGTGAGTTTATAGCCCCATACTTTACTATTTTCACTGCTTTTTGGGGTGAGACATTGCTTGATTTTAACGTGTGAACACAAGTGCATTTACTGATTTATATATTAGTCTAAGTCCCACTAAAAACCCAGTTGCTTTGGCCCGTGCATCGTGAACCGTTAATTACTTTGTGTAAGCGCGAATGTTATGGATAGATCTATCGGGATTGACGTCCCTGTCTGTCTTGTCCAACAAGGGGACAAGCGGGCACAGTTTCATTTGAGTCTGAGATAGGATGTCGTGGGTTTAGGCATCTAGTTTGGGCTACATTTATATGATTATACTACCGGTGTTGTTAACGCTTCGGTGTCACGAGCTTAGACTGTAATAAATACTTTTGGGATGACTTTGTATCTGTTATATTGTCATCACATTTGGGAAAATCTTGTGGTTCATTAAACATTTCCACTTAACTAAACCTATGAACTCACCAACTTTATGTTGACACTTTAGCAATGTTTTTCTCAGGTATTAAGAAGGAAGATGCTAAATGAGGTCTCATGCATTGCCGTCATTTCTTTGAAACAACGATCATTTGTACCATTTGAGAAAACTATGTTTTGTAACCGTATTCAGTTTATGCTTCCGCACTTTGTTAAAACTATTTATTTTATTAATTACAAGTGATCTATTTTCCGAACGTCTCATTTAGAGGTCGTTCTTTGTGACTATGTGCGTATGATAATCATGACGTCACCACTCCCTTGTCGCCATTATACTCTGATATTTTGGGAGTGTGACAGATTGGTATCAGAGCCATAGTTATAGAGAACTAGGTTGCATTTAGTAACTCTAGACTATAACTGCTCTATGTTTAATCGATTATCATACGGATTGTAAGTATTAAGTATATGTAGATACATAAGTAATAAATGGGATACATGTGAATTAACAATTACGAGGTATATTTACATGGGTTACATGTGCAACAACGAAATCTGAATTATGTTATATGGGATACATGTGGATTCAACAATGATTGCTATGTTATGTTAATGTCCTTTTTACGGACTAATTTTATAAGATATTTACACACATTTATTTTGTTTATGATTACAGCGATGTCTTCATCTGATGATTCCACGTCTACAGGAGCGTACTACAACCGTAGTTCACAGTCGACCATCAGTTCATCAGTAGGACTACCTAGAGGATCGCCGTCAGGATATCCGTGGTACCGGATGGTTTCAGATGACGATACAGAGAGAGAGACTGAGGAGGTTCGCCATTCACCGATCCGTATTCCTGATGCATCAGCTGACGATGTACTTAGCCTAGAAGGCGGAGGAGAGGATGACTTAGACACTGACGTGGTGCAGTCACCAGGTCAGACATCAGTGACTGGAGATGAGACGGTAGAGGAGACAGAGGATGATGAGATGGAGTTTACAGATGGGGAAGGAGAGCCTATGGAGGTCACAGACACTGAGGACCTACTGCATATGCCGCTACTCCTGAGGTTTCCCTAGCACACATCTCCTCATCTTCATCTGAAGACGAAGGAGAAAGGACTGCTATTCCTGCTCCAGCACCTGGTACTCTACCTTTCTACTATGTGAGACGACGTCTTCGGGGGAGAGCTGCTCGACCACCACTTTCACCTTACCGACCCCTCATACCTTTCACTGCCACTGACAGGCATGCAGCCCGCACACCTGCCAGTTCTGTCCCAGAGACACCATTACTACTACCACCACCAGAGACTGTACCTGCAGTGTACCAGGAGATGCTTACTGATGCTGGTATCTCTACTGGGCCGAGGGCTACGACTCCTCTTCCTAGGAGAGCTACGTCGATGGTGGTGATGCTTGGGGCGGCAGATGGATGTGTGACGACATGGTTGAACAGGTTGGAGGATGCTGTAGAGGCTTTAGGTGAGGAGTATAATGAAGTGCAAGATAAGTTGGAGGCACTGGCGAAGAAGAGTCCAGTTGGGGATGAGACAGTGTTGACAGTATGTGTGACCCGTCTACGAGGACAGCTTCTTACTGTTCTTGATCAGATGGAATCCATGCCGAACGCTCGTCTTGAGGAGATTGGGAGCCTGATGACCCGTTGGGGAGTAGAGCCATTGGTGGAGACAGGTGGACTAGAGGCACCAGTGGAGGACCCTGTTGCAGACTTGGATAAGAGGTTTAGAGCCGCTTGTCATGACACCGATGTTAGACTGAGAGATTCCCAGGCTCGTGAGCTCGTGGTTGAGAGGAGGTTAGCAGAGTTGGAGAAGGAGCTTCATCAGCGCCGTGAGGGCACTAGTTAGATTTATCTTGTACTATCGACCTATCCCTGTATGACCACTAAGCTTTGAAGTTTATCTTAGCTAGTTGGTATTTTATTTTCTTTTATTATGTTATGACAAACTATGATGTACTATCAAACGATTCCATGAATGATATTATGAGTTGCAAAAATTGTGAGATCATTATATATTGTGTATTATATCCTGGAGCATTTCATAATTGTGTTGTGTGTGCCATGCATGTTATGTCTGGCAAAACTCATTATCCTGTTACCTTGTTAGATTATGGCGCCAGTTAGAAGATCCGAAACGCAGAATCCGCCAGCCGCTACCGGTGGAATTGACACCGTCATGCTAAGCCAAATGATAGCCGAACGAGTGGCCGAGGCACTCGCGACCGCTGAAGCAAATCGTACAACTAGCACACAGGAGGAGACTAACCAAGGAGCTACTAATGCTATTGCACGGACTTGTACCTACAAGGAATTTCGTGCAGTTACGCAAGTAAGTTTCCGCGGTACCGAAGGAGCAGTAGGATTAACCATATGGTTTGAGAAGCTAGAATCCCAATTTGGGATTAGCAATGTCGCTGAAGCCGACAAGGTGAAGTTTGCGTCAAGCACGTTAGTGGATGGTGCTTTGACTTGGTGGAACGTCTATGCTCGTGCAGTGACCATTGACGTTGCCCAAGCGACGCCCTGGAGCGAATTTAAAGCTATGTTTGTGAGGAAATACTGCCCACGAAATGAAGTCAAGCAGATGGAAGTTGAGCTGTGGAACCTGAAGGTCAAGGGTACTGCTCTTACTGCTTACAATCAGCGCTTTCAAGAGCTGATCTTGTTATGTCCTGAAATGGTGCCCAACGACGACCGATTGTTGGAGCGATACATTGAAGGACTACCTTTGAGCATCAAAGGGAATGTGACTTCATCCAAGCCGACTGATTTGCACGAGGCAATCGACATGGCTCAGAGTCT
This sequence comes from Glebionis coronaria, assembly GCA_025667525.1. Lineage (NCBI taxonomy): Eukaryota > Viridiplantae > Streptophyta > Magnoliopsida > Asterales > Asteraceae > Glebionis > Glebionis coronaria. The sequence goes on from JANFOE010000459.1 coordinate 90,966, forward strand.
GATGTACCAAGTGGTACAGGAGTTGGGAGAAAATACTGGGGATAAAAGAAAGTGGTCTGGCAACCACTACAACAACAATACCAACAACAGCAACAACCCAAACAACTACAACCAGAACAAGCGACAAGAAGTAGCAAGAGTGTTTACTGCTGGACAAGGAAATACTGGAAACTACGCTGGAAGACTTCCTTTCTATGGAAAATGTGGCCGACACCACGAAGGAGCATGTCCCCCTACGTGCTACAATTGTGGGAAGGCGGGACATAAGGCAAAGGAATGTCGAGCACCACCTCGTTCTACTAATCAAAGAGGACCTGGAACGCAAGGTGGCCAAGGAGCAAATGTCACTTGCTTTGGATGTGGAGAGAAAGGTCACTACAAGAACAAGTGTCCAAGCAGTGGGAACCAAGGTCGTAGTAACCAGATTCGAGGGAATCAAAATCACAACCAAGGGAACCAGAAGCAGAATCAAGGGAACCGAGGAGGAAATAACCGAGCCACAACTAGTACTCCTGGAGGATTCACGGCACCTAGCAAAGTGTATCATCTCTGTGCTGAAGCTGCTGTGCAAGACAACAATGTTGTGACTGGTACGTTTCTAGTCAATAACAACTATGCTTCAGTACTATTTGATTCTGGTGCGGATAGGAGTTTTGTGTCGTCTATATTTAGTGAACGCCTAAATGTTACCCCTACTACGTTAGACGTTAAGTATAATGTAGAATTAGCCGATGGGAAGTCAGTAACCACCGACGTTATTCTAAAAGGATGTAGTGTAAGGCTACAAGGTCGTTCGTTTAGTATCGACCTACTCCCTATAGAATTGGGAAGTTTTGATGTCATCATTGGAATGGATTGGATGTCGAAGCATCACGCGGAGATTGTATGTCATGAGAAGTGCGTCCGTGTTCCTTATGGAAACGACGTACTCATCATACAAGGCGAAAGAAGTGGAGTGAAGAATGGATCAAGATTGGAAGTCATCTCATGTATCAGGACCCAAAGATACATTGAGAAGGGATGTCCGGTATTCTTGGTTCAAGTAACACAAAAGGAAGGAGAAGAAGATCACGAGAAGAAAGTGGAAGATGTACCGATCGTTAGAGACTTTCCGGACGTATTCCCAGAGGATTTACCCGGACTACCACCAGCACGGCAAGTGGAGTTTCACATCGAGCTTACACCAGGAGCCGCGCTTGTTGCTAGAGCCCCATACCGTCTAGCACCGGCCGAGATGACAGAGTTAGCTGAACAGATAAAGGAACTTTCTGACAAAGGTTTCATTAGACCAAGTTCCTCACCTTGGGGAGCGCCGGTCTTATTTGTCAAAAAGAAAGATGGATCCTTTAGAATGTGTATCGATTACCGAGAATTGAATAAGCTGACGATAAAGAACCGCTACCCATTGCCGAGGATTGATGATCTTTTCGACCAATTGCAAGGATCTAGCATATACTCGAAGATCGATTTAAGGTCAGGATATCATCAACTAAGGGTTAGAGAGGAAGACGTTCATAAAACGGCTTTTAGAACCCGGTACGGACACTACAAGTTCCAAGTTATGCCTTTCGGTTTGACAAACGCACCTGCGGTATTCATGGATCTCATGAACCGAGTTTGCAAACCATACTTGGACAAGTTTGTGATTGTATTTATCGATGACATTCTCATCTATTCTCGTAATGAAGAGGAGCACAAGGAACATTTGAAGACCATATTAGAGCTGCTAAGGAAGGAGAAGTTATATGCAAAGTTTTCCAAATGTGAGTTTTGGATAAACACGGTGCAATTCCTTGGGCATGTGATCGACAGCAGTGGTATTCACGTTGATCCTGCTAAGATCGAGGCCGTAAAAGATTGGGCGACTCCAACAACACCCACGGAGATCCGTCAATTTTTAGGTCTTGCTGGTTACTATAGGAGATTCATTGAAGGTTTCTCCAAGATAGCTAAACCAATGACAGAATTGACTCAAAAGGATAAGAAGTTTGAGTGGAAGGAAGATCAAGATTTGGCATTCCAGACATTGAAGCAGATGTTGTGTGAAGCACCTATACTAGCCCTACCTGAGGGTAATGAAGACTTTGTGGTGTATTGTGATGCATCCATAAAAGGGTTGGGTGCAGTACTGATGCAAAGGACTAAGGTCATAGCTTACGAATCAAGACAACTAAAAGTGCACGAGAAGAACTACACAACTCATGACCTAGAGTTGGGAGCAGTGGTGTTTGCCTTGAAGATTTGGAGACACTACGTTTATGGTACTAAGTGTGTTGTATTCACTGATCATAAGAGTCTACAACATATTTTGAATCAAAAGGAACTCAACATGAGACAACGACGTTGGCTAGAGTTGCTCAGTGATTACGATTGCGAGATCCGTTATCACCCGGGCAAGGCAAATGTCGTGGCCGACGCTTTGAGTCGAAAGGAGAGAGTTCTTAGGGTGAAGGCTTTGATGATGACCATTGACTTAGACCTTCCATCCTTAATTCTCAAGGCTCAGAAAGAAGCAGTCGAGGAAGAAATTCTCAAGACTGAAGATGTTGGAGGAATGATAAAGAAGTTGGAAGCACGTTCGGATGGAACGTTATGCCTTGATAATAGGAGTTGGTTACCATGCCATGGTGACCTACGATCCTTGATTATGCATGAGTCGCATAAGTCAAAGTACTCCATACATCCGGGATCTGACAAAATGTATCATGATCTGAAGATGTTGTATTGGTGGCCGAACATGAAGGCGGATATTGCTACATACGTTAGCAAGTGTTTGACTTGTGCCGAAGTCAAAGCCGAACATATGAAACCATCAGGATTATTGGTCCAACCCGAACTGCCAGAATGGAAGTGGGAAAGGATCACTATGGATTTCATTACCAAGCTACCAAAGACCGCAGCCGGATTCGACACGATTTGGGTAATCGTCGACCGACTCACCAAATCGGCTCATTTCCTACCCATCAAGGAGACTGATGGAATGGATAAGTTAGCAAGGACGTACCTGGAGGAAGTAGTCACGAAGCACGGTGTGCCTGTGTCTATAATCTCCGACCGAGACAGCCGATTTACTTCGCAGTTTTGGAAGTCACTGCAGAAGGCATTGGGAACGCAGTTGGATATGAGCACTGCGTACCATCCCCAAACTGACGGTCAAAGTGAACGGACCATTCAAACCCTAGAAGATATGCTGAGAGCTTGTGTGATTGACTTTGGAAATAGATGGGATAGACACCTACCTCTGGTGGAATTCTCATACAACAATAGTTATCACACTAGCATTAAGGCAGCGCCGTTCGAAGCACTGTATGGTAGGAAGTGTCGTTCACCCGTGTGTTGGGCAGAGGTCGGTGAAGCACAACTCACTGGACCCGAGATCATACACGAGACTACTGAGAAGATCTTTAAGATTAAGAGCCGTATGCAAGCCGCAAGGGATCGACGGAAGAGTTATGCTGATATGAGACGCAAACCCCTTGAGTTTGAGGTTGGTGATAAAGTTATGTTGAAGGTCTCACCTTGGAAGGGTGTGATTCGCTTTGGAAAGCGTGGAAAGTTAAACCCTCGTTACATTGGACCCTTCAAGATTATAGAGAGAATTGGTCCCGTAGCCTATCGTTTGGAATTACCCCAAGAACTTAGCCGAGTGCATAATGGGTTCCACATTTGCAATCTGAAGAAATGCTTAGCTGACGAAACACTCGTTATCCCTTTGGAGGAGATTCAACTCGACGACAAACTCAACTTTGTAGAAGAACCAGTAGAAGTTATGGATCGTCAAGTCAAACAACTCAAGCAAAGCCGTATACCTATTGTGAAGATCCGATGGAACGCGCGTAGAGGTCCAGAATACACGTGGGAACGTGAAGATCAATTCAAGAGCAAGTATCCTCATCTTTTCGCTAACCACCCTACTACAACAACGTCTTGATTTCGTGACGAAATCTCTAAAACATGGGAATACTGTGACATTCGTCAAATTTCCATCTTAATTTATTCATGTAGTACGAGTATTTTAACTGTTTACCGACGAGTTGTCGACAGGAACGTGTTAATTATTTTGCTTTGCGGACAAAGCCCTTTTTAGGGAGAGCATATGTAACATCTCGAGTATTCGCGATTATTAAGTTGAATGCTATACACAAGTTGGTGGGCGTTTTATGTTTTGCCGTACGTTTATTTGGTATACTTACTAGATTACGTGAAGTCTCGCACAATTGCTTTGTTTTCGGATCGTATGTCAAACGGTTATTGAGTCATGTTTATTCAGTTCGCGTCTAAAACCTAAACATCGTGAAACCGAGTCGAGTATATAACTGTCACAGCATTGCACATATAATTGAGTATAAACTTTCATTTATGTTTATTACCAAACTTGCCTTATAAGTGTCCCAAATTCAGTCACATTTCCAATTACAAATAAACCATATAGTTTATTACCCACTAACCACTAAAGGACAGCACACATGCCTAGTTTACCCCATTTGGGTATATCACAAGTTACCATTTTCAGCTTGACACTAACCCTAGACTAACAATACATGTTTATATACAAACCCAAAGTTTATCCAATGTCCAAATACAAGTTATCACTGTCCAAATTACAAACACCAAAAATCTGCACAAGTCATTCAAATACAACTCCTGGGTAGAGTGAAGATTAGGTCCAGCCGACCCACACGTCGCGTCCAACCTGCAAAACCGAAAAGGGTCAAGCTTGTCTTCCATCCCGTCCGAACCTGCAAACCAAACATAGCATCCCATTGTGAGTCTTTTCATCTTTTCGTCTTCCCTTTATGAAGTCCTAGTTGTGCTCGTTTTGTACAAACCTGCGAATAAACAAATCAATGTGTTAGTCATTGCAAAGGTCTTATTCTTTTTACTAAAAACTGAAATTGGTTAAACTTTATAACTAATACAAACATGTCTATGATTTTACTTTTCTGTCAACCAAACCGAGACCCGACTTAGACCAAACCGAGACCCAATTAAAGGCCAAACCGAGACCCAATTAAAGGCCAAACCGAGACCCAATTAAGGCCAAACCGAGAATCAAATCAAGCCAACCAAGTTTCTTACTTTCTGCCAAAACTATCGACAATCATTACCAACTAATCTAAATGTCTTAACCAATTCTTATTTTACAGAAACACTCTTAAACCCTTAATCATGCCGCGGGTATAAAACCCCCATTTCAATTCGAAACCCTAGAAATTTAAAAACCCTTTTAAACATTTAATTAACACTTTTCATCATTTCAAAAACACCACATAAACATGGGTAACAGCCGAACATAAAAACCCCCAATTTTATGAAAACCCTAGATCGAATTTTTATTAATTAAAACGTTAATTAAACCTAATCTAAACCCAAACCCCATAGTTAATTTAATTGAAAACGTGTTATGCAAAAACCCCCAATTAACCGAAACCCTAATTTTTATAAACTGATTATATATTGAAATTAGTTTGATTTTATAATAGAAAACATCAATTAATTGCATTTAAACCCGAGTTTGATGAAAACCCCCAAATATTTCAAAACCCTAAATTCATTTATTTTAAAACCGAGAACTATATGATTCACAACAACTTTATACAAATCAATCAAACCCACTGATCTTTATTAAATCAAAAATCAAATAAGCTTTTAAAAGAAAACAAGGAAAAACAAACTTATCTTTGATTGATGGCTGGAGATTGACGTAACCACAAGGATGAACACATCAGAAAACCCAATCGGTTTGATGTGGGGATTAAACCCCACATCTCACGCGATCTAAACACCTCAGACCACCCATATTTGATTGATGCATTCAAACTGATAAGATATTAGCCATGGATAGGGGTTGAACCGATCTAGATTTAAGAGAGAGAGAGATTTGGGGCGGTGGAGTTGTTATCGAGGGAAGAGAGAGAGTGAAACTCTCTGTTATGGAGAGTTGTGTGTAAACACACGCATATTTACTCCCGTTCCTTGTTTATTCCGCCCATGGACCGGGCCGGGTCTAATGACCCTTGGGCCGGGTTTGTGTGTAAGGGTATTGGACCCATTTTGGGCCATGTGTTTATATTTAGTTTAGTTAAAAGCACATAAACGAATTTTGTAAATTTAGGATATAATTTGACCCGTAAAACCCGACCGTTTAATAACCGACTTTTGTTTGTCGTACCTTTTCGTAAACGTATGGTTTCGTCAAGCACAACTAGGGTGTCGTGTCATTTAATAATATAATTTTTCGTATCGTAACTCGATTCTCATAATTAATTAGGTCGCGGCTAGCGTAACCGTACTCTCGAGCTATTTTATCTTCGTTCTCTTTGCTGAATTAACGAGGTGAGTTTATATCCCCATACTTTACTATTTTCACTGCTTTTTGGGGTGAGACATTGCTTGATTTTAATGTGTGAACACAAGTGCATTTACTGATTTATATATTAGTCTAAGTCCCACTAAAAACCCAGTTGCTTTGGCCCGTGAATCGTGAACCGTTAATTACTTTGTGTAAGCGCGAATGTTATGGATAGATCTATCGGGATTGATGTCCCTGTCTGTCTTGTCCAACAAGGGGACAAGCGGGCACAGTTTCATTTGAGTCTGAGATAGGATGTCGTGGGTTTAGGCATCTAGTTTGGGCTACATTTATATGATTATACTGCCGGTGTTGTTAACGCTTCGGTGTCACGAGCTTAGACTGTAATAAATACTTTTGGGATGACTTTGTATCTGTTATATTGTCATCACATTTGGGAAAATCTTGTGGTTCATTAAACATTTCCACTTAACTAAACCTATGAACTCACCAACTTTATGTTGACACTTTAGCAATGTTTTTCTCAGGTATTAAGAAGGAAGATGCTAAATGAGGTCTCATGCATTGCCGTCATTTCTTTGAAACAACGATCATTTGTAACATTTGAGAAAACTATGTTTTGTAACCGTATTCAGTTTATGCTTCCGCACTTTGTTAAAACTATTTATTTTATTAATTACAAGTGATCTATTTTCCGAACGTCTCATTTAGAGGTCGTTCTTTGTGACTATGTGCGTATGATAATCATGACGTCACCACTCCCTTGTCGCCATTATACTCTGATATTTTGGGAGTGTGACAGTTGTGGTCAGGGTTGATTAGATCTTGGTTTGAGGGTTAAATCATAACAATCCTTTGAAAATTTGAGAAATCAGATTCCAAAGGGGTGTTTGGGTTAATTGATCTACCAAGGTTTAAGGCAACTTGAGTGGTTGTTTGTTGTTGCTTTGTGTTGATACATGTTTACCTGGTGCATTTGGTCATTTATCTGCAAGTTTTGAGGGTCTAAACACTTAAATCTAACAAAGGTCCATAAAATCTGTTTTAGTTAGAATTTTTGGCTAAATTTTGGGGACACCTAGATCTAAGGGTATACTAGGGTTAACAAGTGCTAACTTTTAGTTAACACAACCAGGGAAAGGGATTTAAGGGTTTAAAATTGGATTGGGGGTCATATAGATCAGCAAAAGGATCTTGGATAATCACCTTTGTTCATCAGTAACTGTTTGTGCTTGAATCTGCTTCTAATATTTGATCCAGTAGTTGAAAAAAGTTTTATTGTGCTTATTAGACTTTATTATAGCTTGTGTATGCATATGTTTCATTTATGGTGGCTTATTCATGCTTAAACTGCTTATTTTGTCATAACTGCTTATTTTCAAGGTTTGTGCTATATCTGGTGACTGTTTGCTTATTCTGTGCTTATTGGCTGAACCAATTTGTGATTTCTTGCTTGATATTGACTCCTTATAACTCATTGGTTGTAAGGGTGCCTTTATTTTCCATTGAATCCAACTGGATCTCTATAAGAAAGCAAGTCAAATAATAAAAGCAGTGGGAACTCCTTTCCCCTGTTGCTAGCCACTACTAGTGTTATTTCACTTTGTGCTTATCAATAAGCTGTTCTAGCTTATTTTAACCTGCAACAAATTTGAATTTGTAATAGGTGTTACTTATTTGACCCTATTTGTTCTTACTGGAGCATTTGAGGGGTTGACTTTGAGCTTTGAATAGAAAACCAACTACTTTGACTTTTACATAAGTTCTTATCAGCTTATCAGCTTATTTGGCTTGGCTTATTGAACTTTTATTTGTTGATTTGTCTTAATTAAGTCATTTAGAGTCTTTTGCAACTTATTTGAAGGTCTGAGGTGGTCTAGAACTCCAAGTCGACTATTTTGTCTTTTAGTGAAAACTTACTTTGCTTATTTCTGACTAATTGGTTGAGCTTATTGGAAATTTCTTTTCCCATATCTCTTAGGCATCTCAAAAGAAGGTTGTGTGTCAAATCTGAGCTTATGGCATTGGCTTATAGCTTAATGGGCCAAAAAGCCCATTAAGAATAAGCTATGTTACCATTAAGTTGTGATAAGCTCACATTCAGCTTTTAAGCCTTCAAACTTTTGTGCTTAGAATTGAATTTTAAGCTAGAATGGTGATTTTCAGCTTATTTGCTTAAGTTTCAACTTTCTGGGCCCAAAAGCCTATTTCATTTGGACTGTTTTTGTTTTAGCCCATTTGGGGGCCCAATAGGGGTATTTTTGTAATTTCACTTTCATTTTCTGGTTATTTAAGTTAAAATTAACTAGTTTGCAAGTTTTTTGAATTTTTTATAATTTTTGGATTTTTAATAATATTTTAATATTATTTTATTATTAAATTTAAATTTTCACATTTTTGCAACTTTTATATTTTTCTTAGGTCAAATACATTAAAATAGGATTATTAAAACTCTTAGATTAATTTTAGCATCATTTTCTTAATTTCTAGAATTACTTTTAATAGTTTTTAATCATTTAATAATATTTTTCCTTAGTTTAAAAATTCATAAAAATGGTTTTTAGTTTTTTTAAGTCATTTTAGAGGTTTACAAAGTGAAAAATCTTTATTTGGACTTTTTAATAATTAATTGGATTTTTAGGGCTTTAATTAGCATATAAAAATTAATATTTAATTAATTAAAAGCTTTGAAAAAGTTTTGATCATTTTAAAACTCTTAGTTTATTTTATTTGATTTTTGTTAATTTTTTGGGAATTTTTAGAAATAATTTTTATTTTAGCACTTTTTACGGTTTTTAATTTAGTCGTCGTAGTAATAATTTTCACGTATCCGTCATTCTATTTTCTCATCCCTTCTTTCTTTCATTATTAATCTCAAATATCTTTACAAGTTCTTCACACACATATACCTCCTTGGGAAACGAACTTAATTGGGTCATTAGTGTTTGATTTTCCTAAATCATCACTTAATACTTACCGCTTATACGCTCTTTTTCCTAAAAGACGTATTTTACCACAACCAGTAATTATATAAATCGAGGGACTAAAATGTAATTTACATAAACTATAAAAAACCCTAAATTACTATATATATATACCCAATACTTAAAAACGTAAAACTGAAATAAATACAACGCTCGTTATTTTTCCCAAACTTATAATTTGATAATTATACAACCCTTCGGGGACGTTGGATTATATTAAAATGTTATACATTTTAAAAACATTATTTATATATGTTATATAAATTAAATATGGTTAACTTATAAAAATAAATATATTAATTATATTTATTTCTTTTCACCTTTAAATATATATAAAACTTTATTTTATAAATATTTAAATTACTTTATAAACGATACAAGTACGAGGATGTTAATTAAACAAATTAATTAATTAAACGATACTATTTCTTTACACTTAAAAATAAATACTTCTCTAACTTGTACAACGATGAACTAAATTACAGATATCATAATAAAATACTTAAAACCAGTATAAGCATGCACAGACTTGTTCTGAAAATTTTATGCATTATGTTATGCATTTATTGAGACCTTATAATTATTTAGGTTGTTGACTGTATCGTAAGCATCACATCAGATTATCTTGTGACTTATTGTTGTACTACTAAGGTGAGTTCATGGCCCCACTTTGTATATTGACAAACTTTTAAAGCCTTTTATGGGGCAGAAAACATGCAACATATTGTATTGATGGACATAAACTGAACTACGAAACCTTTGATTACATTTTCCTATTGTAGATGAACCCGCATGACCCCTGCATATGAAACTGTTAAAATTGTTGAATTGCCTGAATGTATAAATAGATCTATTTGGGATTGACCATCCCCATCTGGGTGAGTAGCGCTCACTGTGCCTAGGTCAGGACAACAGATGTTTCACATGTCGGAACTTTATATTAGGTGCATTTTTATTAATGCGAAGTGTCCTCATTTGTTGTGGACTTAACGTGTCAAGTCTCAATTTCAGGCAATATGGGAATGTAATTACCTTTAAGTGTTGATGCTATGTGCATTACTACTTTAGTGAATGTTTATTGTCCAAACTCATTTTATTAAACCTGTGAATTCACCAACTTTATGTTGACTCTCTAAGCATGTTTTCTCAGGAAACTGAAGCAGGTATTGACGTGCATGGAAATCAAGCATCATGATAGGCTGTATTTATAGAGCTCATCTGGGGTTTTATAAACTGGGAATGATTTCAACTACTAAATAATGTTTAAGACAATTTTAATAACATTTGCACTTTTATTCATGTAATAAATGTAATGATAATCTTTTATATGTTGCTCTACATACTATCTGCTGTTGATCCACGTCACGTGACACCAAAATATTATTTCCGCTGCATTTGACCAATTTGGGGGTGTCACAGAAATGGTATCAGAGAGATAGTTATAGAGAACCAAAACGAAAATTTAAAATAAATATAAAAATAAATTTTTTATATAAATTGGACTATAACTGCTTTAAAATCTTTTGGGATTTTCGGGACTAGAATAGTTAAGCATATAGAGTGTAGAGCATACATTTTTATGTGGCTAACTGTGCATTGATTATGAACATCTGGTTGATTAATCTTATAAGTATTAACGTAATCTTTAACATCGCCCTGTTAAACGACACTATTATATAATTTAATCATAATTCCTAAAAACTTTTAACTTGAGTAAGATTATACTTACGTCAATTAAAACGATATTATTTTCAGATTTACAATGACATCAACTGCTGATACTCCTGCTGCTGTATCACCGACATCCATCTTGCATGGATGGATATCTGCTAGCGAGTCAGAAGACAGTCACACTTCTTGTGACATCGCACTCGTTGCTGCTCTCATCTCTACTCCACCTGTTTCACCTATATCCCCCGCTGGGGAGGAGGTTCAGCCGACTGCTGCCTTACCACCAGCTTCCTCACTCTTGGGCTACGCACCCGAGTCTCTGCCACCTCGTAAAAGGAGGTACGAGGCACCTGTCGACTCTACCTTTGAGGTCGGCGAGGGTTCCGGTGCGAGACGCGTGGATCCTATTCAGGCCCAGGTTACTGCACTGGCCGCACGCCAAGCACAGGACGTAGCAGAGATTCATACTCTGCTATCTGCTGGATAGCTTGGACGCACTACTTTGTAGACGCGTCAGGACCTTTTCTGCTGTAATGTTAGTGCTGAGGCACACGCTGCTCGAGGAGCGTGGTCTACGACTTATCATCCTCTACAGTGGTTGCTGGATGAGAATGAGTCCCTTCGTGAGCAGATACTCCCTGCAGAGTCAGCAGACTGAGACTCACACCGCTGTCATGTCCATGGAGCAGACGCTTGCCATCTTCTTTGATCTCCAGGACGTCTGCCACCAGGGATTAACGACAAAGACTGCTCATCTTCGAGGATCTCAGTAGACCTTCAGAGACCAGTTCTTAGAGGCACTCCGACTCCTTAAGGAGACCCGAGCTGCCATGACCTCGATGCAGGATGCCATGCAGGCACCAGCTGTCTCATCACCACCAGCAGCACCAGCCATCTCGGAGGAGTCTTTCAGACACGAGTAGACTAGATGTGCTAGATCTTTTGTACATCATGATAAACTCTTGGGTTACATCGCAGCTATCATGATATAGGACCTCATGTATTTGTACTTTCTTTTATCAGTTGTATCATTGTAATGTACTATTTAGATTATGTATTCGTAGACGATGTACTCTAGATTATGTGTACCACCATCCCAGACAGGCGGGATGTGCTCTGTCTTGGATTGGTTGTATAATTTTTATTGTATTTCTATTATAGAAATGGCATTTACTCATCTTTTGTTATATTTTTCACTATATTATATTATGAACTTTTAAACAGGTTATCCAATTTGTTGTGAAGTCTATGCATGAATTTCTTTTCGTGTATCTATATATATAAAACTGTGCTAACACCTTAAACTAATGATTTCATTTTTGTGTATGATTATAGACAAATGGTAATCACTATAACGAACCCCAACAATGCAGACACTACTCAAAACGTCACAGCTGCCCAACTAAGGGAAATGATTAATCAAGGCATCGCAACTGCGATGGCCACCAGCAGAAACATGGACGATAGCCAAAACTCCAATAACTGCAGGAATAATCAGACCACTAGGGGTTGCTCTTATCCCGACTTTCTAAAGTGTAAGCCTTCGTACTACAAAAGTAGAGAAGGTGTTGTGGAGCTAATACAGTGGTTTGAAAGATTGGAGACTGTGTTCCGCATCAGCGATTGTGCAGACGAGAACAAAGTCAAGTTTACCACCTGCACGTTGCTTGAGAGTGCTCTTACTTGGTGGAACTCTGTAGTTGCCACTCTTGGACACGATGCTGCCTATACTCTCAACTGGACTGATCTGAAAGAGTGGATGATAGAGAAGTACTGTCCAAGGGGTGAGATGAAGAAGCTTGAGATTGAGTTATGGATCCCAGATGCAAGAACAATGACATCATTGCATATAATCAAAGATTCCAAGAGTTGACTCTAATGTGTACCAGGATGTTTGTTGAGTTGGATGAAAAGATTGAAAACTATGTTGGTGGACTCCCAGACGCCATTCATGACAGCGTACTCGCATCTCGACCCACTACTGTCGAGAATGCCATTGAGTTCGCTACAGAATTGATCAACAAGAGAGTACGTACCATGTTTGAGAGGAACACTGAAAACAAGCGGAAGGCAGATGAAAATTTCCGTAGTCAGCACCAGCAACCTCCAAAAAGGCCAAATGCTTGACAAGTTTACAGTGCTACCACTGCAAGAACTAGGTCATATGTGGGTGAAAAAACCTTATGCTCAAGATGAAACTATCATCATACTATTGATAGTCCATGTCAATCCTGCCACAAGTGTGGACAAGTTGGTCATTTTGCCAAAGCGTGTCGAGTCAATGCTGTCACCCAGGTCCGACCCAACCAGAACACCGGGAACTACAACAATAAGGGAGGATATAATGCCCGTGGGAACAGGAACGGACAGAAGGGAAACCACAATACTGCCGGAGGGAATGACAATAGACCTAAGAAGGGAGTTGTGTGCTATGAGTGTGGAGCACCGGGCATGTGAGACCAGGTTGTTCCATGTTGGCCAACAAGAACAACAACAGTGGAGGAGCTTCGTCAAGAGTGTACATGGTCGACAATGCAAAAGCCAACCACGATTCTAATGTCGTTACTGGTACGTTCCTACTAAACAATCGTTATGCATCTGTTTTGTTTGATACTAGAGCAGACCGAAGTTTTATATCCACTGAATTTAGCAAAGTACTAGAAGTCGTCCCTACAATTTTAGATCACCGTTACTCCGTAGAATTAGCTGACGGTAAGATTGTAGATGCTGACACTATCATTAGAGGTTGTACCTTAAATCTTTCTAAACATCCATTCAACATTGACCTTATTCCCGTAAATCTTGGTAGTTTTGATGTTATTATTGGTATGGACTAGTTAGCGAGATACCGCGCAGTCATTGTTTGTGATGAAAAACTAGTCCGTATTCCGTGGGGAAACGAAACCTTAATCATTTGAGGAGACGGTAACACCGACATTACCGACACTAGACTTAGTGTTATCTCTTGTACTAAAGCCCATAAATATTTTTTGAGAGGATGTCCTATCTTCTTGGCCCATATTTATCAAAGGAGGACAAACCCGAGAAGAAGCAAATTAAGGACGTACCTATCGTCCGAGATTTTCCCTAGGTCTTTCTTGATGAGTTTCCAGGCTTACCACCAACCCGACAAGTGGAATTTCAAATCCATTTGATTCCCAGAGCTGCAACTGTAGCTAAAGCTCCATACCGGTTGGCACCATCAGAAATGAAAGAGCTAGCTGAACAACTTCAGGAACTATCTGACAAAGGATTTATCCGACCCAGTTCCTCGCCATGGGGAGCTCCTGTGTTATTTGTCAAAAAGAAATATGGTTCTTTCCGAATGTGCATTGATTATAGAGAACTGAATAAGTTAACTGTGAAGAATCGTTATCCGCTTCCTCGCATTGACGACCTATTTGACCAACTACAAGGGTCAAGTGTGTATTCCAAGATTGACTTGAGATCTGGATACCATCAACTAAGGGTCAGGGAGGAAGATATTCCAAAAACATCTTTCAGAACCCGTTACGATCATTACGAATTCCAGGTTATGCCATTTGGGTTTACCAATGCACCAGCCATTTTCATGGATCTTATGAATCGTGTGTGCAGACCCTACCTGGATAAATTCGTGATAGTCTTCATTGATGATATACTCATTTATTCCAAGAACGAACATGAACACGGGGAACACCTTGAACAAGTACTAAAGGTACTCAAGGAGGAACAACTCTATGCTAAATTCTCCAAATGTGAATTCTGGTTCACAGAGTGCAATTCCTTGGTCATGTCATCGATTGTGACGGTATTCAAGTAGATCCATCAAAGGACGAATCTGTCGAAGATTGGGTCTCACCTAAGTCGCCGACAGAGATCCGCTAATTTCTAGGCCTTCCCGGGTATTACCGTAGATTTATCGAAGATTTCTCCAAAATAGCCAAACCAATGACCAAACTCACGCAGAAAGGAATAAAGTTCGATTGGGGAGAGAAGGAAGAATCCTCTTTTCAGCTGATCAAGCAAAATTTGTGTAGTGCACCTATATTATCCTTGCCATACGGCAACAATGATTTCGTTGTATACTGTGATGCCTCACACAAGGGTTTAGGTGCACTACTGATGCAGATAATGAAACTGATCGCCTATGCTTCAAGACAACTGAAGAAACATGAGAAGTAATACACTACTCACGATCTAGAACTTGGATCCGTGGTATTTGCTCTAAAAATATGGAGGCATTACCTATACGGAACGAAGTGCACGGTGCATACTGACCATAAAAGTTTGCAACACATGTTGGATCAGAAGGAGCTGAACATGAGACAACGCCGTTGGATTGAGCTGTTGAGTGAATATGACTGTGAGATCTAATACTAACCCAGTAAAGCAAACGTGGTTGCTGATGCTCTAAGTCGTAAGGAAACGGGCCCTCCTATGAGAGTCCGGGCATTACTAATGACAATCAGTTTGGATCTACCCAAACAGATTTTGGAAGCTCAGACTCAAGCTCAATTACCTGAAAACCTCGTGAATGAAGACGTCGGGGGAATGCTCAGAACCGACCTTACTAAGGAGAAGCTAGAGCTAAGAGCAGATGGAACCATATGCCTTCACGGAAGGAGTTGGTTACCTTTCTATGGAGATTTGAGAAACGTGATCATGCACGAATCTCATAAGTCTAATTATTCTATACATCCCGCATCTGAAAAGATGTATCAGAATATGAAGAAATTATATTGGTGGCCAAATATGAAAGCTGACATCGCCACCTATGTGCAGAAGTGTTTGACATGTTCACGTGTCAAAAATGAACACCAGAGACCATCAGGTTTACTTGTACAACCCGAGACACCGAAATGGAAGTGGGACAACATCACCATGGACTTTGTCACCAAACTCCCAAAGTCATCTCACGGTTACGATACTATCTGGGTAATCGTCGACCGACTCACCAAGTCCGCTTATTTCCTGCCAATTCGGGAGAACGATCTCCTGGCAAAACTTGCAAAGACATACCTGAAGGAGATAGTGACCAAACATGGAATACCAGTCTCAATAATCTGTGATCGAGACGGTAGGTTCACATCAAACTTTTGGAAGGCTTTCCAACGAGCCTTAGGTACCAATTTAGACATGAGCACCGCTTATCATCCGCGGACTGACGGTCAAAGTGAACGAACCATCCAAACTCTAGAAGACATGCTACGAGCATGTGTGGTTGATTTTGGAAATGGATGGGTTAACCACATTCCTTTAGTGGAATTCTCCTACAACAACAGTTATCATGCCAGTATTAAGGCTGCCCCTTTTGAAGCACTATATGGTCGAAAGTGTCGTTCACCTGTGTGCTGGGAAGAAGTAGGTGAATTTCAGCTCATTGGACAGGAATTAATCTAGGAGACTACAAAAAAATCATTCTCATAAAACAAAAAAGTCAAGCTGCTCACGATCGACAAAAGAGCTACACGGACCAGAAACGCAAATCTATGCAATTTGAAGTAGGTGACCGTGTCATGCTCAAGGTATCACCTTGGAAGGGTGTTGTACGCTTTGGTAAACGTGGAAAACTGAATCCACATTATGTCGGCCCTTTCAAAGTAATAGCCAGGATCGGGGAGGTAGCGTCGTTTAGATTTCCCCAGCAACTGAGTCGGGTACACTCTATTTTTCACGTGTCTAACCTGAAGAAGTGCTATTCTGAAGAACCATTGTCTATGACATTGGAAGGAGTTCAGTTCGACGACAAACTCTAGTACACAGAAGAACCAGTAGAAATCATGGAGAGGACGGTTAAGAAATTGAAACGCAGTCGCATCCCGTTGATCAAAGTACGTTGGAACACGAGGACAGGTCATGAGTTCACTTGGGAACGAGAAGACTCGTTCAAAACCAAGTACCCACACTTGTTCACCTGACCGGTGACATCATCTTAAGCTTTGAGGACATAGCTAAAATAACGGGATGGTGCTGTAAAACCTCTGATTTTATCATATTGACTTTGTCAACTGTTGTACTCACTATTTTTGGAATCTATACAATTCCACTTTTATATGACTTATTAATAATCATATACTTTTGTCATACTATTATTTCATATTTATTTGTACATTTATATAAACCTTTAGTCTTTATTGACTATGTTGGCAATTGACTGGCCACATGATTGAACAAGGACTCGTCACCTCAGTACACACTTTTGATACACTTTAACATTATTTACTTCATTTATTAAGTACTTGGATTTATATTTATATGTATATATTTACATATACTTCATACTATGAATAAACACCTAACACTCTAAAACAATGTATATTATTTCACATTGTCACTTATTTACTTTATTCAAGTAAAATAATTATAATGATATACGCATTATATACTTTCACCAAGTTATCTAAAGGTTTAACCAAAATACCTAGAAACTTAAAAAATACATACACTATAATACATGGACTATTATTAACTCCCAATACTTGATAAAAATTACCACATTTCTCCCAAATATGTACTGTGTGTCGTGTATATGCATGCATCCACTACCCTTAATCATGAAAACTTACAAGTTACCATTATCAAAGTACACTATACCTTTACTATGCCTTACACATCCCATACACACACAATACTTTTCCTACACTTCACCATACACATTTCACTATTGAGTGTCATTTTTGTCCCCTTTGACTTTGCAAAACATACAGCTAAAACACAAACAAGGAAGTGAAGCAAGTTTCTAGTTTTGGCATGTGCTAAATTCACTCATATCCTACCTCATATCTTACATATCTACAAAAGATATCAAGGTACACAGGACAAGATACACCAAGATACTTCTCTTTCTTACGTATATCCGAAAATCTACAAACATACAACATAAAACATTTTGAATCTCACCTTTCACTCTTAATACTCACGGCTCATATACTATTTCTTCACCAAGATCCACAAAACTCATTTACATCTCCATTTATTAACCTTAATTCATGTCTCATGCAACTTGAATGCAAATCATTACACTCCACTACTCTTAACTTACTTGACCAGACAACAAGGAAACCCTAGCAGCACAAGTGAAGGTCATGGATAGGATTTGATTCCAAGCATCCACCATTGTTGAAACCAAGATCAAGTTACTACTCATTCACTATCCACTCCTAGAGCTAACTAAACAAGTAAGTATCATGAAACCTATCAATTCTATACACTTCATTTTCATACACTTGAAAATATATATACATATCACTAGTAAAACTTAACCTAAGAATAAATCTAAGAAAACCTAGACTATATAAGTTCGCGGCTTATAATGGGTTATCACTTTATGTGATGTAAAATCTTGTTAACTATAGTAATCATAATCTCATGAACATGCTTAACTAGAAAAACCATGAAAACATATGCATGTTAAATATTAGAAGTGGGGTTTACCTCATGGTTTAGTGTGATGGTTAACTTTGTAATATTTAGACAAGCCTAGAATCACTAGATCTAAGTTAGTAACTAAAAATGTAACTAGTTGCCTTAATAGATTATTAAGCTGACTTTTTAAGCCTTATAGAAATTAAGCCCATTAAGCCACTAGAATAATCATACTTAAAATAAGCTTTATTTTTATCAAATAATGTCATTATAAAACTTTTGGTGTAAAAATTATGATTTTATAAAGTTTCGGATTAAAATGATGATTTTATAAAGTTTTCGGACTAAAAATGTAAATATAAAGTTTTTGGATTGATTTTGCAAATTTAATAAGTTTAGGGACTTAAATGGACATATTTAGAAACTCATTTGAACCAAAGTTAAAGCCTAAGGACCTAGTTTGTATATTGCCAAGATATAGAGTGGTATTTTATACCATTCGAGACTTAAAATATAGTAGGAGGACTCATTTGTAATTATTGATAAGTTAGGTTAAGTTGTGTAACTTGGTTAGAAACCTAGGGTCCCTTTTGTACTTACCGAAAGTATTAGGAGCCCTAGGGGCCTTTATTGCCATGTTAGTAAAGTTATTCTAGCCCTAAACAAACCTTAGGGGCCATTTTGGCATTAGCCGAATCTTATTTAGAGCCCTAGGGGGCGTTTATGAAACATTTGCTAAACCTAATATAAACCGAATACCATAAGGACCAAAATTGACAATACTTGAAACTTTAACAAGCCCTAGTTACACGTGTAACTAAGGAGGGACTAATGTTGTAATTACTTGAAACTTTTACTGACCCTAGGGGTATTATGGTAATTAACCGCGGGTAATTATAATTCGAGGGACTAAATTGTAATTTACATAAACTATAAAAAACCCTAAATTACAATAAATATATACCCAATACTTATAAACGTAAAAATTAAATAAATACAACGCTCGTTATTTTTCCCAAACTTATAATTTAATTATTATATAATCCTTCGGGAACGTTGGATTAAATTAAAATGTTATACATTTTATAAATATTATTTATATATGCTATATAAATTAAATATGGTTAACTTATAAAATAAATATATTAATTATATTTATACCTTTTCACCTTTAAATATATATAAAACTTTATTTTATAAATATTTAAATTACTTTATAAACGATACAAGTACGAGGATGTTAATTAATCAAATTAAGTAATTAAACGATACTATTTCTTTACACTTAAAAATAAATACTTCTATAACTTGTACAACGATGAACTAAATTACAGATATCGTAATAAAATGCTTAAAACCAGTATAAGCATGCACATACTTGTTCTGAAACTTTTATGCATTATGTTATGCATTTACTGAGACCTTATAATTATTTAGGTTATTGACTGTATCGTGAGCATCACATCAGATTATCTTGTGACTTATTGTTGTACTACTGAGGTGAGTTCATGGACCCACTTTGTATATTGACAAACTTATAAAGCCTTTTATGCGGAAGAAAACATGCAACATATTTTATTGATGGACATAAACTGAACTACGAAACCTTTGATTACATTTTCCTATTGTAGATGAACCCGCATGACCCCTGCATCTGAAACTGTTAAAATTGTTGAATTGCCTGAATGTATAAATAGATCTACTTGGGATTGACCATCCCCATCTGGGTGAGTAGCGCTCACTGTGCTTAGGCCAGGACAACAGATGTTTCACATGTCAGAACTTTATATTGGGTGCATTTTTATTAATGCGAAGGGTCCTCATTTGTTGTGGACTTAACGTTTGAAGTCTCAGTTTCGGGCAATATGGGAATGTAATTACCTTTAAGTGTTGATGCTATGTGCATTACTACTTCAGTTAATGTTTATTGTCCAAACTCATTTTATTAAACCTGCGAATTCACGAACTTTATGTTGACTCTCTAAGCATGTTTTCTCAGTAAACTGAAGCAGGTATTGACGTGCATGGAAATCAAGCATCATGATAGGCTGCATTTATAGAGCTCATCTGGGGTTTTATAAATTAGGAATGATTTCAACTACTGAATAATGTTTAAGACTATTTTAATAACATTTGCACTTTTATTCATGTAATAAATGTAATGATAATCTTTTATCTGTTGCTCTACATACTATCTGTTGTTGATCCACGTCACGTGACACCCAGATATTATTTCCGCTGCATTTGACCAATTTGGGGGTGTCACAACCAAATGTTTTCCCCAGTACATGTGATAAATTATCTGAAATTATTTTAATAACTAAGATATTGCCTGAGCCTTATATACAAGCATGACCAGCCAGTAGTACTAGTTACGGAGGTACCGAAACCATGACACTTGAGGCACCGGTGTCATGACTCACCTGCGGGAGAGTGATATCCCTCAGCGTTCCACTCAGTTAAGCTTGGCCATTTTATCAGTATTATTAGTGGGGCGTATGGATGCATCCTAGTCTATCAGTTTACAGTTTATCAGGTGAATGTGGTATGTGCTCTACATCCTTCACATTGGAGCTAATCCCTCCACCCAACACATTATTTAGAGGTCACCCCTCTACAGCATGACGAGGTCACCCCTCCAATTATTCATGCAACAGTTGTTACAGCACATGACCTATATAAGCTCTTGGCAATCAAAATACAATAAATGCATCTTTTCAGATTTAACAGATAATAGTTCAGTTTTATTATTTATAAATCAGACTTATAAGATTTTCTAAAGTTTTCATCATACTCCACATATCAGTCTTTCAGCTTCAGTAATTATTAATTATTTCAAGTTCAGTATATTCCTATCATGCATTATATCCGTTCACTGAGCGTTATGCTCAGCCGTAGTTCTTTCATGTTCTAACGGCAGGTACACCAGGACATTCTTAAGATTCTGAGAGCATGTGCATTGGATGGAAGCCGTCCAGACTTCTTTATTTTACGCACTTTATTTTTATATTGTTGTTGGACATTGTTTAGTCCTTTCTTTCAGCATTTTACTTTTCATGTTTTGAGCTTATGTTGTATTACCGATGTTTGATTCTGGTATTTCTGTTATGGTCAGTTAATGTTTTAGGACATTTACCTTATGCTTTGATGACACGCCATAAATGCACGTAATGGTCCACTTATCCAAGTGGGGTGTTACACATGTCTTATTTATTCAAGGTCTTCATTTGTATGATTGACTTTGTGGAGGACTAAAAATGACAAGTCTTCAATTTTGAGGGACCAATCTTGCCAATTCTTCATAGTTGAGGGTCCTTTTTGTTATTTTGACAAACTTTAGTGACCAAACTTATAATTATGGATAAACAAGGGTATAAAGTGTAAATTCTTCAATAATGAAGGACCCTTCTTGTACAATCTTCAATTCTTCAAGGACTTTTCTTGGGAAATCAACTCTAGGGCCCAGTTCTTTGTGCGGCTTCGTTTCCCGTGTTTGTTTTTTCTTGATTCTTGTGATCTTTTGCCATTTTCTCAATATTCATACCTAAAATACACATTGAACAAACACAAGCATATATATGGCACTTTTTATGATATTTTAACCGTTTTAAGCCCGCTTTGGACGATGAGACTATGTATAAAAGCAGTCTCATCAACTACCTTCTTATAAGGGTAGTTTGTTGATTATGATAATGTCTAGAAGCGGGGTCATGAGCATAGTGCACTAAGACATCTATTTTATGTGGGTGTATAACAACGTATCCCTAAAGATATACTTATATTCAAATTATGTTTAAACCTATGAATTCACTCAACCTTTGTGTTGACTTTTAAGTGTATATTTCAGATATTTGTAACGGATAGCATGAAGCAGAACAAGGGTGGCATGAAGAGGCACAAGCTTGAAATTATTATTCTAGATTTTGGGAACCTAATATTGTAAAACTCTTATTTTTAAATGATATATAGAGAAAGTTGATTTAATCACTCTTTTGAGTTGTTTTCTGTGGTTATGACTTTTGTTCTATGAAGTAATACCCCAAATTAATGTTCCGTACGTTAAGGTAAAAATCGGGTTGTTACAATGATGAAGCCACAAAACTTACTGAGGAAGTGCCTCCCACCACTGGAGCCAAGGTAGGACACTTTCCTCCATTTATGATGAAGGTGTCTTCAGCGGACATAGCAAAGGAATTTGGCCTGGATGAAATATCACCCGTTGATCCTGATGAGAGAGAACCTGAAGAGGAAGCTGCTGGGAACAATGACAAGATTGTTGATCAAGTTATAAATCCACCATCTCCCAAGTCTCTTCAGGTAAAAGAATTAACCAATCAATTGTTAGTTCTTCATACAAAAATGACAAAGCTTCAAGAAGAAAAGCAAACTATTGAAGCTTAAGTCACCAGGTTGAATGCTAGGCCAGCACCACTAACTACGGAAGCCATCACTGAACAAATAATGGTTGCACTTCAACCCAAACTCAAAGAGCTGGTGACTCTTTCCTCTCTTCAAATGTCTTTTGATTCAATGAAGGAGGCTCTAGCCACTTCCACCTTGGAGCTACCATTTGAATTTCGCCTAGTCATTGGCTAGGTAAACGAGTTATGTGATTCAGTATCCAAGATCAAGAACAGGGAGGCCAAGATGGAGCAACAAAAACTGGACGTCTCTGAAGACGTTTAAAGCAAGCTTGTTGTGCTCAATGAGGTTCCAGTCATGAGAACAAAGGTATACTCTTCACTGGACTCGCTGTCTGCTTTAATTTCTGGTGGTGCATCAGCAGGAGTTATTGGGCACTCTCTTGCTGAATGGGAGAAAATCACCACAAGCCATACAATGAGAGACCTTTTTCAACAGCATGCTAGGAAGAAGGCACAAAAGCAGCCAGCATCAAAAATAACTGAAGATATCCCTACTAAGTCTAAGGGGGAGTCTTTAGCAAAAGATGAACATTTAGATGGTCTGACCACCACTGATGAATCTTCTGATGAAGGTTTACTAGTCATCCAACCCAAGTACAAGACTAATGACACACTCCATGCAAGATTATCAAATATGGAGTTGTCACTCAATAAGATATCAACAAGCTGGTCAAAATTGATGAAGCTAAAAACTTAAAAAGGTGAAGCAAGATCTGTACCATGAGATTAGGGAACCAGTGGTGGAAAACATCTATAAAAGAAAGATGTTGTATGATAAGTTTTGCTTAACTAGACTGAACAGACAAAGTCCATAAGAGATTACAAATGTAGACATGCTCACCATCAAAGGATCAATTGATCTGAAGTTATACAGGGCGGATAATACTGATGAGATTTTAGGGGACTTCCAAGCAAAGGAACTTTCTCTTACTGAATAGCTGGAGCTAGAAAAGAAAGCAGCCAAGAGAACTTCAAAAATATGGGAAGAAGTTTTGACAAGGGTTACTCACTCCAAAAGAAACCATGACAAGATTGGTGAGTTCCTCAGTATCGACGTTGAAAACCCACTAGAGGAACAAGACCCAGTTCTAGAACTGAACATATTAGCAAATGAAGTTAGACCAGAAGTTGGTGATATCTTTGTCACCACAAAGAAATATAAAGAATTTATTCAGCTTCATAATCATCTTCCTGTTTATGTCCTTGAAGAACCAGAACTAGAGATGATCTTGCTTAATCACCCTGAAAGACAAGAATTTGTGGGGATCAGTGATCTGGATGAAATGAATAATAAACTTCTTTAGAATGTCCAAATAGTCTTCTTCCTACACCACAGAGGTCCACGGTTGACTGAAGCTGCCAGAACATTTAACATGTGGCTATTAGGAGTTCTTGATATAAGAAAATATAAGAAACCTGAATCCTCTAGTACAAACCTCAGTGATCGAAGAACTTAAAGCTAAGAAGGATTAGGATAATCATTTGTAATCTTATTTTGTACTTTGTAATTGTTATTAATGAATGATTATCAGTATGTTTACAGAATCATCAGTCTCAGTGCAAGTAGGAAGAAGTTGTTATGCTTACTTACTACTGAATAACTTAGGCTATTTATATATCCAAATAAAAGGAGATTGTTAGTTCATTATTTATTGACACTGAAGCAACTCTGAGATTTGAATATAAAATCCCCTAAGTATTTCATGTTCAGCCGAAAGGTGGTTCTGCTGAAGCAAGCCCAGAGGAACAAGATTCCTATTGAAGAAATGGTAGCTAAAGAAAGTTAAGCATTTCCTCTTCTAGATAACTTAGAAGACAAGGAGTATTTGCTTCAGCATCTACGTGATCTAGTTGATGAAGAACAAGTCCTGAAGAAGAGCTTTCAATTCACTATGGTTTGACAATACCATACTGAATGATGTCGATCTCCTCTAGGATACTAAGGACACTTCAGTCATCTTGAAGGTTTACATGTGACGAGAAAGATCTGCTTTAAGTCATACTAGAAAGCATATCTCATTGGGAATAAGGTTGCTTGTAAAGATAAATATAAGTACAACCTTTATTCTCTTTCCTAGTTAATAGGTACAACTTTGTGCTGTTTATCACGTGGAATATTCAACCACCCTAAGTGTGTTGCCTATATAAGGAACGCATTTGGGAGAGACTTCGTTAACCTTCTTGTACTTGAAATATAGAACTCTTTCAAGAAGCCAACTCTCTCCTAACATCAACCTAGCCATACGGCTATAAGCTTATGAATGTTAAGGTTGAGACTTAAACTCATAACCTTGGTTTGTAGTTTAAATAGAGAAGATCGCCTCAATATTGTCATTCAACCACTTTGCTAATTCGCAAGCAAAGTGTGTCATAGATTCTTTATTAAATTTTAATAAAATCTCTATATGTTGACAATTAATTTGGTATTGTTGTTTTAGTTGTTTACTTTGTTATTGCTTTATTAAAACAACTCACTTGAATCCAATATGCAAAATATTACTTAAGGTTGATAAGTAACATTGAGCTAAAAGGGACCAACAAAGACGATTCGTCCTAAAGTTGGTCAATTTTCTTCGATTTACAATAGTGTCTTACTTAGGCATCGATCCAAGTGGGGCTTCTGAAGTAAATGTCTATCAAGATACCACTATCGAATATCGCACTCTTTATTATTTGGATTTTGTATTATATGAATGTTGGAATGTTTTGAAACAATATCCTAAATGGAACGATGTTGAAATGACACAATTTCTTAATCGCGAATTTTAAGTTTTTATGTTTTACTATTATTATTATTATTATTATTATTATTATTTTATTATTATTATTATTATTATTATTATTATTATTATTATTATTGTTATTAGCATTATTATTATGTTTTTATTGTATCTGAATTATTATGTAATGTTTTTTAAATTATTTATGTAATATATTTATTTAATGAATTTATAAAAAAAATTGAACTTGATCGCCTTATTGTTGAAACGAGTAGGGAAACCCGCGCTTCACTGCGGAGAATTTTGTTTAATGTGTATTCTTGATATAGTTGTCTATTAGGAGTGGTTTTGCCTTGTTACAGATTACAAACAGCCAAGACATGAAACTCTTAACAATAAGCTTCTCATTTTTATATTCGAATAAAAAATTGCATACAATCTCTTTAAAATTAGAACTTACATCAAACTGATAGTTTCAAGCAAAGTTTCTTTCGTTATAATAGCATTATCAATACTATTAACAACGGATTCAATCTTGCTATAACAGAAATACATGCGTTTACAAAAGGAATATGGCTGGTATAACAGACGGGTGCTGAAATATGTTCTATCAATGAATTGGATTGTTGTAATTCACGAACTCATAACATGTATCAGTGAGCTGGGATTTCGGGGCTTGTGTCGGCTTAGGGCCGTGATCGTTTGTTTATCAGGGAGTAGACAAAGAGCTGATGAAACTATTATCAGTAACCTACTTTAAGGTCAGTGAAAAACCGCTGATTATCGAATCACAAACACCTGGGTGGTGCATGCTATCAGCTGGGCCAAGTCATGATCCATGAGGTCTATGCGCTGAAAACAGGTCGCTTAATTAGTTACTCAAGTCTCTGAACTAAGCCACTTCACTAATAAACGTGTTGTTGAACACTTTGTCAGAACTGCGTTTACAGCTAAAACCACTTACCCAGTCAAATAGGTGAACCCTCTTGACACTCAATGATCCGCGAACCCCCTATGCGCTGAACCCCCAGCCACCTAACACAAGGGGCTGTAAAGAAATAACTATAGACATTCGTCATAAACCTACCCAATTTAAACTTCTTTCTACCACTAACTCGTTGTTATAATTCCTAGAGTTACTATGATTCTAGGTGTGTAACCAAAAGATCTCGCTAGATGCATCTCGAAGTTATTTAGAGGCATGCTAAAGGGAAAAGGGGTCTGACCTAACTAAATCCATTACACTTAAAAGGAATAATTTACCTCAACGACATCCCTAAACCGTTAACAAAGTTTGCTCAGATCCTTATCAGCAACACAATTGCAAGATATATGATCAGAAGGTAGTAGACGGGTTCTACACCTGTCTCCTATAACTTAAATTGATTTCTACCTTCCAAACTTGTAGGACTGCTTAGCCGAATGATGTACTACACCCTGATCTTTACTGCTCATCACCTTGGCATAACCTTCATTCAAAGGTACTTAACAGTCTTCTTGAAATATGAACCTCGATTGCAGATTTTCTCTGGCTGCATACATCACCAAATAGTCACTTGGTAACCGTATCTTATGTCATATTCTATAGATAAAATACTAATGTTCAAAAAAAATTGTGCTCTAAAACCGTGATTCTTTGCTCATAAAAAGTTGCTCGCTATTTTCTTACCAAGTGTATATGTTACAGTGATAAAAAAATCAAATTTTAACACGAAATTTTGCAACCCAAGTAAAAACATGTTAAGTTTAAGAATATTAAGCACTTGAAAATGTACCACAACCCCATAGCAACACCTTCTCAATTCACCTTCAACTTCCTCAATAACTTAAACCTAATCTTAAATCGACCTCTCTACTATCTTTTTTAGAATCACAAAGGAAAAACCTTTTTCATATAGGTGCTTCATTGTTAGCTAAAATCTGAACGCGTCCTCTTTTTTGAAACAAAAGAGCACTAAAAAATAAAAACAGTATATGTTAACATAAATCAATGAAAATCACTTATAAGACTTAAAGCCACACTTTGTAAAAACAAAATTCTCACAACTTGTATAACTTAAATTTCCTTGAACACTAATATGGTCCGACAACAGCAGAAACAAATTCACATAGAGATTGAACTTTTTGTCAACCACGTACATATTGATGCCAAGAAATTAGGCAAGAACTATGCTCAGTCTGCCACATAAATACCACCATTCTCTGGCCCCGAATTCATCTAAAAGTCATCTAAAAAATATTAAGATTTGTACGCGTCACTCAATGGGTATATTTGACCCAATGTTTATCTCTTATTCATACTACACTACTACCTCTTATATTGGTTCTTAGTTCTTGGTAACCATCTTTAAAAATGCAATAAAACCATTTGTCAACTTAGGATACTACGAACATACATTTTCTTTAAATCATAAAGGGTAACATAAAGATCATCACCAATCTCGGACTATAACCGACGCATAAAACTCCATAATGGGTCCCTTCAATAATTAAAACTCCAAATACAAATAAAAAAATTGGAAGAAATTTATGAAAAACCATGCTTACCGGTTGAATTTGGAGCTAAGGGTTTGCCTTTTTTCCTCAGCGGTTATCTCATCTCAGGATAATGAAACCACACCAAATACACCTGGAACACATACATATCACTTAAATTTCGAGTGGTGGAAGAACTGTTTACTCTCCTACGTGCAACTAAATCTTTCATCGGGTTTCATTCTATTTGCATATGAATTTGAAAAAGGCTATAAAGAATGGGCGGCATAACATACATTATCAGTTAATTAACATAACTATAAATGAAAGTTTAAAATTCATTAATGCAACACATAAACGCTATACTTAACAATTGCATCTCCTGCTTGCAGATTAACTATATGTGTAGTAGCTTCCACATGGCTCTAGCAAAAAAAAAGTCCACTGCCTTAGATCAGGGGCATTTCTCTCACCTTCTCAAATATCGGGTTAAGACCCAAAACCGTTAAAGTGCTAGCATTTTACCTCCCAATAGTATAGACAAATTCATTTTGTTTGTTTTGACGCATTATCAAACAACTTAAGTATATGCGTCACTTATATTGAGAATAAAAGTTCATTATGATACTTACAACAGGTTGCATCGCTCCCGCGTTTTTCGCTTCCTAAGAACATAGTCGTATCGTAAATGAAACCCAAGGCGTTATTCAAGTCTTATTTGCCTTTCTTGAAACCCACTAAACAATCTTAAATCAATTAAACGAGTGTATCAAATCCTAATTGAGTGTATCAAATCATAATCGAGTGTATTAGATGGTGCTCACCTTTTACCACTGAGACTTGATACATCTATAGCTTCCCTCCTGCGAAGAAAAAGATGATGGAGAATCAGGTCTCTCCATTAGGCACCTTGAATTTACATTTATACATTAGGCACAACTGGAGTATACAAAATCCTTGACGAATTAAAAGCCAAAAATTATAAACATTTAAAGATAAAAAATTAAGTTTTTATAAATACAAAGAACCCAAGTTCAAAATCAATACTACTACATCACATCAAATATATATTCAGTTTTTATAAGAAATAATGGGTAACCGCTTTTCCCTTACCACTACCCTTATTTTGAAGCTCAAACTGACAACCTAAATTCTGAACACTGAACTGATTATATAATTCATAGCGAGGAATTTCAACGAATGGAGCAAAACAGGTAATTCTTAAAAAAAATTCAACTGCTTATCTTATTCGTAATTTGATGGTCAACATTTAGATTTTCAATTATTTGTTTCCCTTTCATGTTTTAACCCAAAAATGCAATCATGAATATTACAAATATAGTGGAATCATATGTAGTCATAAACAACAATAAGCAACAAAGCAAAGAAAAAAGTACTAATCGACTTCAATTAGCTTATAACAATCAAAACTCATTCTAAAATCAACAAAAAAATTGAACAATAAGAACAAAATATAGAAAATATCATACCATTGGGAGAATTATTGAAGACACCTTTCAAAAACCGATTCTAAAGCTTCCACCCACTTATACCTAAATAAAAAAATGAAATAACTATTATTATGGTTTTGATTCAAAACCTAAAATAAGTACTAATTGATTTGTTACTCATGTGTTGAAACACAAATCCGCCATTGAAATTTAAATTAGTTATTCATTTCAACAAAATCACAAATATGCAATAACTCCCTTTATTTTAACGAATAATGAAAATCAAAATCATCTACTCAATTAAAAAAATACATACGAATTAATCCCTTACATGTAATTGAAGATATTCAAGATCTTCATCTTTCCATATTAAATTAAAGATCATGCAAAATCAAATCTGTAACTTTAGGGTTTTCTCAAATTTGTAACTTTTCGTGTGTATTGTGTTTGTATCAAGATCAGTGTTTATGATTTTAGAGAGAGAAAGAGATAGATAGTGGAGATGATGAGATATGTGAGACGTGTGTTTATGATGAAAATAATGAAAATAGAGAACACGTATGTGGGATACGTGGTATGTTGCCCTGTGTAAACAACCCAATGGTCACCAGTCAAATTTCAAGAACCATAAATTTTCTTAGTCTTGATCGTTGATCATTACCCTATCATGTATGATTTCATTTTGCTAGAGACAGAAAGACTATTTTGAACACCCTTCATTTTGTTTACTTATGTTGGGTGTAATCTAAACATAAACTCAATAGCAGCACATAAATGGCCATAATAGTAACTACAATTCTATAACCCTATGTCAAACAAACAGAAAACCTAAAAAAACATGTGTCAACCCAAAAAATAATAAATTTAGGATAAAACATGTTTAAACCCAAAAGAAAACATGTTTAAACCCAAAAAATAAACAATAGAGGACAAAAGATGCTGAAATCGTGAAGACTAACCGATGGGAACCGTAAATGTTGTCTGCAACGAAGATACGAATGGAGGTTGGAACGAAGATGTTGGATTTTTTGGGATTTCTTAATAAATCATATGTGACGGCGGTTTTCTGACGAAATAAGAATGGAGGATGGAACATAGATGTTGGATTTTTTTTCCTTTTTTAACCGTTAGAAAACCGTAAAAAGTTATCTGTGAGGGGCTTTTTTTAATTACGAAAACTCCCATCTTTTATTATAGTTATAATAAATCATTTGTAGATCATCAAAGAGAAAAAGCTGAGATGAAAAAAAATCATGGTCGGCCTAGATCAATGTCGTGCCTATCCTAATGAGTGAGGACTATGATTCAAAAAAAGTGTTGGGAATTATTTGTTAAGTGTCAAGTACTGTCAGTGTAATTTAAGTACTGTTAGCATTATGCAAGTACCGTTAGTGTTAACGCGGTACATAGTAAGTACTGCTACTTATAAAGTAAGTACTGCTATATTGATTAGGACGAATATATCTTTGTATAAGATATGTCATAGTTATAGTTAGAGTATATCTTATGTGATATACTTAAATAGTTAGAATATTGATAATATATCGTGTGTGATATAGTTATCTTTATAGAATATTCTAAGGTTTCTAGGGTTCCTTACTCTATAAAAGGAAAATAGGTATAATGTCATTAATGTACCTCATTCAAGTCGATTACTAAGAGAATCGAATAGTTAAAAGTAATTCTGTTCTTCTGTGCTTTATAAGTTAGATTCCGCATAACTTATTTAGTTTGAGTACGAGTTCTCAAAGTGTTTTAGTTTGATTACAAACTACTATACTAGCTCTTAACAGAATATAGATACAATCAAAGGGATCAACAAGTGGTATCAGAGCTTATTGACAAACTCTGAAAAAGAAGAACACAACCCTAAACACTCTACTCACACCAAAACTTAATGTCTCAACCACAAGGTGATGATGCTCATTTGGATGATGTTCAAAACCCTGATCCTATACCACAGGGACAACCACAAGTTGTGCATCCTGCACCAGCACAAGGTGTTCAGGCCGTGAATGATATAACTACCTCTACAACTACAACACCTTCTCATACTCTTTCTACTGTCAAACTCCCAGAGCTCAAAGGTGACAATTATGAGACATGGGCTATGTAGATGGAACATTACATGAATCACACAGATCACACTGTGTGGAAAGTAATCAAGAATGGGAATACACCTAAGAAGCTATACTGGTTGCCTGATGGTACATGCTATGCTCTACCTGCTGTGACTGCTAATGAGATACAACCAGAGATCAAAGAGAGAAAAGCCAGAACTGCTTTGGCTATGGCTCTTTCAAAAGACATCTTACCAAGCTTTCATCATTATAAGGATGCTAAATCTATGTAGGATGCCATAAAACTTAGATTTGGAGGTAATGACAAATCTAAGAAGATAAAGAAGATTGTTCTTAAGCAAGAATTTGATAACTTCTCAATTTCCAGTATAGAGGGAATACATGGTGGCTATGGAAGATTTAGTAAGCTGCTTATTCAATTAGTAGTTTATGGAAAAGTAATTCCTAATGAAGAAGCTAATCTAAAGTTCTTAAGAAGTGTTCCACCAGAGTGGAAAGCTGATTGTGGTAAGTTACGACCTTTAGGAAAAGGAGCGTAAAAGCGGTAAGTATTAAGTGATGATTTAGGAAAATCAAGCACTAATGACCCAATGAAGTTCGTTTCCCAAGGACGTATATGTGTGTGAAAAACTTGTTAAATGTTTGTGATTAATGATTGTTTTAGAAGGGGATGAGAAAAGAAGATGACGAAGACGTGAAAATTACTACTACAACGACAAAACGTAAAACCGTAAAAATTACAAAAATAAAAATTAATTCTAAAAATTACCAAAAATTCACCAAAAATCAAAATAAATAAACTAAGAGTTTACCAATGATCAAAACTTTTTAAAACCTATTAAATAATTATATATTCAATTTTTAAATGCTAATTAAAGCCCTAAAAATAAAATAAATTATCAAAAAGCCCAAATAAAGATTTTTCAATTGGTAAACCTCTAAAATGACCTAAAAAGATTAAAAAATATTTTTAGAAATTTTTTAAACTAACAAAAACTATTTAAAATGATTTAAAAACTATTAAAACTTAAAATAATTATAAAAATTAATCTAAAAGTGATAAAATTATTCTAAAAGTTGCTAAATTCCTATTTTAATGTATTAAAGCTAAGAAAAATGTAAAAAGTTGGAAAATGTGAAATTTGAAAAATAATAATAAAATAATATTAAAATATTATTAAAAATCAAAAAATTATAAAAAATTCTAAAAACTTGCAAACTAGTTTATTTTAACCTAAATAATCAGAAAATCAAAGTGAAATGACCAGAATACCCCTATTGGGCCCTCAAATGGGCCAAAACCAAAAACAGTCAACCTTAATGGGCTTTTTAGCCCAAAAAGTCAAACTTGGACCAATTGACTTGGAAAAGCCCAATCTGACTCAAAATTTGATTCTAAGCACAAAACTCTAAAGGCCCAAAAGCTGAATATGAGCTTATCACAGCTTAATAAGCAAACAGCTTATTCTTATTAGGCTTTTCAGCCCATTAAGCAATAAGCCAATGCCATAAACTCTAAGCCACTCAATAAGCCAGAATTAAGCAAAGTATTATTTCACTAAAAGACAAAATAGTCGTTTTTGAGAAATAAGGCACCTCAGGACTTGATTCAACTTGCAAAAGATCACAAATGGACTCAATAAGCCAAAACAATCAACAAAATTCCAATAAGCAAAACCAATAAGCCAGAATAAGCAAATAAGCACTTATGAAAAAGTCAATGAAGTTGGTTTTCTAGTCAAACCCTAAAGCCAACCCACCAAATGCTCCAGTATGAACAAATGGGTCAAATAATGAGCACCTATTACAAAATCCAAGTTGTTGCTGGTTAAAATAAGCTATTATAGCTTATGGATAAGCTGAAACCAATTTAACACTAGCAGTGGTAACCAGCAGGGGAAAGGAGTTCCCACTGCTTTGACTATTTGACTGAGCTTTTTAGAGAGTTTTAGTTGGATTCAATTGGAAACAGGGGAACCCTTGTGATCAGTGAATCACAAGGAGTCAATAGCAACAAGAAAATCCAAATTTGGTTCACACAATAAGCCACAAATGATCAAACAGTCACCAGATACATCACGGACATCGAAATAAGCAGTTATGCACTTAATAAGCAGATTTAGCAAGAATAAGCCAACCAAACTCAACAGGATGCATACACAAGCTATATTAACTATGAATAAGCACAAATCAACTTATAACAAACACTGAATCAAAGTAAACAAAAAGATCAAAGCACAAATGGTTACTGATGAACAAGGTGCATATGCAGAAACTATTTTGCTGATCTATTTGACACTAGATCCAATTTCAGGCACTCAAATCTACTTCCCTGGTGTTGTTAACCTAGATTTAACACTTGTTAACCCTAGTCTATGGTTAGATCTAGGTGTCCCCTAAATTTTAGTCAAATTCACCAAGTAAACAAGATTTTATTCCCAATCTATGAATCTATGTGTTTCAAACCACAAAATGAGCAACAAAGCAACCAAGTATATCAGATAAACAAGCAGATAGCACAAACAAACATCAACTCAAAACACCACAAATCCCAATCAAGTAGTTGACCCAAACACCCCTTAATCAACTACTTAACAAAGCAACTTGTGATTTCTTCTAATAACCTACTGATTTTAATGATCAAAAACACTTACTAGGTAGCAACTAACAGAATCAAACTCAAAAATCACCAGCACAAACACAAGAACACAAAATCAAAGCACCAAATCCAAAACAGGCAGTAACATGAAATTTTTTAGAGGAAACTTAATCAAGAGATTATACCTGCCCTCCACAACATCCTAGGAGGGCCAGTTATGCTCCTTGGACCTTGTTCAACAACTAGAACAAGACCAAGGTACTTCAAAGAAGAAGATCAAAGCCTGCTGATGTTCAAAGTAGAACAAGGCTTTGATTATGATATGTCTTCAACACAAAACAGCAAACAACTCAACCAAATGCTTAGAACTCTTCCCAGGCTTGGTGTCAACAAGCTTGAAGGAGCTCAAGGCTTATGGCTAAGGGTTAGTACACAATGATAACCAAAAATCAGAAACTAGGATTTCAAGGTTTTTGAACCTTGAAAACCTTATAAACCAAGACGTGCCTTAACCACAAGATTAAGGAAGATCTTAACATTCAAATGGAACTCAGATTTAGGCTATTCTAACACCAACTTTTAATCAATCACAAAAGAGAATTCAAAATTTTAAGAAATTCAAATTTTATTAACTTAAAAAGGAATTACAAAGATTGATAGCCTAAAACTAGAACAAAGGGACTCTCACATGTTGAGGTCTCCTTTTATAGGCAAATGCCTGGCTAACACTATTCATAAACCCTAGCACTGAATTCTCTAAAATGCCCTTGAGTCTTCTAGATCATTTGATGGAATGAGTTGTCCAAATGCATCCAAACCGTTTAAAATAGCTTTGATATGAAGCAAGGATCCTAGGCTGTTGATTTGGACACGTCGGATTGCTTGGAGAGTAAGTTGAATTTTCTTGGTTGAGGTTGAGTGTGGGGTCCTTTGGGTAATGGGATTGAGGGTTTTGTGTGTGGGATTTGTTTCTGCACATGTGAATCACACAAGTGCCTGGGTAATTTGTTTTTACCCTTTGTTTTAAGTGGAGTAAAAACTGGGTGGATGAAGGGTGAACAGTAGTAACTTTGATCCGATTTTGGTGGGATAAAGTTGTTTGGCGCGTGTTATGGGTTTGAATGTTTCACCTTGGCAACTTAGGTCCTTGTGTTTTCAGAAAACTTGTAAAACGTGTTTATCAGCCAACATAATCCATTTCCTTTGCAAATAAGTTTCATGACTTGGCAATTTTGGCACAAAACTTTGGAAAAAAGGTTTCAAAGGATTGTTTTTGCCGTTTTGAGATATTTCAAGGGCTGATTTTGGACTTTGTTGATCTTCAAAGGTCTTCAATGTATCTTTGGCTTCATGAGGGACCATAATTGGCAATTTTGAATTGTTAAGGGACTAAACTTGCCATTTCTTCAAAGTTGAAGAACCATTTGTGTAATTTTGACAAACTTAAGGGACCAAACTTGTAATTATCAATATACGAGTGTCATTTCTTCAATCAATAAGGATCAATCTTGCATGTCTTCAAGTCTTCAAGGGTATTTGTTGAGTATTTCATGAATTAGGGCCCGGTTCTTTGTACGGCTTCGTTTCTCGTGTCCGTTTTTCCTTGTATCTTGTGATCTTTTGTCTTTTTCACGATATCCATACCTAAAATACACAAGTAAACAAACACAAGCATATATATGGTATTTTATGACATTTTTATGCATTTAAAGCCCGAAAAGAACGATGAGATAATGTATAAATGCCATCTCATCACTCCCCCATACTAAGCCATTGCCGTGCCCTCACGCAATGCTAGAATAAAGTATCTAAGCATCACCAAAGGTTAACCTTTATTGAAGAGTAAAAGACTTGCAACATACTACGAAGATGTGTAAAGACATAATGTATGATTTTCATCACGAAAAGTGACTTTTAAGGTTAAAGAATAGAAACAAGCAAATGTCCCTTAGAGTAAACTTCTTCATCCTTGATTGTCATACATTCCATGCTAAGTGCAAAAACGAGATCATTGTTGGTACAAGTCACAATGCTAACACTACTCATACATCCAAATTGTGTAATACTTTTTCTCCCCGCAATCCTAGTTATTATAAAAAGAAATGGGTTACTAGCATTTTTTAACTATTTGTCATGGATCACAAGTGATTCATATTGACTTATTTGAGTAGTTATTAGTCCGAAAGCAAAGTAGCACGATTTAATCGATAGTTAGCCGAAGGACAAAATCTTTTAAAATGGCTTCTCGTGTATCTCCTTAAGTTCATATCTTGGCATAACTCGTTTCACGATTTGAGACCTTTCTCGGACCGATATTTGGCATGTACTTCATACTTCAAATCTTGGGAAGACGTTCTTGAAATTATGGTCTTCTCTTCACATATTTGGAATTTCTTCACTTGACGTTTTTGAGAGATTCTTCATATTTGGACCACGACTTCATCATTTTTCTTCAATCTTTATTTTGGATTTTGATATACAACGATCCACCTCCTTTTCGAACTTGGATATATTTATCCTCATACCTTGTAAGGGTCTTTTCGGATAGACTTTCTCCATGATCTTTAGGGGAGTAATTGCTTTTCGTCGTGTGTCTCGATCCTTCATATTGATTTAGGAATAATGATACTTCACATCATCTTGGATCTTTAGCAAAAATAGAGCTCCTCATGCCTTGTAAGGGCCTTTTTGGATGATCGCCAATCTTCGCGTCCCGCTTCAATAAGTTATGCCTTGGCTATGAACTCTATTCAACCCCGAGCAACTTTTAAACGATCTTGCGCTAGAGGCTAAGTAACCTTTCAAATCGTACGACCTTACTTATTGCAATTATGATTTATTCCTAATGCATTGATCTTATGGGAAGAAAAAGCCACAATTAAAAACGTATGAGTTTTTGAAAGAACATTTTCATGTTCTACGTTTAGCATGATCACTTGTCTAACTCTATCATTTCTCGTTCTTCACTATATAAAGACCTCTAATTAAAGAGACTCATGAATACTTAGCCATGCAAGTCAAACTTAAGCCAAATTTGGATTAGCTTTCATTAAGAATATATCAAATCAAAGTTTTGGGTTTTCAAGCCACCTATAGGATCTTCCACTTTCTTGGACTTTTTCAAGTTTAGAGAATACATTTTATAGTTCCCTTGATAAGTGACTTTCTAGGATCAATTATAGGAACTTGCGAAAAGTTCTTGTTCTTAACCCGAATGAGCTAAGATTTTCGCGTTTTAAAGCTCCCTATATAATAGTCTAGCAAAACTTGAATTGAGCGGGTTAAGGAATGTAAATGGCTCCAAATGCCCATCAAGTCAAAAATTAACTCTTATTCTACCCATCGGAAAATATACATTCGTGTCTTAAAAACACTTATGAAAACTAAGAAAAATTTTAAAATTTGGCCATTTTTAGCCTTATTAGCAACAAAACAAAACATTGAAAGTTGGAAGGCGTGAGGGCGTAGCAAAGCAAGTACCTATCACCCCCCCCCCCCCCCATACTAAAAGTAAACATTGTCCTCAATGTTTCGAGTCTAAAGGTGGAGCACCCCCATACTAGAGACGAAGAGTCGAATGCTTAGGATCTAACATGGAAAGGGTGATCAACAATATATCTAAAGCCGTTTATTAATTATGCTAAAAGATAATTGTTAGAACAATAAAGGATATGTCATGGATTCGTGAAAAACTTCTTCAAGCAAACGATGGAGGCTCACGTAAACGAACACGAGAGTCTTCAATCGTAGATGATGATGATGATCTAGATAACACAATCACAAACAACCACGAGACAACGAGTTGAAAGGGTACAAGTCCCCTTGTTAGTGAATAGTAAGCATAAAGGATAAGCATGGGATCTCCCCCACGAGACACCTCGTTTTTTATTACCGAGTCATGAGCTCGACTCGATCCCCTCAATGCTAATTATCATTGTGGAAGGTGATTTGGTCGAGGGCAACCATTGAAGGAATTTCCCCACGAAAGTAGTGCTTAAGCCTATGTCCATTCACCTTGAAATTAGGACCATCATCTTGAGCTAGCTCGATGGTCCCGTAAGGAAACACTTGTGTAATGGTGAACGGACCCGACCAACGAGATTTCAATTTCCCGGAAAATATCTTAAGTTGAGAGTTAAAAAGTAACACTTGATCACCAACGTTAAAAACCCGGTTTTTAATCTTTGAATCATGAAACTTTTTAGTCTTTTCTTTAAAAATTAATGAATTTTCATAAGCATTATCTCTTAATTCATCCAATTCATTCAATTGTATTTTCCGGTGATCTCCCGTGGTCTTCAAGTCAAAGTTTGCATGCTTAAGGGCCCAATATGCCTTGTGCTCCAACTCAATGGGCAAATGACAATTCTTCCCATAGACTAACTTATAAGGAGTGCAACCGATAGGTGTCTTATAAGCGGTCCTAAAGGCCCATAAAGCGTCATCAAGTTTGTCGGACCATGAAGTACGGTTTTCTCCAATTGACCTCTAAAATCCTCTTCAAAGCTCGGTTCGAAACCTCGACTTGCCCACTCGTTTGCGGGTGATAAGCCGTAGAAAGACGATGAGTAACTCCATATTTCTTTAAGACCTTCTCGAATTGTTCATTACAAAAATGGGTTCCACGATCGCTTATAATAGCACGAGGGGTTCCAAACCGAGAGAATAGTTGCTTCAAAAACTTCACTACCACACGAGCATCATTAGTAGGCAAAGCCTTAGCTTCCACCCACTTAGAAAGGTAGTCCACCGCGACGAGGATATATTTGTTGCCATGAGACGATGGGAACGGCCCCATAAAGTATATTCCCCATATGTCGAAAATCTCACACACTTGAATTATGTTTTGCTGCATTTCATCACGTTGAGACGATTTTCCTTGACGTTGGCACGAATCACACGACTTCACAAGTGCGTGTGCATCACGATAGATAGAAGGCCAAAAGAAGCCGGCATCGAACACTTTCTTAGCCGTAAGATTAGCACCGTGGTGACCACCCGTGGGTCCCTCGTGACAAGCTCTAAGGATATTAGAAGCTTCGGCACCATAAACACAACGTCGAACGAGTTGATCCGCACAAACCCGAAAGAGATAAGGGTCGTCCCAAAAATATAACTTGACGTCACGAAAGAATTTTTGTTTTTGTTGTGTCGTCATACCCTTGATTACGAAATTGCCCGCATGGTAATTTGCAATGTCGGCAAACCATGGGGTGGTGTCTTTAGAATTCACTACACCGAGAGTCTCGAGAGGAAATGTTTCGGTGATTTCCTTGTTCTCGAAAACATCTTTGTGAGGATCTTCTAAATGAGAGAGATGATCGGCCGCTAGATTCTCGGCTCCTTTTTTGTCAAGCACGGTGACATCAAATTCTTGGAGGAGGAGCATCCAACGAAGCAATCTTGGCTTAGCATCTTGCTTAGCTAAGAGATACTTGATAGCCGAATGGTCGGCATACACGATGCTTTTAGTTAAGACGAGATAAGGTCGGAATTTCTCAAAAGCATAGACCACGGAAAGGAATTCCTTTTCCGTTGTGGTGTACTTTAATTGAGCCTCGGTCATCATCTTACTAGCATAGTGGATAGGACGGAAATGCTTGTCAGAACGTTTCCCTAAGACGGCCCCTATAGCATAATCACTTGCATCGCACATGATTTCAAAGGGTAATTTCCAATTAGGAGCAACAAGAATGGGAGCTTTGGTAAGTTTCCTTTTGAGAGTTTCGAAAGCTCTAACACAATCCTCATTGAAATTAAAAGGAGCATCCTTCTCGAGAAGGTGTGTCATAGGTCGAGAGATTTTCGAAAAGTCCTTGATGAAACGATGATAAAAGCCCGCGTGGCCTAGGAAACTCCTAACTCCCTTAACGGTTTTGGGATGAGGTAACTTGGCGATGACGTCTACCTTAGCTTTATCGACCTCAATCCCCGCTTTCGACACCTTATGTCCTAAGACGATTCCTTGTTTACACATAAAATGACATTTTTCCCAATTAAGCACAAGATTGGTTTCTTCACAACGTTTTAACATTTGCTCGAGATTAGATGAACACGACGTGAACGAATTGCCAAACACCGAGAAGTCATCCATAAAGACTTCCATCGACTTCTCGATCATATCGTGAAAAATCGCCATCATACACCGTTGAAACGTACCCGGTGCATTACAAAGTCCGAAAGGCATCCTACGATAAGCGAACGTTCCATAAGAACACGTAAACGTAGTCTTCTCTTGATCACGAGGGTCGATAGGGATTTGAAAGTAACCGGAAAAACCATCTAAAAAGAAATAGAATTCATTTCCCGCGAGTCGCTCCAACATTTGATCCATGAAGGGCAAAGGAAAGTGGTCTTTACGAGTGGCGTCATTTAACTTTCGGTAGTCAATACACACCCTCCAACCGGTCACAACACGAGTGGGAATTAACTCGTTGTTTTCATTAGGCACAACGGTCATTCCTCCCTTTTTAGGGACACAATGGATTGGGCTCACCCATGGGCTATCGGATATAGGATAAATCATTCCCGCGTCAAGGAGTTTAAGGACCTCCTTTTTAATTACATCGTGAATTTTGGGATTCACCCTTCTTTGACTTTGAATTGCGGGTTTTGTAGTCCTCCTCCATTAAAATCTTGTGAGTACAAAATTTTGGGTCAATACCCTTAATGTCGGATATTTTCCACGCAATTGCCCCTTTATGAGCCTTAAGAACTTTAAAGAGCTCGGTTTTTTCATCATTGGCAAGACCTTTTGAAGTAATAACCGGCAACTTGTCATCACCTTCCAAGAATGCGTATTCAAGGTGAGAAGGAAGATCTTTCAATTCGAGGATAGGTGGTTCCTCGATTGAAGATTTTGGTTCAACACTCATAACTTCCATCGGCGGAAGAAATGGTGGAATAGTAGTATCATTACTAATCAACACCTCATCTTCATTGTCGATTTCATTTGAAGTGAGATCGCCTCCTTGGAATGGAGTGAGATTTGGTGTGGAATTAGCAAGAATCGGATCCAAAATAGTGGGATTGCCACTTGACGAGCTATCGGAAAAACCTAACACTTCTTGTGAAAACTCATCGCAAACCACATCAACGATGTCAATGTGATTGATGGTAGCGATTGCATAAACATGAGAAGGTTTCGAGTTTTGAGTAGCGTTTATAACAAGTTCCTCTTCGTTGAATCTCAAAGTGATAGTTCTTGCATGAACATCGATAAGCGATCTCGAAGTGTCTAAAAATAAACGACCTAAAATTAGAGGAACTTGAGGATCCGCGGGGATGTCAACTACTATAAAATCAACGGGATAGTAGAACTTCCCCACTTTCACGAAAACATCTTCGGCTACTCCACATGCTAAAATCATAGAATGATCGGCCATCTCGATAGACATGTTCGAAGGAATAAGAGCCGGAAGCGAAAGCGATTTCCAAATGGAAAATGGAATCAAATTAATGCTCGCACCAAGATCGGCCAAGGAGAGGCATTCTTTCATATCTTGTATGTCACAAGGAATGAGAAACTTTCCGGGGTCACCAACTTTTTCCGGTATGCAGTTAAGATAAACCGAAGAACAATTAGCAAGCTTTGAAAGATTTTCCTTATCGCTCATCATACTTTTAAAAGTGGAAGCGAAACGAGTCATATACAACAACACGTCAGCTAAACTCACATCAAAATGCACTTGTTGAAACATTTTTATAAAAAGCTCGATTTGTTGTTTGTTACGTTCTTGCAATTTCTCTTTGTTTCGTCTCGAAGGGTAGGGTAAAGGTGGTGTGGGTTGGTCATTAGGCAACGGCCTTGGAAACTCGGGTTCCACAATTGGTATTGGTTCAACCGTAGGTGTGGTTTGAGCGGTACTTCGTGGGATTGTAATGTGCTCCTTTTCGACCATCACCTCGGGTTCTTTCTCGATTTCCTTCTCCGTAGAAGTACTTGGACGAGAGATTGGTTCCTTGAAAGTTTTACCACTTCGTGTAGTAATAACCTTCATTTCTCCCTTCGGGTTTGCAATGGTATCACTAGGAAGACCACCCGAGGAAGAGGGTTTACACATGATTGCTTCAAACATCTTAGCCATTCGGTCCTCAAATTTTTATTGCCTAGCATCCGCTTTTAATAACTCTTACTTAATCTCATGTTGTCCTAATTCCATCTTTTGTTGGTTTTGTTGAAGACGTTGGACATTTCCTTCCATTTTATTTGCATGAGTTTTAAGTTCATTAGCAAGTTCATTTTTAAGCTCGTTTTTCAACTCGGATCTTAAGCTAATCATCTCACGTTGCATGTTATCAAATTTAGCATCATTTGCTTTAGCATAATCCAAAAATTCTCCTTGAAGATTTTTAGTGTGAGCATTTTGAAAACCTTGTGTAGTGTTTTGAAAATCACGGTTTTGGTTTTGATTAGTCACTTGTCCATTCCCATTTTGATAATTCCCCTTGTTGTAGTTACGTGAATTGCCTTGGTAATTACCCCCTTGGTTGTTGTTTCGATAGTTATTAGCATTTTTGTTTGGTGGAGCTTGATTTGGGCGGGAACCTTGACCGTTTTGGTTGTAAGTTCCCGTTGCTACATAATTACTCGAAGTGTTACCATCCGCGGTAATGCACTCGAAAAGATCATGAGCTCCACCACAAGACAAACAACTCTTAGCAACCGCTTTAACCGAAGCGGAATTTGAAACTTCTTGAGCTTTCCAATGGGACATAAGATTAGCAAATCTATCAAAAAACCGATTTCCCTCATTAGCTTCATCATGTAAGGCATTAATGCTACAAGACGATGACGACGATGACGAACCCAAATTGGCAACACTCGGTGTGTTACGAGGGCTATAAACCTTAGATCTATTCTCGATGATTTTCAAAGCCTCATTTGTCGTCTTACACAATTACCACCCGCGGCGGCATTCAAATAATCTCGTTCATGATCATTAAGCCCATTATAAAAAGTATCAATTTGATGCAATTCCGAAAAATCATGGTGTG
Organism: Glebionis coronaria; assembly: GCA_025667525.1. Taxonomy (NCBI): domain Eukaryota; kingdom Viridiplantae; phylum Streptophyta; class Magnoliopsida; order Asterales; family Asteraceae; genus Glebionis; species Glebionis coronaria. The sequence goes on from JANFOE010000459.1 coordinate 134,028, forward strand.
GACATTCATGTAACATTTCTTTAAAGCGTTCCCATGCCATTGAAAAACTTTCATTATTTCTTTGCACAAATCGTGAAATCTCATTTTTCAAATGTGTTGTTTTAGATGGTGGAAAAAACTTGTTCACAAACTTAGAAACGAGATCACCCCATGTCAAAATCGAATTTGGCGGTTCTTTCTCAAGCCAAATTTTTGTGGGTCCATCTAACGAGTATGGAAACAACATCATCTTAATGGCGTCATGTGGAACATCCTTAAACTTGCTTGTAGCGGTGAGACGGTTAAAATTCCTAATGTGATAGTGCGGGTTGTCTTTCTCATGACCTCTAAACTTATTTGCTTGCAACATCGACATTAAACCCGTCTTAATCTCGAAATTCTCCGCAAGGATGGCGGTAATCACAATGGCCTCTCCAAAACCCTCGGTGGGTGCTTGTAGCAACTCCATCATAGTACGATTAGCCATGACGACTTCTTGTTCTACAATAGGTTCAACAATTGGAGGTTGTTCTTCAATCAACGTCTCTTGATTGGCTTGCTTTTGAAGACGTTTACGAGCTCGTTTTGCTTGATTACGAGTGATCATAAACTTCACGAAGAATGGGAGGTGAGCAAAGAATATTCTTTTTGGGTGTTTTGTGAATTTTCAATTTTTTTGTGTTTTTGATTGTATTTAATTTTTTTTGGATTTTGGTGTATCTTCGTAGACAACAATCTACAAAATTTCTCCTCGAATCAAACTCTAGATTAAAGAAGCCTCAAAGGAATGAAAACGATCACGTGGAGTGAACGCCTTCGAATAACTTTAGAACTTTGGTGAAAACCAAATTGTTCAAGAGGGTTTAATCACAAAGAAACCAAGCAAATATATTATACGTAATAATACTTTGGGCGGCAAAACCCTCGATTAGCCTTCAATCTCAAAATACTTACAAGCAAGCGGGGAAAAGAGGCGGCGCGAAGCACTTAAGAGCCTTTTTCCTTAGGGTATATTTTATAATACCCGCCTTATACCCACCTTATAGTTCGTATTTTTCAAAATTGAGCTTCACCACAATATTTATCTATTTTTGCCTTTTTCTTTTTGTTTGAGATTCGAATAAAATAATTAGGAGATCAAATCCCAATTAAGGTTGTGTTTTCACACTTTTGGAGATATTGTTTATTTGTTGTGATACTTAATACAATATAGTAATAATATTTTCACAAGAAAAACCAAGAAAACCGATAATACGTATTAGTAGAGTTCTACTAATACAAATACTATTTTGGTTAATATTAAAAACAACAATGCAAATTAATCACGACACACCTCCCCGGCAGCGGCGCCAAAATGATTGTGGTAAATTACGACCTTTAGGAAAAGGAGCGTAAAAGCGGTAAGTATTAAGTGATGATTTAGGAAAATCAAGGACTAATGACCCAATGAAGTTCGTTTCCCAAGGAGGTATATGTGTGTGAAAAACTTGTTAAATGTTTGTGATTAATGATTGGTTTAGAAGGGAATGAGAAAAGAAGATGACGAAGACGTGAAAATTACTACTACAACGACAAAACGTAAAACCGTAAAAATTAAAAAAATAAAAATTAATACTAAAAATTACCAAAAATTCACCAAAAATCAAAATAAATAAACTAAGAGTTTACCAATAATCAAAACTTTTTCAAACCTATTAAATAATTATATATTCAATTTTTAAATGCTAATTAAAGCCCTAAAAATCAAATAAATTATCAAAAAGCCCAAATAAAGATTTTTCAATTGGTAAACCTCTAAAATGACCTAAAAAGATTAAAAACTATTTTTAGAAATTTTTTAAACTAACAAAAACTATTTAAAATGATTTAAAAACTATTAAAACTTAAAATAATTATAAAAATTAATCTAAAAGTGATAAAATTATTCTAAAAGTTGCTAAATTCCTATTTTAATGTATTAAAGCTAAGAAAAATGTAAAAAGTTGGAAAATGTGAAATTTGAAAAATAATAATAAAATAATATTAAAATATTATTAAAAATCAAAAAATTATAAAAAAATTCTAAAAACTTGCAAACTAGTTTATTTTAACCTAAATAATCAGAAAATCAAAGTGAAATGACCAGAATACCCCTATTGGGCCCTCAAATGGGCCAAAACCAAAAACAGTCAACCTTAATGGGCTTTTTAGCCCAAAAAGTCAAAATTGGCCCAATTGACTTGGAAAAGCCCAATCTGACTCAAAATTTGATTCTAAGCACAAAACTCTAAAGGCCCAAAAGCTGAATATGAGCTTATCACAGCTTAATAAGCAAACAACTTATTCTTATTGGGCTTTTAAGCCCATTAAGCAATAAGCCAATGCCATAAGCTCTAATTTGAAACACAACCTTCTTTTGGGATGCTTATGAGATTTGTAAAAAGAAATTTTGAAAAAGCACAATCAATAAGCCAGAATTAAGCAAAGTATTATTTCACTAAAAGACAAAATAGTCGTTTTTGAGAAATAAGGCACCTCGGGACTTGATTCAACTTGCAAAAGATCACAAATGGACTCAATAAGCCAAAACAATCAACAAAATTCCAATAAGCAAAACCAATAAGCCAGAATAAGCAAATAAGCACTTATGAAAAAGTCAATGAAGTTGGTTTTCTAGTCAAACCCTAAAGTCAACCCACCAAATGCTCCAGCATGAACAAATGGGTCAAATAATGAGCACCTATTAAAAAATTCAAGTTGTTGCTGGTTAAAATAAGCTATTATAGCTTATTTATAAGCTGAAACCAATTTAACACTAGCAGTGGTAACCAGCAGGGGAAAGGAGTTCCCACTGCTTTGACTATTTGATTGAGCTTTTTAGAGAGTTTTAGTTGGATTCAATTGGAAACAAGGGCACGCTTGTGATCAGTGAATCACAAGGAGTCAATAGCAACAAGAAAATCTAAATTTGGTTCACACAATAAGCCACAAATGATCAAACAGTCACCAGATACATCACAGACATGGAAATAAGCAGTTATGCACTTAATAAGCAGATTTAGCAAGAATAAGCCAACCAAACTCAACAGGATGCATACACAAGCTATATTAACTATGAATAAGCACAAATAAACTTATAACAAACACTGAATCAAAGTAAACAACAAGATCAAAGCACAAAAAGTTACTGATGAACAAGGTGCATATGGAGAAACTATTTTGCTGATCTATTTGACACTAGATCCAATTTAAATCACTCAAATCTACTTCCCTGGTGTTGTTAACCTAGATTTAACACTTGTTAACCCTAGTCTATGATTAGATCTAGGTGTCCCCTAAATTTCAGTCAAATTCACCAAGTAAACAAGATTTTATACCCAATCTATGAATCTATGTGTTTCAAACCACAAAATGAGCAACAAAGCAACCAAGTATATCAGAGAAACAAGTTCTAGCAGATAGCACAAACAAACATCAACTCAAAACACCACAAATCCCAATCAAGCAGTTGACCCAAACACCCCTTAATTAACTACTTAACAAAGCAACTTGTTATTTCTTCTAATAACCTACTGATTTTAATGATCAAAAACACTTACTAGGTAGCAACTAACAGAATCAAACTCAAAAATCACCAGCACAAACACAAGAACACAAAATCAAAGCACCAAATCCAAAACAGGCAGTAACATGAAATTTTTTAGAGAAAACTTAATCAAGAGATTATACCTGCCCTCCACAACATCCTAGGAGGGCCAGCTATGCTCCTTGGACCTTGTTCAACAACTAGAACAAGACCAAGGTACTTCAAAGAAGAAGATCAAAGCCTTCTGATGTTCAAAGTAGAACAAGGCTTTGATTATGATATGTCTTCAACACAAAACAGCAAACAACTCAACCAAAGGCTTAGAACTCTTCCCAGGCTTGGTGTCAACAAGCTTGAAGGAGCTCAAGGCTTATGGCTAAGGGTTAGTACATAATGATAACCAAATCAGAAACTAGGATTTCAAGGTTTTTGAAGCTTGAAAACCTTATAAACCAAGACGTGCCTTAACCACAAGATTAAGGAAGGTCTTAACAATCAAATGGAACTCAGATTTAGGCTATTCTAACACCAACTTTTAATCAATCACAAAAGAGAATTCAAAATTTTAAGAAATTCAAATTTTATTAACTTAAAAAGGAATTACAAAGATTGATAGCCTAAAACTGGAACAAAGGGACTCTCACATGTTGAGGTCTCCTTTTATAGGCAAATGCCTGGCTAACACTATTCACAAACCCTAGCACTGAATTCCCTAAAATGCCCTTGAGTCTTCTAGATCATTTGATGGAATGAGCTGTCCAAATGCATCCAACCCGTTTAAAATAGCTTTGATATGAAACAAGGATCCTAGGTTGTTGATTTGGACACGTCAGATTACTTGGAGAGTAAGTTGCATTTTCATTGGTTGAGAAGGTTGAGTGTGGGGTCCTTTGGGTAATGGGATTGAGGGTTTTGTGTGTGGGATTTGTTTCTGCACATGTGAATCACACAAGTGCCTGGGTAATTTGTTTTTACCCTTTGTTTTAAGTGGAGTAAAAACTGGGTGGATGAAGGGTGAACAGTAGTAACTTTGATCCGATATTGGTGGGATAAAGTTGTTTGGCGCGTGTTATGGGTTTGAATGTTTCACCTTGGCAACTTAGGTCCTTGTGTTTTCAGAAAACTTGTAAAACGTGTTTATCAGCCAACATAATCCATTTCCTTTGCAAATAAGTTTCATGACTTGGCAGTTTTGGCACAAAACTTTGGAAAAAGGTTTCAAAGGATTGTTTTTGCCATTTTGAGATACTTCAAGGGCTGATTTTGGACTTTGTTGATCTTCAAAGGTCTTCAATGTATCTTTCGCTTCATGAGGGACCATAATTGGCAATTCTGAATTGTTGAGGGACTAAACTTGCCATTTCTTCAAAGTTGAAGGACCATTTGTGTAATTTTGACAAACTTAAGGGACCAAACTTGTAATTATGAATATACAAGGGTTTTAAGTGTCATTTCTTCAATCAATAAGGATCAATCTTGCATGTCTTCAAGTCTTCAAGGGTATTTGTTGAGTATTTCATGAATTAGGGCCCGGTTCTTTGTACGGCTTCGTTTCTCGTGTCCGTTTTCCTTGTATCTTGTGATCTTTTGTCTTTTTCATGATATCCATACCTAAAATACACAAGTAAACAAACACAAGCATATATATGGTATTTTATGACATTTTTATGCATTTAAAGCCCGAAAAGAACGATGATATCATGTATAAATGCCATCTCATCAAAAGCAATGGCTATGCACTTCATCACAAGAAATGATCTAGAAACAATTCCTTTTGATCATCTTTACAACAATCTTAGAGCATATGAGATGGATGTGAAAGGCATTGAGGTGAATAAGGCAGCGACTACAACAAAGTCTAACTTGGCTTTTGTGTCATATGGAAACAGTGGTACTTATTTTCATAATATCGCTAGTGGATCAAGCAGTGGTACATACTTCACAAATACCGCTGGAGGACTTACAAGCGGTACTTACCCACAAAGTACTGAAGGCAACCCCATAGTCTCTCAAAATCCACATGGAAGGTCTGCACCAATGTTTAGTGACAATGATGCCTTCTCATTCTTTTATGGACAAGACAACAGGCCAAGATTAACACTCAATGACTTGTTCCAAATGGATGATGTTGATGTTGAAGAGATGGATCTTAAATGGCAAGCCGTTATGGTGTCAGTAAGATCTATCAAGTTCTTCAATAAGACTAGAAGAAAGATGACTGTTGATCCTAATGAGCCATTAGGATATGACAAGTCCAAAGTTGAATGCTATAACTATGGAAGGAATGGACACTTTGTAAGAAAATACACTAGAGACAAAGCTGAGAGTAGCAGTCAGAAGTCCAAGAACAGCTATAGAACCAGTCCAAGAATAACTGAAAGCTTTCCAAAAGGAAACAACAGGAGTCCTAAAGGAACCAAAGCATTGGTGACTATAGATGAAGTGGTGAACTGGGCTGAAGATGAAGAAGAAGAAGAGCTTGGTTTAATGGATCTCTCACATGAAGATACTGAGGTACATCCTTGTTCTAAAGACTGTGTTCTTAAATTTAATAGCTTAAAAGTAGAACTAGAGGAACAGTATCAAAAACTCAACACATGCACTATAGAATTAAATGCTTTTAAACAGGGTGTTGTTAAGTTAGAAGAAAATATAGTTTTGTATAAAAAGGCTCAACAAAACTATAAAGAGAAAATAAGAATTTTAACTCTTGAAATGAGGGAAAAAGATGTGGAAATTAAAGCATTTGAAAGACAACTTTTAAAAGTGTCAACAGAAAATAAAGCTTTAAAAGCCAGTCTTTATAATGAAAGGGGAGTGATTAATCATTGGCAAAAGTCCTCTAAAGGACTGGGAAAATTGATTAATTCACAAATGGGGTATTATGATAAGTCAGACCTAGGATATATTGAGGACCAACCTGGGATAATTTTAACTGACAAGGACTTATCAAAGGGGATTTTTGATAGTTCCAGTGAGTTAGATAATACACCTAAGAATGATAGATATGCTGAAGGAATGAAGGCAGTTCCTCCACAACTATCAGGAATTTTCATGCCCCCTAGTAATGATAAAAGTATAGAGTTAGAAGAACCAAAGGTTAAAAATACCTCAAACTCTAGTACTTTGTCCCAAGATAAGACTGTTGTAACCAAGAACATTGTTTATCCACCTTTAATGAACAATTTTGTTTCTAAAGAATCTAAGACTAGTTCTACTCCCAAGTAGATAAAAACTCCTAGCAAGATATTGGAAAATGATGTAAAACATAATAAAACCAAGAGGGGTGGGCTAGGTTTTGAGAAAGTTAAGTCAAAACAACCTTTTTGGTCTTCTTTAAGAAGAAAAGGATGTTATATTTGTGGTAGTCTAAGTCATTTTATCAAAGATTGTACTTTACATGAAGATAAAATTGTGAAACAAAAGGCTGCACAAAGGGTCATAAAAAATAGTAATGGGAAAAATGCACAGGTTAATAGGAATCAGAAACTTAAGAATGACAAACCTAAGTTTGATCACTCAAGGGTAGCCAAACAGGTTAAAAATAAGCCTACAAAAAGTTTTGTTCCTAGAGCAGTACTTATGAAACAAGGTCTAGTACCTTTGAAGTCTGGAAAACCATGTACCGGTAAGTCTAGACCTGCAAGTACTGCTAGACCAAACTTAAGTACTATTGGTTTAAAGTCTGTCAAACCAAAGTTCTCTAAGACTTCTAAGAATGTTGTTGAAAAAGCTAAAACATCTAGAAGTAAGGCTAATAACAAACCATTGCAAATGTGGGTTCCTAAAAGAGAAAAATCATGTGTTAAAGCAAGTACTGCTAAAGCAGTACTTAAGGCAAAGAAGTCTGAGCACATAGAGTCATCCTATGTCGTTGACTACATAACTGAAACCATGAAGTATAAGAGCAAAAGCAACATTACTGGGAATGCTTCTGAACAGACTCTTAAGTATGTAGGTCCCACAAGATCCGAGCCAAATGTGGCTTGGGTCCCTGTTAAAAACTAATAAGTTTTGTTTGTGTGCAGGGGCATCTAATTGATGAATTGAAAGACAAAGGTATAGTAGATAGTGGATGCTCAAGACACATGACTAGAAACAAAGATTTTCTTGGAAAGGTAGAATCACTAGCAAAGGTAGAATCACTAGCAAAGGGAAAATTAACATAGGGAAGTTGGAATTTGAAGATGTGTTCTTTGTGAAAGAATTGAATGAGTTCAATCTCTTTTCTGTATCACAAATGTGTGATAAGAAGAACAAGGTGTTGTTCACAGACAAAGACTGCTTGGTGCTGTCTAAAGATTTTGAGATGCCTAAGGAATCTCAAGTACTGCTTAAAGTACCCAGGCAAGAAAATATGTACACCTTTAATCTTCATACTATTACTCCATGAAACAAGGTTTTTTCCAAGTATAACAATTTGTTCGTTGAATCGGTCTATTCGAATTGATCTCCGGTTAAATATGTGACTCAGTCGTCTTTGGTGAATAAAATAAAAGGTTGTCGTTGTCTATAACTAATTAAAAAGTAAATGTGAAAAGTATTTAAAAATTAACTAAAGATAAATGATAAACAATTAAGAAAAGTAAAACAAGGTGAATATTAAAAACTAAAATTTAAAATGATATTAAAACGAATATAAAACAAATATTAAAAGAAACATTTAATAAAAGTAAAAGTGAAAATAAAAATAAACTTTCGACATAAAAATAAAACTTACTTAATGAAAAAGAAGGAAATTGGACTATATGGCTACTTTAAAAATAAACGAGGCAAATATTAAAGCGGGCACTTAATAAAAGTTAAAACTTAAACTTTTCTATAAAATACTAATACTAATATTTGACGAAAAATATAACTAAAAATAACTGACTTTTAAAATAAAAATTAGAACGACTTTCGGATAAAACTAAACCAACACGGAACAAATTCTTAACAAAAAAGAGCATGTTCCCCAAGGGGGAACACACTTTTGGCGCCAAAATGACATAAGCTAGCAAGCTAGCATGTCAAATTTACATATAGAAGTCAGAATGTTTACTATATGTGTTATTCGGAATACATGTGCATGATGAAACTAGTAATTCTGATGTCATGCATACAAAAATACTTGTAATTCGGATTTCATGCATACAACAATACTACATGGTATTCGGAATACATTGTGTTAAATTCGGAATGTAAAAGTGGCGGGAAAATTCTATTGAAGACAAGTCGGAATACTAGCCTTAAAGTGGCGGGAAATGAGTAAGCGTAACATAAGTCGGAATATGGTCTAAACATGCACTATTCAGAATACTAGAAAAGAAGATAAGTCAGAATAATTTAAAGCTAACATAAGTCGTAATCCTACACTAACCTTATTCGGAATAAATGAAAACTAAACCTAGTTCGGAATAATTAAAAAAACTAAGTCGGAATAAAAATAAAACTATAATTCGGAAAAAGAGGGTTTATAAATCCGGATTAATGAAAAATAAGCTAAAACCAAATAATCACTTAACCAAAACTTTTACCAAATTGAATTTTAGAAAAAACAAATAAGCCACAATTAAAAAAATTTAAAAACATTAAATAATATCAATAATAAAAATGCAACTTTTTATAAAAATAAACTATTAAAAAAACTTAATTAAAAATAAGAAAAATCACACAATAAACACTAAAGACAATAAGCTAAAAAGATCAAAAACATCAAAACCATAAGAACAATCAAACAAGAACATCAATTAAACAATAAGCATAAAAATTAAACAACCATACGATTAACCAAATCGAAACATAATATTTAAAAACAAGAAAGGTAGAATGAGAGTGATTATAAAAAGCTTGAAATAAGATGAAGATTAAAGATTCAATACAAGATTAAAGATGAAAGATTAAGGGCATGAAATAAATCTAGAGAGAGAAATTAATTATCCTACTCCTACTCCTACTCCTAAACCTAAAAAATAAACTAATGACTAAAATTAACTAACTCCTCCTAATTACATATTAGGAGGGTATTTATAGGAGGAGGGGATTTGGTTCTTTTTGTCTTCTCGTTTTTTACTTTCTTCGTCTTTCTCGACGTTGTCTCGGGATTTGTTGATATGAAATGAACTCGTCTTCTAATTTTCTTCTTTTATTAGATTTGGTTCTTCGACTTCGTTAAGCTTCTGTCTTTAGTCTTTTTCTTCGATAAATCTTTAGAATAAGCATTTGACTTCCGTTCTTTTTACACTTTTGATCTTTTGACTTCGTCTTTTGTCTTTTTCTTCGATAAAAGCCCGTGAAAGCCCGTGTTTCCTTCCTTTTTCATCTTTTGGTCCTAAAACACAATAAAAACACAAACCACGCATAATTCCGACTTTTACGACATAAAATACACGTTTTGGTCTCGTTTTTATTATAATTAAGTGGTAAAAGGATGGGTGTTTTCACACCTATCAAATCCCCTGCACTTGACCATTGCAATGCCCTCATGCAATGCATTAATTTCAAAGCACGATTTACATTTTCCATCATAATTTACCCACCTTGGCCTTTATTTAATACTAGACAATAAGGAAACCAAAAATATTAGAAAATTACAAAATGCAAGAAGGCAGAACAAGTAAAGAAATCTAAGACTTACATTAGGGCTTTGGTTGTCATGAATGTTTATCACCCTCAAGTTTCACATTCTCCATACTAAGCTTAAAACGAGATCATTGTTATTATTAGTTAGCAAGCTAACAATCACTCATGTGGCTCAATTATTCACTTAGACTCCCTTATTCCTAGGTGTATCTCTTATATTTTATTATTGTCTTGAATGATCACGAGGATGCATTGTTGACTTATTTCGATAGTTTATTTAGGCTGAAAATAAAGTAGGACGATTTAATCAATAGTTAACTAAAGGACAAAATCTTTTAAAACTGCTTCTCGAAACCCCATAAAGTTCATATCTTGGCATAACTCGCTTCACGATTTGAGACCTTTCTCGGACCAGTATTTGGCGTTGACTTCATACTTCGAATCTTGAGAGACGTTCTTGAAATAATGGTCTTCTCTTCATAATAGGAATTTCTTCACTTGAAGTTTTTAAGAGATTCTTCATACTTGGACCACGACTTCTTCATTTTTCTCCAACCTTTATTTTGGATTTTGATATACAACGATCCGCCTACTTTTAGGAGGATCTATTTATCCTCATACCTTGCTAGGGTCTTTTCGGATAGACTTCTCCATGATCTTTAGGGGAGTATTTGCTTTTCATCATGTGTCTTGATCCATCATATTGATTTTTGATAAATGATTTTTCAAATCACTTTGGATCTTTAGCAACAAAATGTAGCCCTCATGCCTTGTTAGGGCCTTTTTGGACTCGCCAATCTTCGCATCCCGCTTCAATAAGTTATGCCTTGGCTATGAACTCAAATTAATACCAAGCAACTTTTAAACGATCTTGTGCTAGAAGCTAAGTAACTTTTCAAATCGTACAACCTTACTTATTGCAATATATTTGTTAACAAGTGATGGGAGAAAAAGCTTATAACTAAATCACATAAATTTATGAAAGAATACCAAACTTATAATTGACTCTATCATCTCTCGTTCTCCATAATTTTAAAATCTCAAGGAATGAGACTCGGGGATGCTTAGCCTATTAAATCAAAGTTTTGGGTTTTCAAGTCATCTATAGGGTCTTGCATCTTCTTAGACTTTTTCAAGATTAGAATTTTTATTTTAAAGTTCCCTTGATAAACGACTTTCTAGGAGCAATTATAGGAACTTGCGAAAAGTTCTTGTTCTTAACCCATAGAGTTAAGACTTTCGTGTTTTAAAGTTCCTTATATAAAAGCCTAGCAAAACTTTACTTAAACGTGTTAAGGATACTAGCAAGAGTAAACTTGGATAAGTAAACTCGGGTTAAGTCAAAAGATTCATGACGTGCCTAATATATATCAAAGACGTCTAAACTTATTAAAACCATTCATTGAAATTTATTCTAATGAAAGAAAATAATGATAACAAAGGAAAATACTAATAGGCCAAAATAGATCAAAAATTTTAAAAAATGTCAAAAAATCAATTTTCCGGTTAAAATGAGGACATATTTATGGAAAAGCCCACTTAACTTCGATAGAAGCCCCCCTACACTTAATATAAACATTGTCCTCAATGTTTAAGCATGTGGAAGTAACCTCCCCTACACTTAGGACATTGTGCACGTTGTTTAAATCTTGCTAAGGAAGAGACAACTAAAGTGATTCCTATTTCAACATAAATGATAAAATAATGAATCAAAAGAGTTTAGGATAGAACCGGGAAGATGGAGACAGAGAATCACGGGTCATCAAAAGTCATCAAGAGTGAATCTTTGAAGCTCCAATCCTTGCACATCATAAGAAATAAAAAAAAACAAACACATACTAGGGTCTCCCCTACACTTATTAGAAAAACGTAATAAAAGGATAGATAGTCGGGTTGCCTCCCAAAAAGCGCTTGTTTTTGTTAACCGAGTCACAAACCTGACTCGACCCTGAATTAAATGGTCCATGGGGAAGCCTCTAATGTATTACCGGGATCAAAGACCTTGTCCTCGTTCCCGGAGGAAAATAAAACAGGAGAGTCCGGAGGATAAGTCTTGAACGGCATAAAAGTCCTCTCAATAAAAGAAAAATAAGTGAAGTCTTGATCCACGAGAGGTGGGGTGGGTAAAGGAATCAAAAAGTCATCCCCAAAAGACATATAATTATCACTGAGCGACAAAGCCGTAAAGGTATCAATAATAGAATGGTCGTTGTCGCCTCCTGGGTCAAAGCACTCATCCTCAGTAATGGTCTCCAAAGTAGGGGATAAAAGGTGCTCAGGAGGGGGACTTGGGACAATGTATTCATGCATAAAAGTATCAAAAAGAATATCCTCCTCCGTGTCATCATCATTAATACCCGGAGGTATTGAGAGAATGTCGATTTCCTCCATAAATGTATCATTATTATCAACGGGAGTATGAGCCAGGGGTACAGACTCGGTATTAGGAGCATAATTCAACGCTTCAATTTTAGCAATAAGAAGATGAACTTTTAGTAATTTGTCGCGAAGAATAACCTCTTCCACCTCATCTACAAGTCCAAGTTCAGTGGTGAACTTCTCGTAAGTCGGAGAGAATAAATCAACATCACCCTCATCGCCCGGAGGAGATTGAGAAATTTCAAAAGTGAAATTCTCATAGCATGGAGAAAAATCATCATTAAGAGCGACCTCGTCCGTAAGATCAGCAAAAGTCGGTACATCACAAACCTCTTCAAATGAGTTATCGAGACCAAATTCACTAATCTCACTCGATGTATCACTATCCTTAGACATATTTGGGATATCGAGAGAAGGAACTACAATTGCACTAGGATGTTGAGCAACAAGATCAGTCCAAGAAATAGTATTCTCATCGTCATCATCATCATAATAGTAAGAACGCACAAGAGGAGGAGTATATGCACTAAGATTAGATACTTGCTCTTGTCGCTTATCCTGTTGCCATTTTTTGAGATATTTATTTAAACCTTCTTGAAGTTTTAGAAATTGAGTAAAAAGAGTGGCTAGTGGCTCATCAAGAATTGCAAAAGAGGGTTGATGATCAGGGAGTGATGTGGGGGCTCAAAATTAGGAAAACCGGAATTATAACACGGATTTGGCTCATAATAATTCATCGGTTGACAAGAAAAAGGATCGTGAGGCCCGCCACAATTGTTGCAACACGGGTATTGAGAAAAACCGGTGCATCTTGTGGATAGCTATTACCATTGTCATAATTGTAACCCGGTTCTTGCTCGTCATGAGACGGGTATCAAATCGGACACGAAACATGCCAATGAGAATCGCTTCCACAATATATGCAAGAGGGTGAAGTAAGTGCATTAGAAGCAAAGAATGAGTTAATCGAATTGCACGAGGGACAAAATCCAAATAGTGTATTGTCGATATCATTTCCACACCGCTCACATGTACACCATTGACATGTTTGAAAACCATACAATGGTCTTCCACACCCTACACAAGCAACATACGAATCCATAAAGAATTAAACACAATAGAGGATTTAGAGGAATATTTTTTTGTGCAAAACTTTTTGAAAAGAAATGCTTTTTATGATTTTTCAAATGTTTTTGAATTTTTGATATTTTTTAATTTTTATGGATTTTGAAAAAAAATTTAGTAAGAAAAATACCGTTCACGAGTGAACGGATCCCAAACACCAACGCGTCTCTCACAGAAAACCGTTAATCTTTACAAAAAGAGCCGGCAGCGGCGCCATTTGAAACAAGGTTTTTGCCAAGTATAAAAAATTGTTCGTTGAATCGGACTATTCGAATTGATCTCCGGTTAAATGTGTGACTCAGTTGTCTTTGGTGAATAAAATAAAAGGTTGTCGTTGTCTATAACTAATTAAAAAGTAAATGCGAAAAGAATTTAAAATTTAACTAAAGATAAATGATAAACAATTAAGAAAAGTAAAACAAGACGAAAATTAAAAACTAAAAATTAAAATGATATTACAAGGAATATTAAAAGAAATATTAAAAGAAACAATTAATAAAAGTAAAAGTGAAAATAAAAATAAATTTTCGACTTAAAAATAAAACTTACTTAATGAAAAAGAAGGAAATTAGACTATATGGCTACTTTAAAAATAAACGAGACAAATATTAAAGCGGGCACTTAATAAAAGTTAAAACTAAAACTTTTCGATAAAATACTAATACTAAAATTTGACGAAAAATATAACTAAAAATAACTGACTTTTAAAATAAAAATTAGAACGACTTTCGGATAAAACTAAACCAACACGGAACAAATGCTTAACAAAAAGGAGCATGTTCCCCAAGGGGGAACACACTTTTGGCGCCAAAATGACATAAGCTAGCAAGCTAGCATGTCAAATTTACATATAGAAGTCGGAATGTTTACTGTATGTGTTATTCGGAATACATGTGCATGATGAAACTAGTAATTCGAATTTCATGCATACAAAAATACTTGTAATTCGGATTTCATGCATACAACAATACTACATGTTATTTGGAATACATTGTGTTTAATTCGGAATGTAAAAGTGGCGGGAAAATTCTACTAAAGACAAGTCGGAATACTAGCCTTAAAGTGGCGGGAAATGAGTAAGCGTAACATAAGTCGGAATATGGTCTAAACATGCACTATTCGGAATACTAGAAAAGAAGATAAGTCGGAACAATCTAAAGCTAACATAAGTCGAAATCCTACACTAACTTTATTCGGAATAAATGAAAACTAAACCTAGTTTAGAATAATAAAAAAAACTAAGTCGGAAAAAAAAGAAAACTATAAGTCGGAAAAAGAGGGTTTATAAATCCGGATTAATGAAAAATAAGCTAAAACCAAATAAGCACTTAACAAAAACTTTTACCAAATTAAATTTTAGAAAAAAAAAACAAATAAGCCACAATTTAAAAACTTTGAGAACACTAAATAATCTAAATATTAAAAATGCAACTTTTTATAAAAATAAATGATGAGACTGCTTTTATACATAGTCTCATCTTCCAAAAAGGGCTTTAAATGCATTAAATATCATCAAAAATGCCAAATATATGCTTGTGTTTGTTACTTGTGTATTTTAGGTACGGATATTGAGAAAATGACAAAAGATCACAAGAATCATGCAAAAACGAACACGGGAAATGAAGCCGCGCAATGAACCAAGCCCTAATGAAGATTTTTCAGAAAAACCCTTGAAGATTATGCAAGAAGGGTCCTCCAATATTGAAGAATTGACACTTTAACCCCTTTTATCTTCATATTTACAAGATTGGTCCTTTAAATATGTCAAATTGCAAAAAGGACCCTTAACTTTGAAGAAATGGCAAAAATAGTCCCTCATGAATCATGACTTATCAATTTCAGTCCTCCAAGAAGTCATCCATACAAGTCAAAACCATTAACTATGAATAAAATGCCAAATCAGCCCTTCAAGAATCAAGAATTGGCAAGAAATACCCCTGAAAATACTTTGGAAAAGTATTTGGGGGCAAAAGTGTGAAGTTGGAAACTTCATTAACAAAGGAAAACAGATTTTAGCATGTTTTAACCAAAGTGGCAAGAAGAAAAGAAGTGAGGGACTGAATTGGGCAGACAACATATCTTACCTAGACCAATGGGAGGTGGACACGTGCCCCACTTACTCCAACCAACCAATCACCACACACCATGATGCCACCTCAAATCCCACTCAAATCCGGTTATAACTAATTTTATTAATTAAATAAAATGACGCTTAACATGTTTTTAAAAAACTAAACCGGATTAAAACCTCAACTATTCACAAAGAACACAAATTGGGCTTTTCTTAATCCTTGTGAATTAAACCTTAATCACCTCTAGAATTATGATTAAGGGTTTTCTAATCATAACCCACATCTTAAACAAGACACCTCATCAACCAAAGTGTCACATGTTGAGTCCCCTGCTACAAAGGTTGAGGAAGAAGCCAAAAGTTGCTAGTAAATCCAACGTCCCACAAGCAGCTTACATCCTAAGCTTACTTTGGACCCTTTGATCACAATTCCACCTTTGACACCTCAACAAACTGCCAAAAATCCTTCACATGTTCAAGAATTTTCAAGCTACTCAAGGGCATTTTTGGGACTTCACCAGCATTAGGGTTTCGTTTTTATGCTTTCTAGTAGTTCATTGTATCCTATAAAAGGCATAGGACCCTTACAATTTCAGTTTGCTCTTGAATTTTTCCTAGTTCACAATTCTGTAAATCTCATTTTCAAGTTAATGAAATGTGTTTGAAATTTGAGAAGAAAAGTCAAGTGCCAATCTTTCTATTTGCTTGTTAATGTTACATGTTTACTAAACCTAAATCTTAAAACGTTTTCATAAGCTTTGTGCAAGAAATTGCTCAAAGTCTTAAATCTTGATATTTTGCTATGATCTTGGTACACCTTGGAATTTTTGGGCTATAAGTGGATCATAGCACCCTGATATTGTGATATCAAGGTGTTGTGAGGCTTATAACTTAGGGATAATCAAGTGTGGGGTACAAGAGTTGCATTAATCAAGGATTTGTCACTTTTTGATTTTTATATTTTTGCTTCTAACTTTGTTGAATCTTAGCAGGCTTGTTTGTGGAAGCTTGTGCTTGTTCTTGCTAGCACATAAGCTCAAAATTCGTGGGTTTGGATGTACATCCATGAGGTTTGAACCTTTCTACCTAAAATCTGCTTAAAATCTTGATTTTTGGTGATTTGGTGCATTGCTTGTGTTCTTGCTTAATTTGTGGCTTAATCTTGCTTAATACTGCATATTATAACTGTTAATGTGTTTGATTGGGCTTGGGTAACCTTGGAATACACTTATACTTGTTTAAATCTGATTTGAAAAAGATAAGGGGTGTTTGGGATTATCTGTTTAAGTGCATAGATTGTTATTGTGTTGTTGGAAAGAGTTGTTCATTGTTGGTATCTGTTATTCACTTGGTTTTGTGCTAAAACCTGCAAGTTGTTGGCCTTGAAACATCAAATTAAAGATTGTGCTATAACTCATTTGTTTTGACTGTTTTTGACCTAAAATTTTGGAAATACCTAGAGTATATGCATGTTTGTGTAACCTGATTGGAAGATTTAAGTGTTTAAAATTGGCTTGTTGGTCAAGTATATCAGCAAAGTGTTCATAACTGCTTGTTAGTGTTCATCAGTAACTTTTATACGCTTGAATCTTGATCTAGGCTTTGAATCAGTGCATGAAACCTGTTTAGATTTGTTCATTTGAATTTATTATAGCTTGTGTATGCATTTGGTGAAGTTTGGCTGGCTGAATTTTGCTAAAAGTGCTTATTGAACCAAAACTGCTTATTGTTCATGTATGTGACTGATCTCGTGATGTTTTGATTAATCTGTGCTAATTCGCTGTTTGTGATTGTGTTTTTGTGCTTGTTATTGACTCCTTATGATCAACTGATCATTTGGGTGCCTTTGTGAAACTTGAATCCACAAAAAAGTCATATAAGACAAAAAGTCAATTAAGTCAAGCAGTGGGAAAAGTTCCCACTGCTCAACACCCAAACTAGCCCCTGTTAGTGTAATTTTTCATTCAGCTTATTTATAAGCCAAATTGGCTTATCCAGACTTGCAACAACTTATTTTTTGTAATAGATCTTCATCATTTGACCTATTTATTTGATCTGGAGCTTATTAGACCTTGGCTTTGACTTTTTGCTAGAAAACTCATAAGGTTGAATTTTAATTAAGTGCTTATCTGCTTATTCCAGCTTATTGAGTGTGCTTATTAAAAAACTTTTTGTTGATTAAGCATAGTTGTCATTTAAAAGCTTTTGAAAGTTGAATCAGCTCTTGGGGTGGCCTAGAACTCGAAAACGACTATTTGTCGTTTTGTGAAGATAGCTTTTAGCTTATTCAGGCTTATTCCTTATGCTTTTTCCAATTTTCTTTTTACAGATCTCTTAAGTAACTCAAAAGAAGCTTGTGTGTCTAATTTGAGCTTAGGGCATCAACTTATAGCTTAATGGGCCAAAAAACCCATTAAGAATAAGCTACTTTGAAATAAGCTAGCTTAAACACATTTTTAGCTTTTGGGCCTTCAGAGTTTTGTTCTTAAAATCAAATTTTGAGTCAGATAGGAGCTTTTGGGCTTAATTGGACAACATTTTTCTTATTAGACCTTAAATAGCCCATTAATGGGTCTGTTTGGACTTTTGGCCCATTTCAAGGCCCACTAGGGGTAT
Source organism: Glebionis coronaria (assembly GCA_025667525.1). Taxonomy (NCBI): domain Eukaryota; kingdom Viridiplantae; phylum Streptophyta; class Magnoliopsida; order Asterales; family Asteraceae; genus Glebionis; species Glebionis coronaria. Next base: position 152,324 of record JANFOE010000459.1, read on the forward strand.
TTTGTAATTTTAACTTCATTTTTATGTTTATTAGGTTAAAATAAGCTAATTTGCAACTTTTTAGAATTTTTTATAAATTTTGGATTTTTAATATTATTTTATTATTATTTTATTATTAAAAATTAAAATTTAGATTTTTCATAGTTTTTTAATTTTTCTTAGATTAAATACATTAAGTTAGGAATTTTACAATTTTTAGAATATTTTTATTGTCATTAGATTAATTTTTATAATTATTTTACATTTAAATAGTTTTTAATTGTTTTTAAATAGCTTTAGTTAATTTTAAAATTTTCAAAAATAGTTATAAATTTAGTTAAGTCATTTTAGAGGTTTCCAATTGAAAAAATCTCATTTTGGGCTTTCTGTTAGTTAAATTGATTTTTTGGGCTTTAATTAGCATTAAAAAATTATTATTTAATTAAATAAAAGGTTTGAGTGATTTTTGATTTTTTGTAAACTCTAGTTACATTTTTAGGATTTATTGCAATTTTCTAAAAAATTTTAGGGTAAATTTTTAATTTTGTCACTTTTTACGGTTTTACGTGTACGAATTTTCGTCTTAGTTTTAATCCATAATCGTAACCGTCATTCTCTTCTAATCTCTCTTCTATATTCTTTTCTCATCAATATAACCACAAACCATTAATCAATTCTTAACACAACGCACTTGCCTCCTTGAGAACGATCCTCACTTTGGGTCATAACTTGTGGTTTTCCTAAATCACTTGTGTACATACCCTAATTACGCTCTTTTTCCTAAAAGACGTATTTTACTCAACATCATTTTGGCGCCGCTGCGGGGGAGGCGTGTTGTGTTTTGATTTGGAAATTGTTGTTTTTATATATAGCCATAATATCTATTTGTATTAGTAGCACTTTACTAATACGTATTATCGGTTTTCGTTTTTTTGTGTGAATACTATTACTATATTGTATACGTAGAACAATAAATTCACAAGTACTCCAAAAGTGTGAAAAACACAACCTTGATTGGGAGGTCATTACTCAATCATTGTATTCGAATCTCAAACAAGAAAGAAAAGGCAAAAATAGATAAATACTTTCGTGAAGATCGATTTTGAAAAATACAACTATAAGGTGGGTATAAGGCGGGTATTATAAAATATAACCTAAGGAAAAAGGCTCTTAAGTGCTTCGTGCCGCCTCGTTTCCCCGCTTTCTTGTGAGTATTTTGAGATTGAAAGCTAATCAAGGGTTTTGCCGCCCAAAGTATTATTAAGTATCATATATACTTTCTTGGTTTCATTTGATTAAACCCTCTTGAACGTTTTGGTGTTCCACCAACGTTCTAAAGTCATCGAAGGCGTTCACTTCACGTGATCGTTTTCATTCCTTGAGGCTTCTTTAATTAAGAGATTTGATTAAGGAGGAGATTTGTAGATTTTTTTCTACTTAATACAATCACAAAAATCCAAAAAAAGTAAAAACAATCAAAAACCACCAAAAAAATTGAAAAATACAAAACACCAAAAAGAATCTTCTTTTCTCATCCCCACGTTGTACGTGACATTTATGCAAACTCACAACCAAGCAAGACGTGCAAGTAAACGAAAAAACCGAAAGGAGTAAACACCTACTCCTAATCTTTCTAGTGAGGAGTCTCCTATTGACGAACCTATCATAAGAGAGGAACCAACCATGGCGAATCGTACTATGATGGAGTTACTTCAAGCACCCACCGAGGGTTATGGAGAGGCTATTGTGATTCCCGCTATCTTGTGGAGAATTTTGAAGTGAAAACAGGTTTGTTGTCGATGATCCAAAACAACAAATTCCGTGGTGATGAAAAGGACAACCCGCACAACCATATCCGCCAATTCAATCGTCTTACCGCCCCTTGCAAATTTAAGGATGTTGCTAACGACTCTATTAAGATGATGCTTTTTCCGTATTCCTTAGCGAGGCCCGCTAAAATTTAGTTAGAGAAAGAGCCACCCAATTCTATATTGACGTAGAAGGATCTCGTTTCTAAGTTTGTGAACCAATTTTTCCCGCCCTCTAAGACTACGCATTTGAAAAACGAGATTTCAAAATTTTCACAAGAATTTAATGAGAGTTTTTCAATGGCTTGGAATAGGTTTAAGGAAATGTTACCTGAATGTCCTCATCACGGTTTTTCCGACTTGCATCAAATTGACACGTTTTACAATGGATTGAATGATCATGAAAGGGATTATCTAAATGTCGACGCGGGTAGTAATTTTTTGTGTAAAACGGTTGAGGAAGCGTTGTTGATAATTGAGAATAGATCTAAGGTGTATAGTCCTCATAGCACATCGAGTGTTCGTAAGGCTTCGTCTTCGACTTCACCTTCTTTGTCCAATACCATCGATGCTTGCCAAATTGAGGCGAACTTGGAAAACAAATTCTTTGATAAGCTTAAAGGTCTTTTAATTGAATTCAAAGTTGGAGAACAAAGTGCTCCCGCTACGGCTAAAGCGGTTGAGGTTTCATGCATGTGTTGTGGTGGAGGTCATGATTTCTCCGAGTGCATTACCAACGGTGGTAACGCTTCGAGTGCCTACGCGGCCACAGGAACTTACAACCAAAACGGTCAAGTTACCCGCTCCAATCAATTGACTCCATCGGGTTTTGCTCCCAATCAAAATGTTAACAACAACTATCGAAACAATCAAGTTGGTTTTAAAAACAATTACAAAGGAAACTTTGGGAATCAAGGGGCTAATATTCAAGTTTCAAACAAAAATGAAAACAATGATTTTCAAAACAACAACAAGGGTTTGCAAACATTAAAAGATCTTCCAAATGAATTTGTTGAATACGCTAATGGGAACGATGCTAGGTTTGACAACATTCAAAGAGAAATCATTAGCCTAAGATCCGAGTTTAAGAACGACTTGAAGAAGGAGTTGAAAAACGAGTTAAATGAGCTTAAAATCCATACGAACAAAATGGAAGGGAATGTAACTAGGTTACAACAAAACCAACAAAAAAAGGAACAAGGGCAACATGAAATAAAACAAGAGATGATTAAGGCCGAGAAGAGACAGTCCATGTTTGAGAACAAAATTTTATCTATGTTTGAGGCTATTATGTGCAAACCGTCTTCGACTAGTCTTCCTAGTAACACCTTATCGAACCCTAAGGGAGAGATGAAAGTAATTACCACACGTAGTGGTAAGACACTTAAGGAACCGACTCCTCAACCAATTGCTCCTACGGAGGAAGCAATTGAGGAAGAACCCGAGGTGGTGGTCGAAAAGGAGCATGTCCCAATCCCACGAAGTACCGCTCATGCCACACCTACGGTTGACCCACTACCACATTCGGAACCCAAGATTCCAAAGGCTATGCCTATGCCTCAACCCACACCACCTTTGCCCTATCCATCGAGACTTAGAAAGTAGAAACGTCAAGAGCACGATAATTACCAATTTGAGCTTTTTATGAAAATGTTTCGTGACGTTCATTTTAATGTGAGTTTTGCCGATGCTTTGGTCATGATGCCTCGATTTGCCGCTAACTTCAAGAGTATGTCTAACAACAAGGAGAAATTGCAACAATTGTCTAGTTGTTCATCGGTTTATCTTAATCGCATACCTCAAAAAGTCGGTGATCCCGGTAAATTCTTGATTCCTTGTGCAATCCAAGATATGGAAGAATGCTATGCCTTAGCCGATCTTGGTGCTAGTATTAACTTGATGCCACTTGCAATCTTCAAGTCGCTCAATCTTCCTAGTCTTACTCCTTCACTGATGTCTATCGAGTTGGCCGACCATTCCACGATTCCCGCATGTGGATTGGCGGAAGACGTTTTTGTGAAAGTGGGAAAGTTCTATTATCCGGTAGACTTTATCGTTGTCGATATTCCCACGGATCCTCAAGTTCCTCTCATTTTAGGCCGTTCGTTTTTAGATACGTCTATGGCTTCAATCGATGTGCATGCTAGAAAGATCACCTTACGTTTCAACGACGAGGAACTTGTTATAAACGCAACTCAAAACTCTCAAATTTCTCATGTTTATTCCGTTGTTACCATAAACCTCGTTGATATGATTGACGTTGTTTTCGAGGAATTTTCACAAGAAGTTTTAGGTTTTGGTGATGATGAAAATAGTGGAAATCCCACTATGTTAGATCCCATTCTTGATAACTCGACACCAACCTTCACTCCATTTGAAGGTGGTTCTTTTACGTTGGAAGAATTCGATGTTCCACGTACTTGTGACGAAGACCTCGACAATGATGAGGACTTCTCGATTATCAAGGATTTTCTTAACGATTTCCCATTTCCTCCACCCGAGGAGGTTATGAGTATCCAGCCCAAATCTTCGATTGAGGAACCACCTATCCTCGAGTTGAAAGATTTACCTCCTCGTCTCGAATATGTATTTTCGGAGGGGGACGACAAGTTGCCGGTTATTATTGCGAAAGATCTTTCGGATGATGAAAAAACCACACTTGTCGATATTCTAAAGGATCACAAAGGGGCAATGATATGAGCTAAAACTCATATCAATTTATCAACAAATAACCCTAAAACATGAAGCAAAATACCAATTTATCTTGCAAAAACAGTGTTATGGGGTATGTTTGTGTTTGTGTACACTTGTGTAGGTAAAAGGATACATTTTTAAGCAAACAAGGAATAATCAAGCTTAAATTGATGAAAAAGACAAAGAAGGATAAAAAGTGACAAGACTTTGAAGTACAAGGACCTATCTTGACAAACTGCCAAAGATGAAGGACTAAAGTGCAAATATTGTACAAAGTCAAGATCATAGTCAAACAAGGTCAACTTTCAAGTCAACTCAGTCAAAGGACCAATTCTGCTCAAGAATAAAGTTGGAAGGACTAAAAGTGCCAAAGAAATGAAGTTACAAGCTTTAAAGTGCAATTTGCCAAAGTCTAGGGGCTAAATCTGCCAATATTGGAAATTAATACAAGTTCAATCCATGTGAAACAATTCCAACCAATGAGAAGGCAGCAAATATTAAACACGGATTGCCAAATAATGTGCATTAATTTCCCACTCAGCCGCCACATTAATTAACAAAATCCCAACAGTGTGATCCGTGTGACTTGTTTTCTACCATTCAGAGCACGACACGTGTCATCTTCAAACGGCCAAAAATTTCCCAGGATCGTTTTTGAGCTACAATGGATTTCATGAAGAGTTGTAAACATCAAAAGTGCTTATTTTTTAGAGACGAACAAAATGGTCATCATCAATTAACAAGAAATCGACTCAATCAAAAAGCTCCAATTCATGTTCATACCTTCAAATGGACTTAGCAGAATTATGCCACGTGGAGACATGGGATTGGTCTCAACACGTCACCATCCCCAACAAACTTCCTTCTCAAGCCTATAAATAGCAGCTTAGGTCTTCATTTGTACTTAGTAGTTGTAAGTGTGAAAAACACACACATTTACATTTTCTCTCAACTTTTTTCCTTTCTTAGCTAAACTACTCAAGAGTTTGACACACTCTTGAGTTAGTTAGTTAGTTAGAATCCTTTTAACCAACTTTGTAACTGAATTCCATTAATAAATTTCAAATTCTTCATTTCCCGCCAAATTCTATCTTCATCATTATTGTTCATACCTGCTTTCCATTAAGATTTGTGTTGCTGTTTGGAGTTTGTTATGATCATACATTGATCATAACTAACTTTGGAGGAAGAATTGTAGCTGTTTGTTGATTTCAGTTCAAATTCATAGCTTATGAGATGAATTCATGCCATGGAGATGTTCTTGTTGATTGTAGCAGATTAGTTGATTGTTGATTGTTGATCTAGTGCTAAGGTGGTGGTTAGCACTAGGATAGAGAGTACAACACTCCTCTACTTCCCAATGGTTACTTCACAAGGTTTTAAATGATTCTGAGTTTGGTTCCACTCAATTTGTCAATTGCATGTTTCAATTCTAGCTTAAATCTTGATGATTGCATGATCAAATCTGTTTAGCTTGGTTGTTGTTTGTTTGTAAACTTGTTTGTAGCTTAAGTCTTGATTAACTGCTTATAGTTTTGGATTGTGTTCTAGTTATAGCTTAATTCAGTCAATTTCAGTCTTATCACCTTATTTGAGTAATAGTTGTCCTTATTACTTGCTAGCAGTTTCATAACATTTCATCTTGAGCATTGAGTTTGGTTTACTATTGTTTTTCACTCAGCTTGAATTAGAACTTGTAAAGTCTTTGATAATTTTCATTAGGAACTGATAAAGGAGTGTTTGGGTTTATACAAGTTTTGATTTTCAAGTGTTGGAATTTGATGAGTAAATGTTCATTTTCAGACATTAGGTGATAAAAAGTCATATAGAGTAATTTTCAAGTCAAATATGAGTTCAAAAAGGCAATTGGCAAGAAAAAGCTTGGGTTGATTTTCAGTCAGTTTTGGTTTAAAAAAGTATTCAATTTCAATTGCTTGCCATTTACTGAATTCTTGATGAAATTTCACCAAACCAGTTCTGATTTGTAGGTTATATCATAAAGTTTCATAGTCTATAAGCACTTGATACAGTTTCCATTAAGCTAGGAGATATAAGCATAAATCTGAATGCTTGAGATAAGCAATGTTTTTGTAAATGGAAACTGCATTTTCAGATCTTTTGATTTCATTCATTAACTTTTCAATTTTCTTTCACAAATCCACTTAGTATATGGTATTGGTTGATATTTGAGAGTTTTAGGTTTTTGTCAAAAACTTTTGGTCGCTTGGTCAACGATAAGCCATTTTCAGCTTAATTCACATTCCTGGCTTATTACTTGATGACATTTGATATGACTTGACTTCCCGTTCATCATTTGAGCTCTTTAATCAGTTTAAGCACAAAAATCAAGTTGTGCATGTCCAGATTGTCCTAGAGCTTATTTTGAGCTTATTGTGAAGTGCTTATTTGCTTATTTGACTTTTTCTGTAAGTTCCCTTTTATAGACCTAGCTTATTTTGAATTCTAAGAGTTTTGCAATTGGTCTGAACCATTTTGGTCCAGTAATAAGCTCAAACGAGCTTATTTGTCTTGTTAACCCGTTTTTGGCTTAAATAGTTTTTAAAATTGCATTTTGGTCCTTCTTGTTTCAAACAGTTTCTAAACCTGGCTAAGTTTGCATCTTTTTAGGGTTTTCACAATTAAGTCCTTTCAATTTGAAGTTTGTTAGAATTTAGTTTTCAGTTTTGGAATTTGTTACTATTTGGTTAGTTTGTTGCATATTTTACATTTTTGATCCTTTTGGTTAACTGTTTTACATTTTCAGTCCCTATACTTGTTAGGATTTACATTTTAAGCATTTAACTTTCATAGAATTTAAAATTTCAGTCCTTTTAGGTTTAATATTTACATTTTGAATCTTACTTGAATAAAAACTTGGTATTTGCACGATGTTTTACATATAAGTAGGTAATATTTTTAAATTTTGCAAGGCTTTGTTGAATTAGCAAATAGAATATCCAAAAAAGATTAACAACCAAAAACAGTTAAAAACCCGATATTGATTGGACTTTCAATTAGCAAGAACTGAGAAAAAACGAACTGCATTATACACAATTTCAAATGGCGCCGCTGCCGGTTCTTTGACTTTACGAGAGACTATCGATTGACGGTTTTCATTGGCTTTTGGGATCCGTTCACCTTGTGAACGTTATTTTTACGTATCATAAATCAAAAACAAATAAAAAATCAAAAATATAAAAATATATAAAAACTAAAAAATTAACAAAACAATTCTTTTCCTAAAGAATTGATCAAAAAAAAATTAAAAAATCCAAAAGCAATCTTTTTCCTAAGAGATTGCACCCAAAAATATATATTATTGGATTCCCTCGGTTTTTATGTACATATAGTATTTTCTTTTAAAAAACTCATAAATACAAAAATATTTTCGATATATTATTATAAGTAAATACGTATACGTATAAGAACAACCAATCTACATATTCTCCATAAGTATTGCCAAGGCAATACACCGTGTTGAGGGGCGTTCCGGTCCTTGACACGTGTATCGATCAAACAAAATAAAGCAATAATAGATAAATACTCTCAATAAGCAACAATTCGAAGAATACGAACATTTAAGTGAATAGAAAGGCGATGTGCTATAAAATGTCATCTAAGGGTCAATAGGTACTTAAGTGCTTCGCGCCACCTAACCCCCCGTTCACTTGTAAGTATTCTAAGAAGAAAGGCTTCATTGAGGGTCTTGCACCCAAGTAGTACATACATATATAGTTATTTTCTTGTGGATATTTAATATTGAAACTCGAAGAGGATAATCCATTTCTCTTCAAAGTCACACGAGAGCTTCTCTCTCATTCCTCGTATTGAGTTGCATGCTCACTCGCGGGCGTGCACAAATACCGATTGGTGTACAACCTCTTCCTCCGAAAAGGAAGAAAAAGAGAAAGAGTAAGACCACCACCGTCCACCAAGCCGATCACGAGAATTGTGCTTTGACTCCTCCACCACAAGAAGCCATGGCTATTGATAATCGCTCTTTGATGGAACGTATGCAAACCAATGTTCATGGATATGCTAGTGCTATTAAGATTCCCGACTTTCTCGCAAATACATTTGAGCTACACACATCTATGATTACTATGGTTTCACAATCACCTTTCTATGGTAACAAGAATGAGGATCCTCATGATCACCTTAAGAGATTCCTTTCTCTTTGCAATACCATTAAGCACAATGGAGTTCCACATGAGGTTATTAAATTGATGTTAGTGTCATTTTCACTAGAGGGACCCGCTAAGCATTGGTTAGACACCCAACCACCGATAGTATCACCACATGGGATGGTTTCACCACTAAGTTTTTGAACAAGTTCTTTCCTCCACATAAGACAATGGCCTTGAGGACCTTAATTATAGGATTTCAACAAAAACCTAGTCAATCCTTTAGTGATGCTTGGGAAGAGTATAGTGAGGTATTGAGGCGATGTCCTAACCATGGATTGGATGATGTTCACCAAATCAATACCTTCTATAATGGCCTTAAACCTCACCACCAAGATTCACTCAATGCTTTCGCGGGAGGGAATATTTTTCTTAAATCCGTGCAAGAGGCCTTGGACATCATTGAGACTAAAGCAATGGTTCAAACAAACAATCAATTTGAAGAAAGGGTTCATGTTATCCAAAACAATTCTCAAACACCTTGTGACAACCAACTCCTCAAGTATCAACAAGAGATCATTCAAAAGATGGATAGAGATAGTGAGAGGAATTTGAAATTACAACAAGAAATACTTCAAGCTTTTAAGAACATTTCATTGAACAATTCTTCAAATAATGGGAATGCCATTACTCTTTCTTGTGTCACTTGTGGAGGTCCCCATTCTTATGAACAATGTGATAAGGTACAAGTGTATCAAGGGGAATGCTATGGTTACCAAGAGGAACATCGTGAACACTTCAAGCCAAATATCAATCCAAATAACCTTTCTTACAAGTCCCAAAATTACCTTACTCCACCCGGATTCCCACCCCAACCATCTACCTAAATTCAACAAAATCCTCCTCAAATTTTACCAAGGAATCAAGGGCAAAGACCACCTTATCAAGGAAATAACTACAAGGCACCCAATCAATTTCAACCTCAAACAAATACCTTTTATCCACCACAACAAGGATTTAATCAACCACTTCCACTTTTCCCCAATCAAGCATATGCTCCAATACCAAATCAAGCTTATCCTCAACTTCAAAATCAAGGATATGGGATGCAAGAGACTCAAGAGTATGTTGACAAGAAAATGCGTGAAATTGAGAAGAGAATGAATGATCAAATGAAACGTATAGCGGATGAACAAACCAATAGGCTTTTAATGGCATTAAATCAACGACCACAAGGGGCTTTACCTTCCAACACACAAACAAATCCAAGGGCCAATGTCAATGCCATTACAACAAGGAGTGGAACAACAACAAAGGATCCTTCACCTCCTAAACCTACTATTGTTCAACCCACTTGTGCTCCTACTTGTGACAAGCCTTCTACCTCTACTTCACCTCCTAAAAATGCTCCTATTCACTCAAACACACCTTCTCCACCTATTCATACTTCTCCTTTACCTTCCACACTTCCCAATGAAGAAGCTAACAAAGACAAATCTTCCACTACAACACCTATTCCACCTACACCAAAACCTACTCTTCCATATCCTTCAAGGTTGAAAAAGGACAAGTTAAAGAACAAGGATGACATCCAAGTCTCCAATTTCTTAAGGATGTTCAAGCAACTCAACATCAATATATCCTTTGCCGAAGCTCTTGCTTATATGCCAAAGTTTGCTAAGATGTTCAAGGATTTGCTCTCAAACAAAGAAAAATTGGTTGATTTGCCCAACACATCCCTTAATGAAAATTGTTCCGCGGTGTTACTTAAAATATTACCAACAAAACTTGGAGATCCGGGGCGCTTCTTAATACCTTGTAATTTTCCCGGTGTTGAAAATTGCATGGCTTTGGCGGATCTAGGGGCAAGCATAAACCTCATGCCTTTATCAGTTTGGAAAAAACTCTCTCTTCCCGAGCTCACTCCCACTAGGATGACTCTTGAACTAGCCAACCGAACCATAGCTTACCCCGTAGGTATAGCGGAGGATGTGTTTGTAGGTGTGGATAAGTTTACGTTTCCGGCCGACTTTGTAGTGGTTGATTATGACATGGATCCTAGAGTACCTTTGATTGTTGGTCGACCGTTTTTGAGAACGGGTCGTACTTTGATAGATGTGACGGAAGGAGAACTAATTATGAGAGTAGAAGATGAGAGAGTGGTGTTTAAGTTAGGGAAAGTTTTTGATAGGAAAGAGGTTAAGGAGTCTAGACCTTGTGAGACTATTAACATTGTTGATGTGTTGGATGAAGTGTGTGATGAACACTTTCATGATGCTTGTAAGAGTACTAGTGATGAGATGCCCCATGTTGAAACCGTGGCCTCAATTGCTCCCTCTTTAACACCATTTGGAGAGAGTGATTTCCTCTTGGAGGAATTCGAGTCAAACTTTCTTGGTGATGATGATTCTCCCATTAATTGGGAAGAAGATATTCTTACAATCCAAAAGTTGCTCAATGAGGATCCTATTCCTTCTCCTATTCCACAAGAAATTACCATGAGGAACCTTCCATAGTAAAACCTTCCATAGAAAGTCCACCTCCTATTGAACTTAAGGACCTTCCATCTCACTTAGAGTATGCTTTCTTAGAGGGCAAAGACCAATTACATGTGATCATTGCTAAAGATTTGAAAGAGGATGAGAAGGAGCAACTTATTGAAGTCCTTAAGAAACACAAGAAAGCCTTAGCAGGGAAAATATCCGACATAAGGGGAATTGATCCACATTTTTGTACACACAAAATCCTTATGGAGGATGACTATAAACCCGCCATTCAAACCAAAGGAGAGTTAACCCAAAAATCCATGAGGTTATTAAGAAGGAAGCGATTAAACTCTTAGATGCGGGTATGATTTACCCCATTTCTGACTCTCCATGGGTTAGCCTGGTTCATTGTGTTCCAAAGAAGGGTGGAATCACCGTGGTGCCTAATGAGAACAATGAGCTTATTCCACGAGACTTGTGACCGGTTGGAGAGTTTGCATCGATTATAGAAAACTCAATGAGGCGACTAGGAAAGACCATTTCCCGCTTCCTTTTATGGATCAAATGCTTGAACGCTTAGCGGGAAATGAGTACTATTGTTTTCTTGATGGCTTTTCGGGTTATTTCCAAATACCCATTGACCCTAAGGATCAAGAAAAGACCACATTCACTTGTCCCTACGGTACATTTGCTTACAAGAGGATGCCTTTTGGCTTATGTAATGCACCGGGGACGTTTCAAAGGTGCATGATGGCGGTTTTCCATGACATGATAGAGCAAACCATGGAGGTTTTTATGGATGATTTTTCCGTCTTTGGAAATTCATTTAGCTCATGTCTCACCAATCTTGAAAGAATGCTTAAGCGTTGTGAGGAAATACGTTTAGTGCTTAATTGGGAGAAATGTCACTTTATGGTGAAAGAGGGGATTGTTTTAGGACACAAAATATCCAACAAGGGATTAGAAGTTGATCGAGCTAAAATTGATGTGATTGCTAAGCTTCCCCCACCCACCTCGGTTAAAGGTGTGAGGAGTTTCTTAGGTCATGCGGGATTTTATAGGCGCTTTATATAAGATTTTTCTAAGATAGCTAAACCGATGACTCACCTCTTGGAGAAAGAGGCTCCTTTCATTTTTAACCAAGATTGTTTAGACTCTTTTGAGTCTCTTAAGGAAAAATTGACTAAGGCTCCCGTTTTGGTTTTTCCAAATTGGGAATTACCTTTTGAGCTTATGTGTGACGCTAGTGATTATGCGGTGGGGGTCGTCTTAGGACAAAGAGTTAATAAGGATTTTCAACCTATACACTATGAGAGTAAAACAATGACCGGTGCTCAACTTCATTACACTACCACGGAAAAAGAATTGCTTGCTATAGTATATGCTTTTGAGAAGTTTAGACCATATCTTGTGCTTTCCAAAACCATAGTGTATACGGATCATTCCGCTCTCAAGTATCTTATGACAAAACAAGATGCTAAGCCTAGGCTTTTGAGATGGGTTTTGTTGCTTCATGAGTTTAAGATAGAAATTCGTGATAAGAAAGGGGCCGAGAATTTAGCGGTGATCACTTGAGTAGACTTGAGCATCCTTTTCAAGGAGATTTACCACACCAAGAAATCAATGAATCCTTTCCATTAGAGGAGCTCATGTCTATCTCTTCCCAAGAGGATGCCACTCCTTGGTTTGCGGATATCACAAACTATCTTGTGGGCAATGTGCTTATTGAGGGTCTTACTTATCAACAAAAGAAGAAATTTCTTAAGGAAGTTAGTACTACTTTTGGGATGATCCATATCTTTTTAGGCAATGTGCGGACCAAATCATTAGACGGTGTGTAGATGGGCCCGAGGCATTTAAGATCTTAGAAGCGTGTCATAAAGGACCTACGGGTGGACATTTTGGGCCTAACTATACCGCCAAGAAAGTCTTTGATTCGGGTTACTATTGGCCTTCCATTTACAAAGATGCCCATGAAATGGTGAAATTTTGTGATGTGTGTCAAAGACAAGGAAAAATTACGCAACGTGATGAGATGCCACAAAATTTTATCCAAGAGTGTGAGATATTTGATGTGTGGGGCATTGATTTCATGGGACCTTTTCCATCCTCTAAGGGAAACAAGTATATACTTGTAGCGGTGGATTATGTGTCCAAATGGGTGGAGGCTAAAGCCTTACCTACCAATGATGCTAGAGTTGTTGTGAAATTTTTGAAACAATTGTTTGCTAGATTTGGTGTACCTCGGGCTATCATAAGTGATCGTGGTACGCACTTTTGTAATGATAAATTCACGAGAGTGATGAAGAAGTATGGAGTTAATCATAGACTTTCTACCGCGTATCACCCTCAAACAAATGGTCAAACCAAGGTCACAAATCGTGGTTTAAATAGAATTTTAGAGAGAACGGTGGGAGAGCATCGAGCTTCTTGGTCGGATAAGCTTGATGATGCTTTGTGGGCGTTTAGGACGGCTTTTAAAACACCAATTGGTTGTACTCCTTATAGGCTTGTCTATGGAAAAGCGTGCCACCTCCCATTCGAGCTAGAACATAAGGCATCTTGGGCTCTCAAATGGGCTAACTTTCATTTAAACCAAGCCGGTTGCCATAGGAAAGATCAACTCAATGAGATGGATGAATTGAGAGCCAATGCCTATGAAAATTCTTTGCTTTACAAGGAAAAGACGAAGAAATTGCATGATGCTAAGATCAAGAATCGTGAGTTCAAAGTTGGATAGCCGGTTCTCCTCTTTAACTCAAGATTGAAACTTTTTGCGGGCAAGCTTAAGTCAAGATGGTCCGGTCCATTCACTATTGCTCAAGTGTTTCCATATGGAACTATTGAGTTGTCCCAACCCGATGGTCCAAATTTCAAAGTGAATGGTCACCGTGTTAAGCATTACTTTGGGGAGGACATTTCCGTTGAAATGGTCAAAGAGATCCCCATTTTCCCCATGAATTAATTCATTGAGGGACGAGTCGAGCTAGAGACTCATTAACTCAAGCATCGTATAACTAGGTTTAGAGTGTTGTAGGTTAGAAATAAAGGTATAGACTTGGAGATAAGTGTAGGGCAGACCTTCTTTTGTCTTCATGATTTTTTGTAGGGTTGCTCACTCATCTCATGCTTTGGAGCTTATGGAGGAGGCCCTTGTATCCGGTTCACTTCGTTACTACAGTGATTTTTCATTGACACCTTGTGCTTAAACATGATTTCACTAATAGTTGTCCTTTCCTTAACTTGGGTTAAGCAAAGTATATTCATTGTCATAAGTGTAGGGGAAGTTTTTATACTTCCATGCTCTTAAACATTGAGGACAATGTTTAGCTTAAGTGTAGGGGGGTCTTCTATCGAAGTGACCTTACCTAGAACTTGTTATTGTCTTGCATGATAACATGGAAATTGATTTTTCAATATTTTTCAAATTTTTGATCTACTTTGGCCAACAAAAATATGCATTCATAATTTTTGCATAAATCTATTTGCATAACACATTTGCATTGTATATATTTCTTGTCTTATTTTTCATCAAAAATATATAAAAGGAAAAAAAATATAATAAAACATGGTTTAACAAATTTAGACTTCTTTGACATATTAGGCCCGCCATGGATATTTTGACTCAACCCTAGTTTGCTTATTTTAGCATTCTCTAGCTATTATCCTTAACCATGTAGTCCTTCATTGGTCTATTAGGCTAAGCATCCCCAATCTCATTCTTTGAGATTTTAAATTTGTGGAGAATGGGAAATGATAGAGTTGAAGCAAGTATAAAAGGGCTAGATAAACTTCATGATAATTACTTGTGGCTAAACCCTTCTCTTCTTAACCTCTATTTTCTTCGCATGTATATAATTGTTAACAAATAATCAAGAACGGTTTTAATCGGTTTGTAATCTCTTATGCATTTTTGACTAATCATTCACGGTTGATATAAGTACGTCTTAAGATTCTAAGTTAGAACGTTTTATGTGTACTAGACTTATGTCATGCTCAATATTTAGCGGGTGTTTTTCCTTTAATTCTTTTCTACTTTCTTTGTGAAGAATAAAGAAATATAAGAGCGGCTTATAAAAAAAATGAGTGGCTAGAAAAAAGAAGAAAAAGAAAAAGAAAAGAAAAAAAAATATATATATACAAGACTCCCAAGAGGGGCAGTGTGGTGTTAATTATAGTGACTATTGAGTTCCAATATTACCTTGACAGGTTGCGGGGATTCAATAGATTGCTCCAATCCAATATTACCTTGACGGGTTGCGGGGTTGAAGATCTAAAGTCTCAAAAAGATGGCGGATGTAAATTATTGTGTGAGTTTTATTTTTCTTTCCTTAGCGAGTGTGTAGCTACTTATGAAAGCATGACATGAGGATTTTACACATAAGGCGAATGACTTATTACTCTTGAAACGGACTTGTATTAATTGTGAGCGGTTTTTCAAGTAATGGATGAGAGGATTACTTAGGATTAAAACCGTGCTTCCTTATTTTTGGATTTTACACTTCTTATACTTCACACTTGAATAAATGACAAATTTTCCCACAAGCAATTTGCTCAAATAATAACCGGTTCCACATTTAATTGTCATGAATAAGTTGATGCACTTTTTACTTGTGAATGCAATGATCCCATTTTTAAGCTTGGTATGGGGAAAGTGAAACTTGAGGGTGATAAATGTCCATGGTACCCAAGCCCTAATCTAAGCCATTTAATTCTTTATGAGTTATTTCCATCAAAACCATTTCAAGAAAAATCAAAAATATATAGATAGAATTGTATTTTGTTCATTGCATTGTTAAAAGTCAAAATCATGCATCATGTAGTTTAGAGTAGTGTAGATGCATTCCATATGGCCAAGGTGGGTTAATTATGAGGAGAATGTAAATTTGTGCTTTAAAATATATAATTGCATGAGGACATGACAATGTTCAAGTGTAGGGGATATGATATGAGCTAAAACTCATATCAATTTATCAACAAATAACCCTAAAACATGAATCAAAATACCAATTTATCTTGCAAAAACAGTGTTATGTGGTATGTTTGTGTTTGTGTACACTTGTGTAGGTAAAAGGATACATTTTCAAGCAAACAAGGAATAATCATGCTTAAATTGATGAAAAAGACAAAGAAGGATCAAAAGTGACAAGACTTTGAAGTACAAGGACCTATCTTGACAAACTGCCAAAGATGAAGGACTAAAGTGCAAATATTGTACAAAGTCAAGATCATAGTCAAACAAGGTCAACTTTCAAGTCAACTCAGTCAAAGGACCAATTCTGCTCAAGAATGAAGTTGGAAGGACTAAAAGTGCCAAAGAAATGAAGTTACAAGCTTTAAAGTGCAATCTGCCAAAGTCTAGGGGCTAAATCTGCCAATATTGGAAATTAATACAAGTTCAATCCATGTGAAACAATTCCATCCAATGAGAAGGCAGCAAATATTAAACACGGATTGCCAAATAATGTGCATTAATTTCCCACTCAGCCGCCACATTAATTCACAAAATCCCAACAGTGTGATCCGTGTGACTTGTTTTCTACCATTCAGAGCACGACACGTGTCATCTTCAAACGGCCAAAAATTTCCCAGGATCGTTTTTGAGCTACAATGGATTTCATGAAGAGTTGTAAACATCAAAAGTGCTTATTTTTTAGAGACGAACACAATGGTCATCATCAATTAACAAGAAATCGACTCAATCAAAAAGCCCCAATTCATGTTCATACCTGCAAATGGACTTAGCAGAATTATGCCACGTGGAGACATGGGATTGGTCTCAACACGTCACCATCCCCAACAAACTTCCTTCTCAAGCCTATAAATAGTAGCTTATGTCTTCATTTGTACTTAGTAGTTGTAAGTGTGAAAAACACACACATTTACATTTTCTCTCAACTTTTTCCTTTCTTAGCTAAACTACTCAAGAGTTTGACACACTCTTGAGTTAGTTAGTTAGTTAGCTAGAATCCTTTTAACCAACTTTGTAACTGAATTCCATTAATAAATTTCAAATTCTTCATTTCCCGCCAAATTCTATCTTCATCATTATTTTTCATACATGCTTTCCATTGAGACTTGTGTTGCTGTTTGGAGTTTGTTATGATCATACATTGATCATAACTAACTTTGGAGGAAGAATTGTAGCTGTTTGTTGATTTCAGTTCAAATTCATAGCTTATGAGATGAATTCATGCCATGGAGATGTTCTTGTTGATTGTAGCAGATTAGTTGATTGTTGATTGTTGATCTAGTGCTAAGGTGGTGGTTAGCACTAGGATAGAGAGTACAGAACTCCTCTACTTCCCAATGGTTACTTCACAAGGTTTTAAATGATTCTGAGTTTGGTTCCACTCAATTTGTCAATTGCATGTTTCAATTCTAGCTTAAATCTTGATGATTGCATGATCAAATCTGTTTAGCTTGGTTGTTGTTTGTTTGTAAACTTGTTTGTAGCTTAAGTCTTGATTAACTGCTTATAGTTTTGGATTGTGTTCTAGTTATAGCTTAATTCAGTCAATTTCAGTCTTATCACCTTATTTGAGTAATAGTTGTCCTCATTACTTGCTAGCAGTTTCATAACATTTCATTTTGAGCAATGAGTTTGGTTTACTATTGTTTTTCACTCAGCTTGAATTAGAACTTGTAAAGTCTTTGATAATTTTCATTAGGAACTGATAAAGGAGTGTTTGGGTTTATACAAGTTTTGATTTTCAAGTGTTGGAATTTGATGAGTAAATGTTCATTTTCAGTCATTAGGTGATAAAAAGTCATATAGAGTAATTTTCAAGTCAAATATCAGTTCAAAAAGGCAATTGGCAAGAAAAAGTTTGGGTTGATTTTCAGTCAGTTTTGGTTTAAAAAAGTATTCAATTTCAATTGCTTGCCATTTACTGAATTCTTGATGAAATTTCACCAAACCAGTTCTTATTTGTAGGTTATATCATAAAGTTTCATAGTCTATAAGCACTTGATACAGTTTCCATTAAGCTAAGAGATATAAGCATAAATCTGAATGCTTGAGATAAGCAATGTTTCTGTAAATGGAAACTGCATTTTCAGATCTTTTGATTTCATTCATTAACTTTGCAATTTTCTTTCACAAATCCACTTAGTATATGGTATTGGTTGATATTTGAGAGTTTCAGCTTTTTGTCAAAAACTTTTGGTCAACGCTTGGTCAACGATAAGCCATTTTCAGCTTAATTCACATTCCTGGCTTATTACTTGATGAAATTTTATATGACTTGACTTCCCGTTCATCATTTGAGCTCTTTAATTAGTTTAAGTACAAAAATCAAGTTGTGCATGTCCAGATTGTACTAGAGCTTATTTTGAGCTTATTGTGAATTGCTTATTTGCTTATTTGACATTTTCAGTAAGTTTCCTTTTATAGACCTAGCTTATTTTGAATTCTAAGAGTTTTGCAATTGGTCTGAACCATTTTGGTCCAGTAATAAGCTCAAACGAGCTTATTTGTCTTGTTAACCCGTTTTTGGCTTAAATAGTTTTTAAAATTGCACTTTGGTCCTTCTTGTTTCAAACAGTTTCTAAACCTGGCTAAGTTTGCATCTTTTTAGGGTTTTCACAATTAAGTCCTTTCAATTTGAAGTTTGTTAGAATTTAGTTTTCAGTTTTGGAATTTGTTACTATTTGTTAGTTTGTTGCATATTTTACATTTTTGATCCTTTTGGTTAACTGTTTTACATTTTCAATCCCTATACTTGTTAGGATTTACATTTTAAGCATTTAACTTTCATAGAATTTACAATTTCAGTCCTTTTAGTTTTAAAATTTACATTTTAAATCTTACTTGAACAAAAACTTGGTATTTGCACGATGTTTTACATATAAGTAGGTAATATTTTTCAATTTTGCAGGGCTTTATTGAATTAGCAAATAGAATATCCAAAAAAGATTAACAACCAAAAACAGTTAAAAACCCGATATTGATTGGACTTTCAATTAGCAAGAACTGAGAAAAACAAACTGCATTATACACAATTTCAGGCAATTGCGTGGAAGTTATCCGACATTAAGGGGATCGATCCCAAATTTTGTACCAACAAAATCTTAATGGAGGAGTATTACAAACCCGCAATCCAATGTCAAAGGAGGGTGAACACCAAAATTCACGACGTCATCAAAAAGGAAGTCCTAAAACTCCTTTTTGTGTCCCTAACAGTGTGATCCGGGAATGATTTACCTTATTTCCGATAGCCCTTGGGTGAGTCCTATCCATTGTGTCCCTAAAAAGGGAGGAATGACCGTTGTGCCAAACGATGCCAACGAGTTAATTCCCACTAGACTCGTGACCGGATGGAGAGTGTGCATTGACTATCGTAAGTTGAATGACGCCACTCGAAAAGACCATTTTCCCTTGCCCTTCATGGACCAAATGTTGGAGCGTCTTGCGGGAAACGATTTCTATTGCTTTTTAGATGGTTTTCCGGTTACTTCCAAATCCCCATCGATCCTCATGATCAATAAAAAACTACGTTTACGTGTCCATATGGAATGTTTGCTTATCGTAGAATGCCATTCGGACTTTGCAATGCACCGGGAACCTTTCAAAGGCGCATGATGGCTATTTTTCATGATATGATCGAGAAGACGATGGAAGTCTTCATGGATGACTTTTCCGAGTTTGGTAGTTCGTTCACTTCGTGTTTGTCGAATCTTGAGTGAATGTTGAAGCGTTGTGAGGAAACCAACCTTGTGTTTAATTGGAAAAAATGTCATTTTATGGTTAAAACTGGAATCGTCTTAGGGCACAAGGTTTCGAAAGCGGGGATTGAGGTAGATCAAGCTAAGTTAGACGTCATCGCCAAATTACCTCATCCTAAAACCGTTAAGGGAGTTAGGTGTTTCCTAGGCCACGTGGGCTTTTATTGTCGATTCATCGAGGATTTTTCAAAGATCTCTCGACCTATTACACATCTCCTTGAAAAAGATGCACGTTTTGTCTTTGACGAAGATTGTGTACGAGCCTTTGAAATCCTTAAGAGGAAACTTACCGAAGCACCCATTCTTGTTGCTCCCAATT
Organism: Glebionis coronaria; assembly: GCA_025667525.1. Taxonomy (NCBI): domain Eukaryota; kingdom Viridiplantae; phylum Streptophyta; class Magnoliopsida; order Asterales; family Asteraceae; genus Glebionis; species Glebionis coronaria. The sequence continues at coordinate 172,461 of JANFOE010000459.1, forward strand.
GGAACCTCCCCTTTGAGCTCATGTGTGATGCTAGTGACTACGCTATTGGGGCCGTATTGGGGCAACGTCATGAAAAACACTTCTTGCCTATTCACTATGCTAGCAAGACGATGACCGAGGCTCAACTAAAATACACTACAACGGAGAAGGAATTCCTTGCCGTGGTGTATGCATTTGAGAAATTCCGACCTTACCTCGTCTTGACTAAATGCATATGTATACGGATCATTCGGCTATCAAGTATCTTATGGCTAAACAAGATGCTAAGCCAAGATTACTTCGTTGGATTCTCCTCCTTCAAGAATTTGATCACAAAATCGTTGACAAAAAAGGAGCCGAGAATCTAGCGGCCGATCATCTTTCTCATTTGTAAGATCCTCACCAAAGTGTTTACGAGCCCAAGGAAATCGCTGAAACATTTCCTCTCGAGACACTTGGTGTAGTGAATTCTAAGCTTGATTCTTCCACCCCATGGTTTGCGGGCAACATCATCATCAAGGGTATGACGACTCAAGAAAAAACAAAATTCTTTCGTGACGTCAAGTTCTATTTTTGGAACGACCCTTACTTGTTTAGAACTTGTGCGGATCAAATTATTCGACGTTGTGTCTTTGGTACCGAAGCTTCTAACATCCTTAGAGCTTGCCACGAGGGACCCACGGGTGGTCACCACAGTGCTAATATCACGGCTAAGAAAGTTTTTGATGTCGGTTTCTTTTGGCCTACTATTTACCGAGATGCACATGAACTTGTGAAGTCATGTGACCAATGCCAACGACAAGGAAAAGCCTCACAAAAATATAAAATGCCACAAAATATCATCCAAGTGTGTGAGATCTTTGACGTTTGGGGCATTGACTTTATGGGGTCGTTCCCATCATCTCGTGGTAATAAGTACATCCTTGTCGCCATTGACTACCTATCTAAGTGCGTGGAAGCTAAGGCTTTGCCCACCAATGATGCGCGTATGGTAGTCAAGTTTTTGAAAAGCTTGTTTTCTCGGTTTGGAACCCCTCGTGCGATCATAAGCGATCGTGGAACCCATTTTTGTAACGACCAATTCGAAAGGGTCCTAAGGAAATATGGGGTTACACATCGTCTTTCTACGGCTTATCACCCACAAACGAATGGGCAAGTCGAGGTTTCAAACCAAGCTTTGAAGAGGATCTTGGAGAGATCTATTTGGAAAAACCGACAATCTTGGTCGGATAAGTTGGACGATGCTTTATGGGCCTTTAGGACCGCTCATAAGATGCCTATTGGGTGCACTCCCTATAAGCTTGTGTATGGGAAGAATTGTCACTTGCCAATTGAACTTGAACACAAAGCTTATTGGGCCCTTAAGCATTGTAATGATGATATGGAGACCACGGGAAAACACCCGGAAAATGCAACTTAATGAATTTGATGAATTAAGGGATATTGCTTATGAAAATTCATTGATTTATAAAGAAAAGATTAAAAAGTTTTATGATTCAATAAATTAAAAACCAGGTTTTTAACATTGGGGATCAAGTTTTGCTTTTTAACTCTCGTTTGAAAATCTTTTTCGGTAAGTTGAAATCCCGTTGGTCCGGTCCATTCACCGTGACTCAGGTTTTTCCATATGGGACCATCGAGCTAGCTCAAAATGATAGCCCCAATTTCAAGGTGAATGGACATAGGTTGAAGCACTACTTTGGCGGGGAAGTTCCATCCTTGAACTACCTCGACCAAATCACTTTCCCCAATGATAATTAGTATTCAGGGGATCGAGTTGAGCTCATGACTCGGTAATCAAAAACGAGGTGCCTCGTGGGGGAGTCCCATGCTTATCCTATGTACATATTATCGCTTTCTAATGTAGTAACGTGTGGGGATTTGTGCCCTTCCAACCTTGTTCCGTGGTTGTTTGTGAATTGTAGATTTTAGATGATCATGATCTTCACGATTGGAGCCTCTCGTGTTCGTTTTATGGGAGCACTCGATCGTTTGCTATGAAGGCTTTCTCAATATCCATGATATATCCTTTTACGTTCTAACCTTAGGTTTTTAGCACACTATATAAACGGCTTTAAATTTAATAGTTACACCTTTGCCATGCTAGATTAAGCATTCGACTACGTCTCTAGTAAGGGGGTTTTCCAACCCTTAGACTCGAAACATTGAGGACAATGTTTAACTTTAGTATGGGGGTGAATAGAGACTTGCCTTGCCAAACCTTCACGCTTTCTAAAGTTTATCTTTTTGTTTATCGTTTTGTTGCTAAATAAGGCTAAAAATGGCCAAATTATAAAAAATTTCTCATGTTTTATAAGTGTTTGAAGACACGAATGTAGATTTTCCGATGGCGAGAATAAGAGTAATTTTTTACTCGACCGTGCGTGTTGAGCACTTAGCTTTGATTCCTTAACTTTATATTAGGCTAAGTCTCTTAAATGAGGACGAGAAATGATAGAGTTAATTATAAGTTACTATGCTAAACGTAGAATACTCGTATTCTTTCAACAACTCATGTGTTCTCGTTGTTTGCTTATTCTCCCTTCGCTTGTAAATATATTTTTAATAAATATTGACTTAGCGGTTTAGTCTTGATTGTTGGTTTCTAGTCTTTTCTAGTAGCTTCCATGTAATTAAATTGGGAAGACATTAAGGTATCGCCAGCGTCACGGTTTTGAAGTATTGGCAACCCGAATAATCGAAAGCTTCACCTAATAATAAGATTTCAAGTGCTCACCTAAATCAAGCAAACAATTCAAAGCTCACAAGGCCGAAAAATCTATGCAAAAATTGAAAGTGAATCAAGCCTTAATCTTTGAAGCTTTAAAGATCCAAAATTCGCTTTTAGCATGAGGATATGCGTCTTTGGCCACAATAAACACCTCATGGCGAGGTTAAATAAAAGGCAAGGCAAGACCGAAGTCATAATAAAAGCTTCATGGCGAAGTTGAATAAAAGATGGAGGTAAACCTATAATAATAAGGCCCTTCTTTAGGGGGCGTATAAAAGTCTTGGTAATAAGTCTCATGTTCAAAACCGTTATAAAACCATGTTTATCCATCCTTCTTTTTGACTTAATTTTTTGACATCGTTATCTATTAGGAGGGGTTATTAATTCGATGGTCTTGGTTACACCGTTGGGACTCTATTTTTAGACCTAAATCTCTATTATCGCATAAGTCAAACAATGTATCCTCGTGAAACATTCAAGACAAAATAAAATATAAGAGATACAACTTAGGAAAATGGGATGATAAGTACGTGATTCGGGCATATGAGTAGTGTTAGCATTACTAACTTATAATGACAATGATCTTGTTGCACGCTTAGCATGGAATTGGGGTGAAAATCGAGGACGACGAAATTATTTCTAACGAAGCATTCACATGTTCTCTTTCTATGCTTGTGTTTGTTACTTGTGTATTTTAGGTACGGATATTGAGAAAATGACAAAAGATCACAAGAATCATGCAAAAACCAACACGGGAAACGAAGCCGCACAATGAACCAAGCCCTAATGAAGATTTTTCAAGAAAACCCCTAATGAAGATTTTCCAATATTGAAGAATTGACACTTTAACCCCTTGTATCTTCATAATTACAAGATTGGTCCTTTAAATATGTCAAATTGCAAAAAGGACCCTTAACCTTTAAGAAATGGCAAAAATGGTCCCTCATGAATCATGACTTGTCAATTTCAGTCCTCCAAAAAGTCAACCATACAAGTCAAGAACATTAACTATGAAGAAAATGCCAAATCAGCCCTTCAAGAATCAAGAATTGGCAAGAAATATCCCTGAAAATACTTTGGAAAAGTATTTGGAGCAAAAGTGTGAAGTTGGAAACTTCATTAACAAAGGAAAACAGATTTTAGCATGTTGTAACCAAAGTGGCAAGAAGAAAAGAAGTGAGGGACTGAATTGGGCAGACAACATATCTTACCTAGACCAATGGGAGGTGGACACGTGCCCCACTTACTCCAACCAACCAATCACCACACACCATGATGCCACCTCAAATCCCACTCAAATCCGGTTATAACTAATTTTATTAGTTAAATAAAATGGCTCTTAACATGTTTTTAAAAAACTAAACCGGATTAAAACCTCAAGTATTCACCAAGAACACAAATTGGGATTTTCTTAATCCCTATGAATTAAACCTTAATCACCTCCAGAATTATGATTAAGGGTTTTCTAATCATAACCCACATCTTAAACAAGACACCTCATCAACCAAAGTGTCACATGTTGAGTCCCCTGCTACAAAGGTTGAGGAAGAAGCCAAAAGTTGCCAGTAAATCCAACGTCCCACAAGCAGCTTACATCCTAAGCTTACTTTGGACCCTTTGATCACAATTCCACCTGTGACACCTCAACAAACTTCCAAAAATCCTCCACATGTTCAAGAATCTTCAAGCTACTCAAGGGGCATTTTTGGGACTTCACCAGCATTAGGGTTTCGTTTTTATGCTTTCTAGTAGTTCATTGTAGCCTATAAAAGGCATATGACCCTTATAATTTCAGTTTGCTCTTAAATTTTTCCTAGTTCACAATTCTGTAAATCTCATTTTCAAGTTAATGAAATGTGTTTGAAATTTGTGAAGAAAAGTCAAGTGCCATTCTTTTGATTTGCTTGTTAATGTTACATGTTTACTAAACCTGAATCTCAAAACATTTTCATAAGCTTTGTGCAAGAAATTGCTCAAAGTCTTAAATCTTGATATTTTGCTAAGATCTTGGTACACCTTGGAATTTTTGGGCTATAAGTGGATCATAGCACCCTGATATTGTGATATCAAGGTGTTTTGAGGCTTATAACTTGGGGATAATCAAGTGTGGGGGTACAAGAGTTGCATTAATCAAGGATTTGTCACTTTCTGATTTTTATATTTTTGCTTCTAACTTTTTTAAATCTTAGCAGGATTGTTTGTGGAAGCTTGTGCTTGTTCTTGCTAGCACCTAAGCTCAAAATTCGTGTGTGTGGATGTACATCCATGAGGTTTGAACCTTTCTACCTAAGATCTGCTTAAAATCTTGATTTTTGGTGATTTGGTGCATTGCTTGTGTTCTTGCTTAATTTGTGGCTTAATCTTGCTTAATACTACATATTATAACTGTTAATGTGTTTGATTGGGCTTGGGTAACCTTGGAATACACTTATACTTGTTTAAATCTGATTTGAAAAAGATAAGGGGTGTTTGGGATTATCTGTTTAAGTGCATAGATTGTTATTGTGTTGTTGGAAAGAGTTGTTCATTGTTGGTATCTGTTATTCACTTGGTTGTGTGCTAAAACCTGCAAGTTGTTGGCTTTGAAACATCAAATTAAAGATTGTGCTATAACTCATTTGTTTTGACTGTTTTTGACCTAAAAGTTTGGAAATACCTAGAGTATATGCATGTTTAGGGATAAAAGGTGTCAAATCAAAGTTTGTGTAACCTGATTTGAAGATTTGAGTGTTTAAAATTGGCTTGTTGGTCAAGTATATCAGCAAAGTGTTCATAACTACTTGGTAGTGTTCATCAGTAACTTTTATATGCTTGAATCTTGATCTAGGCTTTGAATCAGTGCATGAAACCTGTTTATATTTGTTCATTTGAATTTATTATAGCTTGTGTATGCATTTGGTGAAGTTTGGCTGGCTGATTTTTGCTAAAAGTGCTTATTGAACCAAAACTGCTTATTGTTCATGTCTGTGACTGATCTGGTGATGTTTTCATTAATCTGTGCTAATTGGATATTTGTGATTGTGTTTTTGTGCTTGTTATTGACTCCTTATGATTAACTGGTCATTTGGGTGCCTTTGTGAAACTTGAATCCACCAAAAAGTCATATAAGACAAAAATTCAATTAAGTGAAGCAGTGGGAAAAGTTCCCACTGCTCAACACCCAAAACTAGCCCCTGGTAGTGTAATTTTTCATTTAGCTTATCCAGACTTGCAACAACTTATTGTTTGTAATAGATCTTCATCATTTGACCCATTTATTTGATCTGGAGCTTATCAGACCTTGGCTTTGACTTTTTGCTAGAAAACTCATAAGGTTGACTTTTAATTAAGTGCTTATCTGCTTATTCCAGCTTATTGAGTGTGCTTATTAAAAAACTTTTTGTTGATTAAGCTTAGTTAAGTCATTTAAAAGCTTTTGAAAGTTAAATCAGCTCTTGGGGTGGCCTAGAACTCGAAAACGACTATTTTGTCATTTTGTGAAGATAGCTTTTAGCTTATTCAGGCTTATTCCTTTTGCTTTTTCCAATTTTCTTTTTACATATCTCTTAAGTAACTCAAAACAAACTTGTGTGTCTAATTTGAGCTTATGGCATCAGCTTATAGCTTAATGAGCCAAAAAGCCCATTAAGAATAAGCTACTTTGAAATAAGCTAGCTTAAACACATTTTCAGCTTTTGGGTCTTCAGAGTTTTGTTCTTAAAATCAATTTTTGAGTCAGATAGGAGCTTTTGGGCTTAATTGGACAATATTTTTCTTATTGGGCCTTAACTAGCCCATTAAGGGGTCTGTTTGGACTTTTGGCCCATTTCAAGGCCCATTAGGGGTATTTTGTAATTTGAACTTCATTTATGTGTTTATTAGGTTAAAATAAGCTAGTTTGCAACTTTTTAGATTTTTTAATAAATTCTGGATTTTTAATATTATTTTATTATTATTTTATTATTAAAAATTAAAATTTAGATTTTTCATAGTTTTTTCATTTTGCTTAGATTAAATACATTAGGTTAGGAATTTTACAATTTTTAGAATATTTTTATTATCATTAGATTAATTTTTATAATTATTTTAAGTTTAAATAGTTTTTAATTGTTTTTAAATAGCTTTAATTAATTTTAAAATTTTCAAAAATAGTTATAAATTCATTTAAGTCATTTTAGAGGTTTACAACTGAAAAAATCTCATTTTGGGCTTTTTGTTAATTAAATTGATTTTTTGGGCTTTAATTAGCATTAAAAAATTATTATTTAATTAAATAAAAGGTTTGAGTGATTTTTGATTTTTTGTAAACTCTAATTACATTTTTTAGGATTAATTTTCTAGAAATTTTTAAGGTAAATTTTTTATTTCGTCACTTTTTACGGTTTTACGTGTACGACTTTTCGTCTTAGTTTTAATCCATAATCATAACCGTCATTCTCTTCTAATCTCTCTTCTATTTTCTTTTCTCATCAATATAATCACAAACCATTAATCAATTCTTAACACAACGCACTTGCCTCCTTGAGAACGATCACCACTTTGGGTTATAACTTGTGGTTTTCCTAAATCACTTGTGTACTTACCCTAATTACGCTCTTTTTCCTAAAAGACGTATTTTACTCAACATCAATAAACTATTAAAAACACTTAATTAAAAATAAGAAAAATCACACAATAAGCACTAAACACAATAAGCTAAAAAATCAAAAACATCAAAACCATAAGAGCAATCAAACAAGAACATCAATTAAACAATAAGCATAAAAATTAAACAACCATATGATTAACCAAATCGAAACATAATATTTAAAAACAAGAAAGGTAGAATGAGAATGATTATAAAAAGCTTGAAATAAGATGAAGATTAAAGATTCAATACAAGATTAAAGATGAAAGATTAAGGACATGAAGTAAATCTAGAGAGAGAAATTAATTATCCTACTCCTACTCCTAAACTTGAAAAATAAACAAATGACTAAAATTAACTAACTCCTCCTAATCACATATTAGGAGGGTATTTATAGGAGGAGGGGATGTGTTGATGCTTCTCTCTTTCTTTTTGGGAAAGTTTGATAGAAAGTTTGATCCAGGATATCTTGTAGGATATTCATTGCAAAGTAAAGCATATAGGGTTTATAATTTGGCATCTAAAAAGGTTGAAGAAAATGCCCATGTTAATTTCTTAGAAAACAAACCCAATGTCCCAGTAATAGGTTATGCTTGGATGTTTGATTTAGATTATCTAAATAACTCCATGGATTACTATTTTGTGCAAAGGGATTGTCAAACTAACAATGCAGGTGAGGAGTCAAGTGCAACTAATGCAGGTACTCAAGAAGATGTTTCTTCATCAGATGATGATGTTCATATCTATGTGCCTAATATGCCTATTGTTATTCATATGTCTGCTACTCCCAAGAAGCAAACCATGCCATCAAAAGATGATCAAGCCTCCCAAGAGCTTCAAAGGCTTCAAGATCAAGAAAAGAATGATATGTCTGCTAATAAGCATTCAGGAGAAGAATCTTTTGAGTCACAACACTCAGCAGTACATACTACACCTAGCGGTACTTCATCTGCAAGTATTGCTAACTCAAAATCTGTTAAATCAGTTGTAGAAATGCTAAATCGGATCCGGTGGTCTAATGTGGTGGAAGATGGTGGTGGAAGCCATTGTTGGTTTAGAGAGAGAGAAGAGAGGTTGAATGTGTGTGAAAATAAGAGAAAATGAAATAAACTAGAAAAGTGACACAACCAACACCCCTCCTTGGAAGCAAAGGAGGGGTATATATAGTCACACACGATACGCTTAACTATACATGAACCTAGTCTAGTCTAAACGTGTGTGACTATGATAACTAATGGGAATTCTTAAATGTCGTCACATAAAGTGAGTTTCCAACAATCTTCCCCCATGGGACGACGTGTAGAATTCCTTACAATATTTTTTCCTAACAAGTACATAATGATAAGAACAAGAGATTTCATGAAGCGTCCAATGCTGATGATGTCTTCTGAGGCCTTTGACTTCAAAACGACTCATCTTTAACTTGTAGTAGAAATACTGTAACGGCACGAGCTAAGTAACCCATACACTTCTGGTTAAGGAGAAGCTTCTGAATTAGCTTCCCCCTAATTCATGCCACATAAAATTGATGTAGAAGCTTTTTAAATAGGTTCCCCCTAAATCGACAATCCTCGTAAGCAACTTCAAAGCTTTCAATAAAGCTTAGAATGATTAAGCGCACAGCGGAATCTAACAAGAAAATCCCATCATATAACATGATAACGTTGCTAAGAGGAATTGAAAGTAAGGGGTACACCAAGTAGATCAACAACTTCTCTTCTCACGCTTGAATAATTCTTCTGAATTTTTCTTCCCCCTGAGAGTTCAAGTAATGCATACTAGAAAGAATCAAGACATTTCTTCCCCCACATGGTTGAAGAAGGTAAATCAATCCCCATTATGAAGCTCAAATACTGAAGTAGACACTTTATCCCATTCATGAAGTTGACATCGTAACACCAGAGTCAATTAAGTCCCGGAAATGCACATATCTTCTTCCGGAGATGCACCAGAGTCAATTAAGTCCCGGGAATGCATATAGGATAATGATGATGAATAATTGCAACAACCAAACAATTAATCATCGAATCAGTAGTGTACCGTTTAGAGATTGATAACGCCACGAGTTAAAACACTGATTTTCTCTGCGGCTATGACAAATGTCATCCCGGAATGTCTTCAAATCAAAAGAAGGTATGAAGTTCATCACGTGTACTCGTTGTGCGTTCGATGTGTCTTCTTCTTCCACCTTGATGGTTTCGAAATTCGGAACCATCAATAATCGTAAGCACATAAACCTGAAAATCTCGAGAGAATAATAAATAAGCTTAATTATATTCGGTGAGAATCAGCTGTTGATTGAAAATCTCTTCTCATAAACTCTCCATGGCCATCTTTACCAACCCACTTGAAGGCAATTTGAAGTGACCACTGATGGAATGAACCAGATACATCAAACATGAAACTGAATAAGAATCCTTCGATCTTGTGACTTAAGCTTGCACTATTGTTGAATGAAGAACGGTGGATAAAATTTTAAGTACCCAGTGCATCACTAAAGATGTCTATAAGAACAACCCCTCTTGAAATTATCCACGTCGACTATGCGCGTGACACTGAGTACAACAAAGTAACCCCTTTGAGTGATAGTTATCCGAGTCATCAACCATCCACCCCGAACCCGGAAACCAGATAAAACAAGTCTTCATTCTGAGATTAAGCACGAGCAAGTTATCTGTTCAAGGATAAAATAAGTACACGCCTTCGAAGAAATTCGTCTCTGTCTTCAAATAATTAATATTCGATCCAACAAAAAATCTGTAGTCACTAAAAAATCGCCCATTTTTTCATTGGTCTCGTCTCAAATAAATTATCGTCACATTTTTCGTCACTTCTTTTGTCTCGTCACTTTTGTCACGTCACTAATTTCACTCATAGTTCTGTGCCCCCATCCATCCATTCTCTCTACTGATCATATATGTCATCGTTTAAAATAGTGATTGGCCCGTGAACATATGTTTGAATCACCATCACCATTTGACAAAATATACTTAGACATCACACCAATTTAGCAAAAGCATGTGTGATACTATTCGTGTACTCGGCCCATCATCAACTTTAGCTAACTTGGACATCAATTTGTAGCCCCCATTAAGCCTCGACTCATTTATGGCCCATGTACATAGCCCAACTAAAATCATCCAAATTTGTCTGTTTCTAAAATATTGTGAATCTTTCATATGCAGAAACATAAACATTAGCAAAACAATGTTATGTCCACCCCATTATTTGTGAGATGGCCACGTGTAGATACAAATAATCACAGTCACTGTATACCTAACCCACTCTTTTACCTAGAAGGCCACGTGTAACCAGAAGACACCACAAAAGTCACGGTCCAATGAGAGAGTTGCAATATCTGGGGATATATAATCTCTCATAAACAAAACAAAGTCAAATCTCACCAAGCCCACACACACCAATTCCACATTTCACCCTCGAAACCTCCGTCCCCTAATTTTCTCTTGATTATACCGCCAGTTACATCACTCCCAACTTTCCATCTACTCTCAACTCCACTCCATCTTCAATCAAACGCAAACCATGAAATCATCTAAACTTATATTCGATTTACCCACATATCATTTGAACATGAAAATGATACGCGAATCCCAAACCATTAAAACTGACTAACACAGCAAACTTGTGACAATCGTATGGAGTTATTCAGTTTTTTTGAAGACGGCTTCAAGATCACAGATGTGATCTCGGGTAGGTGAAAGTTATGCAAGTCGTTTTTTGATGATTCAAACGAATCATAGATCCTGTGATGGTGAATTTATAAAACGCAAAAAAATCTTTTAAAAGATTAAAGAAAACGTTTTATAAAATCAGATATTTTGGAATTAGATTGGTGCATGACGGGTTTAGGTGACGAAGGGTTAGGATAGATGAGAATTTGTGGAGGTAAAAGGTTGGGATGATGTTACAGATTAGGTCTCGGTTAAGGTTTGTAAGTTGAGTCCGATTATAAAGTTGGTTGGAATATTGAATGAGAAAGTTTTGATAGAAAAGAGTCCAAATCTGAATATTATTATTTATTTTTATTTTTTTTAACTGATTTGAACTTCCATCGCAATGATTTAAATATTGCACCATCGCAATCTGTTAATTTCAGTCCATCGCAATACATATTCTTCCATCGTAATATATCACTCCATCGCAATATATCACTCCAATCCATCGCAATAACATCGAAAAAATTGGGCAGCATGACGACATGACTACCATTGCGATGGGATCAAACCATCCATCGCAATGAGGACGGCCCTACCCATCGGAATGTGTAAAAAGAAACTATCGGAATAAATCCGAAAAAGAAGTCGTCGCAATGCCATCTGAGAGTCTCATCGCAAAATCCCATCTGAATAGGTTTTTGACCAATAATTTTGTACCCCCAAAAACAATGGATCTGGACCAAGTTTTTGTCTGTATCCCCCATGGATAGAAACTGTGAATACAGGGACAAACACAAATATGTGATAAATATCAAATATGTGATAACTAATGAACCAAGACTGAGATAGGGAATATCAAATATGTGACATAGAATGATTTCGAGACTGAGATAGGGAATATCAAATATGTGATAAATAATGAATCAAGACAGTGACAATTTAGAGAGAAAAAGGTGGACCAAATAATAACAAGACATGACATAGAATGATATATTCGGACCCAAGAAAAAAAAATTTAAGACCACCAAAATCGAAGCAAAAAACATGATCCAAGGAATGAACCAAGGATCTGATGCCAAATGTAGAAATGCTAAATCGGATCCGGTGGTCTAATGTGGTGGAAGATGGTGGTGGAAGCCATTGTTGGTTTAGAGAGAGAGAAGAGAGGTTGAATGTGTGTGAAAATAAGAGAAAATGAAATAAACTAGAAAAGTGACACAACCAACACCCCTCCTTGGAAGCAAAGGAGGGGTATATATAGTCACACATGATACGCTTAACTATACATGAACCTAGTCTAGTCTAAACGTGTGTGACTATGATAACTAATGGGAATTCTTAAATGTCGTCACATAAAGTGAGTTTCCAACATCAGTTGATTCACTAGAAGAGGTTTTACAAGCTATGGACGATGAAGACGTGTATCCTAGTCCATCTGAAGGAATCTTCTCCAAAGCCTCCTATGATGAGCAGGGTGTAGTAACTGATTTCAACAATTTGGAAACAGAAATTCCAGTTAGTTCTATTCCCACTCATAAAGTCAACAACAACCATCCTACTACACAGATCATTGGAGATCCCAAGTCTGCTGTACAAACCAGAAGACAACTTCAAACCAATAATGAAACTCATGCACTTGTGAGTTATGTCAAACAACAGCAGAGAACTAATCATAAAGATACTCAGCATTGTTTGTTTGCCTGTTTCTTATCACAAGTAGAGCCCAAAAACATTTCTCATGCTCTTGATGAAGAAAGTTGGGTAGATGCCATGCAAGAAGAATTAACACAATTTGAGCTATAAAAAGTTTGGATTCTTGTGGATCTTCCCTCAGGTAAGAGAGTAATTGGTACTAGATGGGTTTTCAGGAACAAGAAGGATGAAAGAGGAGTTGTTGTGAGGAACAAGGCAAGACTTGTTGGTCAAGGCTATAGACAGGAAGAATTGATAGACTATGATGAGGTTTTTGCACCAGTGGCAAGGATAGAAGCCATTAGGTTATTTTTTCCTTTGCATCATATATGGGTTTTATAGTCTATCAAATGGATGTGAAAATTGCCTTTATTTATGGTAATATTTCAGAGGAGGTATATGTCTCACAACCTCCAGGTTTTGTAGATCCTAAATTCCCCAATAGAGTCTACAAGGTTATCAAATCACTTTATGGTCTGCATCAAGCTCCAAGGGCCTGGTATGCAACTTTATCCAATTTTCTGCTAGAGCATGGATATAGGAGAGGGACCATTGACAAAACTCTGTTCATCAAGAAGAATGTTAAGGATATTATTCTAGTTCAAGTCTATGTTGATGACATCATTTTTGGTTCTACCAAGAAGTCATGGTGTAAAGAGTTTGAGGCTTTGATGAAAGGAAGATTTAAGATGAGTTCTATGGGAGAACTAACTTTCTATTTGGGACTGCAAGTAAAACAAAGGAAATATTGAATATTTATTAGCCAAGATAAATATGTTGCTGCAATCTTGAAGAAATTTTCATGTATGGATATAAGAAGTACAAGCACAACTTTTGAAGCTAAAAAGTCTTTATCAAAAGATGAACATGGAGAAAATGTTGATATTTATCTATACAGATCAATGATTGGTTCATTGATGTATCTTACTGATTCAAGGCCAGATATTATGTTTGTTGTGTGTGCCTGTTCAAGGTTCCAAGTCCATCCAAAGGTGTCACATCTACATGCTGTGAAGAAGATTTTTAAGTATCTTAAAAGTCAACCCAATTTAGGATTATGGTATCCTATAAATTCCACCTTTGAATTTGAAGCTTACTTAGACAGTGATTATGCTGGAGCTAATCATGATAGGAAATCCACAACAGGAGGTTGTCAATTCCTAGGCAGAAGACTTATATCATGGCAGTGTAAGAAGCAAACCATTGTTGCTACTTCTACAACTGAAGCTAAATATGTAGCTGATGCTCATTGTTGTTGTAGGATTGTAAATCTTGCTTATGTTTTTAGAGAGAGAAAGAGATAGAGAGATGGTGAGAACACACACACTTAAAGAGAGAAAGTGAAAGAAAAACACTTTTCTACTATGTGTAAAAATGAGGAACACACACCCTCTCCATCAAAGGAGAGGGTTTATATACCCAAGCCCTTGTCATGGGCTTGGGCTTACATTTGGGCCGGCCTACACATGTTGTAGGCTAGGCTTGATGTTGTTTGTTAAGTAAAGACACGTAACTAAACTACGAGCTATTACATGGACTATCGTTGGAGTGACCGATCCTTCTTAATACGTAAAACTTATTTCCAACAATCTCCCCCTAAGGGAGGTCACTCCAAACAAGGGAATTACCCAAGTTACAATAATAAGATAAACCTAGCATACTATGCTTGTCTTGAGCTCGTAGTCTTCGTCTTTCTTTTTCTTTTTCTTTTCTGGTGAACATGCTGATGTGATCTTTGATATCAATCTTGAGAATTAATCTCTTGCCTTGATCTCGTGCATCCATCACTTGTGATCTTCGCCTCTTCGTGACCTCACGTCCCACATACTTATACCTTAGTAATTCTTGAAAGCTTTAGAGTTCGATACAGCGGAAGACTTAACTTTTAGGCTTTCTTGAATTAGATGAGATATTAAGTGCATAAAGTATAAGCATGCGGGGACGACTTCTTCTTTGATCTCGCAACGCCACCGTCTTCAAATGTCGCAACATAAGTAGACACGAACGAAATGGCTTTGAACATTTCATTCTAATTCGGTAGCATTTTACCTCCGGTCGATGAAGACCGTTGGACGATATTAGATATCGTACCCGTGACGGATAGTTTCAATTAAGTAACTTCCTGACAGGATTTCGCGGGTAAACCCGTTCTCTTTATTCGACTGTCCAAAGCTGACTGCGAACATAAAGAGTGAATCATTTGGATAATAATATCCGCATGATTTGAAGCCGTCAATTCATGTTCTTGGAACAAGTGAAATTCAATTAAGAACCGCACCATCGTTGCTTTCTAGTTGTCACGAGCTTGATTCGTATAGAATCTTGCAAGTTACCTACCAAGTGCTGTTTGAGGTTAACACTAGAAGGATTTCCACTCATCACTGTGAACACTAAGGTATCACTCTGAGTGTTCTGGCAAGATCACTAAGATATTGCGTAGAGGCCTGGAACGTGTTTAAATTCAGTTAAGAATTAAACCACTGTTGCTTTCCAGTTATCACAAGTTTGATTCATTAAAGAATCGCACAAGTCACCTACCATGAGCTTTTTGATATTCGCTCAAGAAGGATTTACAACTTCATTGTAAATACTTTCGTATTACTCGGATGTTCAGGCAAGATCATGAAGATTTTGCGTAGGACTCTTAAAATCTTTCTTACTTTTCACAGTGTGTGAAGAAGAAAGGAAATATGGAAGTGTGTCCTAATGAGATATTTGATGATCTCAAATGGCTCTAGACTCGATCGTGCATTTTGGATTTTAGTGATCGGAGGCTGGAGAGGAGTGCCACCTTTTCAATACCAATTTATTCGGAGTGAATAAATCAATAGATAATGCGTTGTCTCCGTGTGAATAAAACAAATATCTTTTAAGAGATATCTGAGTTAGCTGGGATGGGTTGTGCATTGCATCACTGGGTCCATGATGTCTATCTTCAATATCGAGCATCATTAAAATGATCTCAATAGCATATGTGTTGACCTGGTTTCTGCCTGAAGTTGTAAGGAGGGCTTCTTTCTTTACACCCTTTATCTTTACAATTCTTTTTCATTCTTCAACCCCTTCAATGCTTACCAATACGTCATAACTAGCACCTTGTTGTGATTGTTCCAGTGCTAACTTAAGTACTTGGTCGGCATTCAGCTACGTTCACAATCTTTCTCCATCATTCCTAAGGACTACTATTTCTAGCTATGGAATGTCCTTGGGAAGATTCCTCCGGTTCTGGAAGAATCATAGGACTTAACCTATCCTACCATCCTTATGACACCACAATCTTCATCGTCGTGAAATAAATGGGTTTTGGGTAAGAATATGTCACCATGAAAATCCATTTTGATATAGCAAATCCATTTTGCTCCCCCTTAACATATGCCGCGATATTCGAAAACATTTCGCACATGTCGGGATGAGCCAGCACATTAAGTCAAACCATTTGTGATAATATCCCATATTAAATCACATTTTCTCCCCCATATTAAAAATATTAACCCAATCGATGTTTTTAATATCAATTGATTTAATGAAGTTTTAACAAAGGTTTTGGGAAGAAAAATGCAAGTCCGTTTAATCTTCATGATATCAAACGTATGAGATACGATACCGATTTGTAACATGATCACATATTCACCATATGAGAAAAGAATTGACAAGGTTGGACCTGATAGATGAGAACATCGTATGATAAGATCAAATAGTTCTTGTCAGTATATGTTGGTCGCCTCGTCATGTTGAAGTCATCTCTTGTCACCACGTGTACGATTGGTATTGTTGTCTTGACACCAACTTGTGAACTTGGCACGTTCGGCATCGAAGATTCTGAATGCTTGACAATTTCTCCCCCTCAATTGTTGACCCGTTTTCTATTGAAAGAGCTGTAGTCGTCGGTTGAGTAGTCGCATCGTCGAGTATGTAGATACCAATTGTAGATTGCTATGGTTGTAGAGATGATAGCTTCATAAAAACAAGACTTCTCTTGTTTTAACAAATAAATGCACTGAAACGTACATATATTCGTGTTAGATTGTGTTATTACGTAAACACAATCCCTTACATGGTTATAAAGTAAACCATGCCCGAGAAAATTAATTCCCGTTGTTGAGTCAAAGCTTTCCGGTGAAATACTTGACTTTAATATGAAAAGCGGGTTACTATCGGAAATAATAGCAAGCCATTTAGGCATGTTTTATGAAATATTTACAACTTTTGTACGAACTCTATTTATGGCGCCGTGTCGATATTAATCAACATTTCTAAGGCCGTAAATATTATCGTACCAAAAGACATGCCTTTAAAAAATAAAGTAAAAATATTTTTGGATTTTTCTAGATTTTTTAATTTTTATGGTTTTTATATGGTTTTATATTTTTCTATTTTGCTTTTGAGGATAAAAATATAAATAATATATACAAATGACCACCAAGGATACGGAGAATAGTTTTACCAAGACTATTCTTTCGCTTCATCTGCTAGTTCCTTTAGAGTCTCAGGCGAGAAGGTTCTCATCCCTAGCTTGTCGGCCAAAAATTCAATTCGAGCGCGATCTAAAGCCTTCGTGAAAATATCCGCCAATTGATACTCAGATCGGACAAAGTAAAGCTCGATTACTCCATTTTCCACTTGCTCCTTGATGAAATGGTAGCGAATGTCAATATGCTTGGACCGGGAGAATTGAACATTGTTGCAGCATAAGGCAATTGCACTTTTGTTGTCGCAGTACATCGGAATTTTATTGAAACCTAGACCATAGTCGGTTAATTGCGATCTCATCCAAAGAATTTGAGCACAGCAACCGGACATAGCTATGTATTCTGCTTCCGTACTTGAAATTGCAGCGCTTTTCTGCCTTTTCGATGCCCAACTGATTAGTCGATCTCCTAGTAGTTGCAAAGTTCCACTCGTGCTACGCCTTGTATCTTGACAACCCGCGTGATCCGCATCTGCATATGCCATTAGTGCAATAGAAGTGTCCTTCGAATACCAAAGTCCCTGATTAATGGTTCCTTTAAGATATCGAAAGATCCTTTTAACAGTAGCTAAGTGTAACTCAGTAGGCCTAGTTTGATACCTGGCACACATACATATAGCAAACTGTAGATCAGGTCGACTAGCTGTGATATACAGAAGAGTACCGATCATTCCACGATAAAGTGTCGGATCAACTGCAACTCCATGTGGATCTGCATCTAGCTTAGTTCGTTCCACCATTGGAGTATCCACGGGGTCACAAGATTCCATCTTATACATCATAAGCGATTAAAGGGCATACTTGGATTGATTGATAAAGATGCCTCTAGGACTCTGAGATATCTGAAGACCTAAGAAGAATGATACCTTGCCCATCATTGACATCTTAAACTTGGAAGACATGAGTGTCCCAAACTCATCCGATAATGTTTGGGTCGAGGCTGCAAATATAATATCATCAACATATATTTGTACCATAATCATATTTTTACCTCGTTTCTGAATGAACAGCGTGGGATCCACCTTTCCTTTAGCAAAGCCTTGCATAATGAGGAATTGTGACAATAGATTATACCATACGCGAGGAGCTTGCTTCAACCCATAGAGAGCCTTCTTAAGCTTGTACACATGATTAGGATAATTAGGATTCACAAAACCATCCGGTTGTTGAACATAGACCTCTTCCTTGAGTTCACCATTAAGAAATGTCGTCTTCACATCCATCTGATAGACGATCATATTCATATGGGCTGCATAAACGAGGAATAGTCTAATAGCTTCCAAACGGGCGACAGGTGCAAAGGATTCCATAAAGTCGATGCCCAATAATTGCTTGTATCCACGAGCTACTAGTCGAGCTTTGTTTTTCAATATTCCGCCTAACTCGTCGAGTTTCACCTTGTAAACCCATTTCAAAGTGAGTAACTGCACTTGATCCGGGCATGGGACAAGTTCCCAAACATCAAGACGTATGAATTCGTTAAGTTCTTCTTGCATAGCTTCTATCCAACAGGATTGAGTAAAAGCTTGTTGCCATGTCTTAGGTTCAACTTCAGTGAGAAAAGCATCAAAGTGACAAAACATTGCACTTTCTTCTAACTGACTTCGTGTGGATACCGGACGATTAGGGTCACCAATAATAGAATCTATAGGATGATCCTTTGTCCACTTGCTGTCATGTTCACGAATCCGTGGATTGGAGTAAACCGTACTAGGAGCTTCCTCTGAGGTGGACGACCCGGCTTGATTAGGGTCGGGAATTGGTACACCAAAAAATGGAAGTTCACGCATTTGAGCGAATTCCAAATCGTGATCATCATCATCATCCTCTTTATCATCAATAGGCATGACATGGGTAGTTGATTCGGGTGTTGGTTGAGAATTACTTGTTGATGGTATATCTTGACCAATTATTGGTGCAGATGTGTCTGATTGTGCTTCAGTTGCTGGAGCGACAACTTCGGTTACTGGAGCTATTACCTCAGGTTCTGGAGTAACGATACTTGGAGGAGTAAAGAATTCATCAAAGAACGGTTGAAACAACGTATCCCATTCAGTCCTAGAAGGTGGTGTAAATGATGATGAAGGAGGGTTGTTTGGGACAAGACCAGAGCTAATGTTACTGGGTACCATTTCATGAAGTGCGGGTCCAGAGCTGCTTTGCTCAGAAGCCATTGCTGTCAGCTCATCAAAATCAACATTCATAGTTTCAAGGATTTTGCGAGAGTTACGGTTGTTGATTCGATATGCCTTCTTTGCGGGTGCGTAACCAATGAAAATACCAATATCAGCCTTTGGTTGAAGTTTTCCCAAATTGTCACCATCATTATTTGGATAGCAAAGAGAACCAAATACATGAAGATATGATAAATCTGGTACTTTACCATGGAGAAGCTCATAAGGTGTTTTACCATGGCGTTTACGAATTAGTGACCGGTTTTGGGTGTACACTGCGGTAGATACTGCTTCTGCCCATAAAAACAATGGAGCCTTTGCGTAAATTAACATCGTTCGAGCAGCTTCCATAAGTGTGCGATTTCGCCTTTCAACGACACCGTTCTGTTGTGGAGTGCGTGCAACGGATGTTTCATGAGATATGCCAACTTCTTCATAATAATCACGCAAGATTTGATTCACAAATTCGGTTCCATTATCTGTACGAATGCGTCGGACAGTAGTGTTGAGACGCACTTGAATCATCTTGAGAAATCCGATGATGAATTTAGGTGCCTCATTTTTGGCTTTAAGAAATTTCACCCATGTAAACCGAGAGTAATCATCGACAATGACGAGGATGTACTTTTTGCCACTAAGACTTTCAACACGCATTGGCCCACAAAGATCCATATGCAAAAGATAAAGTTTCTCTTGGTTGGTGTCTTCAGTCTTGGGTTTGTATGACTTCTTAGTGCTTTTCCCCATTGTACACGCGGAACACAAATGATCCTTGTGAAATGATAGTTTAGGAAGACCACGAACAAGTTCGTTTTTCGCCAAGTGATTAATAGCGTCAAAGTTAAGATGAGATAACCGTCGATGCCACAGCCATGACTTAGTCTTCGAAGCTTTGGAGAGAAGACATACGGGAGAAGCGGCATCATGTCTTGTAGAGATAAAGTATACAAATTATTCCCTCGAGTACCTTTCAATAAATCAACCCCTTCCAAATTACGAATGAAGCAGGTATGCTATCGAAAAGCAACTTCTAGGTTTGCATCACAAAATTGTCCCACATAAAATAAGTTGTGACCAAGGCCTTCCACGTGATACACTCTTGAAATTATAACATTCCCAATATGATATTCACCGTAACCCATTATCTTTGCAATATGATCATTTCCAAATCGAACCGTACCAAGAAACTTGCTGACGAAATTTCTGAGCTGAGAGCGATCTCCGGTCATATGCTTGGAGCAACCAGAGTCCAAATACCAGAGAACAATTTGGACCACCTGTTTTCAATAACAACAGTAGACAATGCATTGGAAACTATTGGTTCCGGAGTGTTAGCAGATACAGATATAGAATTATCAGAATTGCTGACATTTTTGAGACCCTTAGATTTCATGCGTTTTCTAATGTGAGTTTTAGCACTAACAGGTTTTACTGTTCCAACTTTCTTAGGTTTTGGATTATTCGCGGGCACCACAGTGGGAGTAGACCTATTTAAAGGGCACTTGGTTCCTACAGTAGTGTCGGTGTTCCTAGTTAAAGGACACGCTTGTGTCTTGGTAGCCTTGGTACTCCTAGTTAAAGGGCACGCTTTCTTCGCTTTAGTGGGAGTGATCCTAGTCAAAGGGCACGTATTTCCTAATATAGTGAAAGTTCTACCAGTGGGGCGCCACATTCAACCAACTTGGGTTAACACTTTCCCAGTCGGTTTCCATTCTAATCCATTTTTCCGGGCGTACATCTCATTCACATGGTCAATAAGGCAAGAATCATGACGACTAGAAAACATACATTCATTGCAATTCCAACATTTCAAATTAGAATTCACACTAGGCTTAGAACGCTGCACAACCGCATAGCCTTTAGGTTTAGCTACATGATTCTTTTTATTCAAAACAGAAATAACATTCCTAGGATGGGCTTCTACTTTCTTCTTCACTTGACTACTAGATGGGGGCAAGATCCTATCTTTCTGCTTGTTTCTCTTAAGCTTAGATCTTTGAGCCTTAGTAGTGGTGCTTACTCCTGTAGAAGGCAACACGGGAATATTAGAAGCTGGTTTTGATTCCGCCTTATCTTTAGTGACCAAAGTTTGAGATGGTTTAGTCCTAGGGCCCTTGTTAAGTGGTGTGACGGCTATTAGGTTCCTTTTGATTGCACTAGAGGACGATGCTGAGACAATGGCTGCGTTATCCACGACATTCTTACCTTTTAGAGTACGAAGTGTTTCCTTTAACTCAGCCAAGACCAGATTTTTATCACAAATTTGTTCCCTCAAATCAGATATTTCCACCGACTTTCGATTCAATTGTTCAATCAAGGATTGATTCTGTGCAGTGGTATTAGCACATGCGGGCTTTACTGAATCAAAGAGTCGTGTATCTTTCTGTTTTAAGTTATCAACTTTGGACAAAATCTTGGAAACTCAATTATCTAGATCAAGTTTAAAATTCTCAGCGGCCTCAAGTACGTTCACACAGTTAAGCTACTTAGATTTCTCTATTTCTATCGGCAAAGAATTAGCAACTTTGTCACTTGGCTGACGCTGTTTTGATTGTAAATTCAATCGAAAATTCTTTTCAAAGTTTGCATCATCGATATTAACACCTTCGAATGACGTTTCAAAGATTTCTTGAATAATTTGTTGCTTGCATTCAAGCGAAATACAATGTGTTTGAATCTCATCAAAACGTTTTGAAAGCGAAGAATATGAATCTTGAAGCTTTAAAAATTCAGCGTCAGATTCGTGACAAGTACTATCTACCACATTATCCACAGATTCAACATTATACACAATAGAATCATTATCAACACTTTTATTCACACAGACGGAAACTATATCATGAGACATCACTTGCTTCAGAAGCTGATCATTTTGGCGTGAAACCCGTTCTATTTCAAGTAAACTGTTTTCATAAGCATCATCCATTTCATTGAAAACACATCTAGCTTCTTCTATTTCCAAAAGCAAATCTTGATCAAGATTTCTAAGACAAGCCTTAACATTCTTTACAAACGGAACAATTTCATCTCGAAACGCAGCTCTAGTGTGCTCAAAGTTCCATTCACCTTCCGTTATAGCCGAAGCCGTCGTACGTTCCAAAATGACCTTGTCAAAATCGGCTAAGTGTTGGTGTACCGCATTTAAGTTAACGGACGCCTTACTTACCAGTGGAATTAACTTAGTTAAATCCGTTTTGACAAGTGTAGGAGACGTACTAGGAGGGTTTTCATTTGACAAACTTTGGGGCACAAGAACTGTCAATTCAGCTAATTCCTTTTGTAAGCGAATGCGTGTCTTTTTCGAAAATTGATCTTTGTTATGTTGATCATAATCAATTGTATGGAATTTTGAAAGCATTTTAGAATGAGTTTCATCCGTAAGTGACCGTGTCTCCTCAGTACTACGAACAAAAGGTGCTTCTTTCGATTTGCCAATTATAGTCATATCATAAAGACCGGGAATATATTCCTGAGCTTGTTTTGCATAATCGGGATTAGGTGGTAAATCTTGAAGACGCTTAAGTTCGAGTTCTTTAAATGATTTAGTTAAAAGATGAACCTTTTCTGTGGAAGCGTATTGTTTTAAAAGCTGTTGTTCTTTGAATTTAAGAAGTTTGGTAGCATTAATTTCCGATTCAACCTTTTTAGACTCGAGAGTTTCGAAATCCATTTTAAGTTTCTGAAAATCATTGACAACCGACTCTTTTTCTTTTAATTCATTGGAAAGATTAGCTTTTAATGATTCTATTTCTTTCAAGTGTTCAATCTTTTCAAAACGAAATTGGTCAAATTCAGAACATGTTATTTTCTCTTCTTGAGGGACCATTTCAAAAGTTTTGACCTTTTCTTTATGCAACGCAAGCTCAGCAGTTAGGGTGGAATTGGTATCTACGGATTCTCTAAGGGCCATATGCATTTGATCAATTATATGTTTAGGCACCATGACCAAATCATGTTGAGCATAAGATGCCATACCCGTCGTAGCATTTGGTTGAGGTTCACTCAAATGTGTAGGATTGGGTACCACATCATTTGAGTTACTAGTTCCCGAATGCTGTTCGAGGTTGTCATTTTCATGCCCAACTTGATGTTGGTTATCATCAATATTATTAGATGTGGTTGGTACCTCACTGATGACATCAGAACCGTAGTGAGAGAGATTAGCAACGAGAGCAGCTTGGGCAGAGTGAATGTCATTACAATCCGAATCATATGCATCAAGATCGTCCGCTTGATAAGCTGCATTAGAAGTAGAAACGACTGCAATGCCTTCAGTATCTGATGCCCCTGGGTCTGCAAGAAATGCCAACTCCTCTAAATCCAAAATCTTCCCCTTAGACTGAGCATCAACCAAATACATCTTCTCACGAAACCATGCATCATCCCTCCTCCTTTTTGGCTGAGTGCATTCCCTAGCCATATGACCTTGTCCTCGGCAATTGTAGCAAGTCACAACCTTCTTAGGACCAATAGGACTCCCATTTCCACTAGCTTGAGAATTCACAGCTTGATTGTTCCCAGTCCTTGTAGGAGGTCCATATGAATTTTGCCTTCCCTGAATAGGTTGCACCATCACTTGACCATCTTGAACAGTGGCTTGTTGTCGAGGATTTGATGAGGTGCGGAGCTGATTGTTTGTTGGTGGAAATCCTCTAGTTGCAACAAGTTTTGACAAGTAGGCTGTGAGATGGTTTAAAACATCAGCTGGCGTATCATTTGGAGTAAAGACCGGTGCTTGGATTGGTGGAAGTTCATTAGAGTAGAAAGCTTGTGCTGGTTGTGCTTCAATTGGAAAATATCCTTGCTGAGGAGTATATCCCATTGGAGAAGTGTTGGCTTGTGATGGTGATGTCTGATATGGTGGTTGCTGCGGAAAAGATTGTTGATGAACACCTTGTTGATATGCTTGTTGTGGCATCACTAGTGGTGGATAAGATGGTTGATGTGGTTGCTGATAGTTGTGTGGTGGTGTCTGCTACAAGTATGATGGTTGCTGATAAGTATAAGCCATGTTTTGTTGAGAAGCATACATTGCAAGTGGATCATGAACTTGAGGTGTAGACAACCGAGCCTCGATCACATGGCATTCGTGTTGTTGAAGAAAAGCTTGAAGTTGATCCACATTGGTGTTATGCAAGTCCTTAGCCAATTTAACATCCGTCACGTATTTTTTCCATTCTGAAGGAAGAGTGTTCAAATACTTGGTGTTCAATTGAAAGGTAGGAATTGTCATGCCATAGATATTGAGCTCATTCAACAATAGGGTAAATCTCAGATAGTAATCATTGAGAGTCTCCCCTGGCACATAGGCAAACTTATCAAAAGTATCATAAAGCTTACACTCTCGTTCTTGTTTAGTTAACGAGGTGCCTTGCATGAGAACACGAATTCTATCCCATAACTCTTTGGCAACTTTATGTTTGCTGACTAGTTTGTAGACATCTGGAGGAAGGGCTTGGAGAATGATGTTTGTAGCATACTTATCACATTTGTCTTGAATCTTCATATCTCCAGTCAATTCACCCGTTGTGCGAGGACGAGTAGTTGTACCTTCCGTCACTGTACCATAATCTAATGGTCCATTGAGCACCGATGCCCAAATGAGATGTCCATTCTCCTTGTTCAACATATAAAGTTCCATTCGGGAAGCCCATTCCTCATACATAGTCTTCACCAACATTGGTGGACGATTATCCATACCCGAGAGGATGGACTTATCCGTAAGAGATGTGTACTCCATTTCAATAAGTTTAAGATTTACAAACGTTGATCGATCAATGAAAGAAAGTAAATGTGTTTGTTGTTGTGAGTTGAAGTCGAGAAACAATGTTAAAATCCCCTAAAATATGTTCTCAATAAACCAAAAATTCCAAGTCAAAATTACACACGATTGTTCGAAATTTTTTAAGGAATAATTTTTGTTATCAAAATGTTGATCGGAATAGTGATCGGAATATCAGTTGGAATAGTGATCGGAATATCAGTCGGAATCTCCCAAATCGGAATACTTGATCGGAATACCAAATCTGAATACCAATCGGAATGTACCTAATCGGAATGCCTAATCGGAATACCTAATCGGAATACCTTGATCGGAATACCAAATCTGAATACCAATCGGAATGTACCTAATCGGAATGCCTAATCGAAATACCTAATCGGAATACCTGATCGGAATGTACCCAAAATCGGAATCCCTAAACCCTATTCCGATTACACTGATCGGAATGTCCTATAAACCCTTTTCCGATGACCTGATCGGAATAATTCTCACTTTTCTCGGACAAAACTCAACCAATTCGTGATTTTAAGTCAAAAAAATGATCAAAACACCCAAAAATTTTGTGTTTTTAGCCAAAGTAACTATACCAAATCCCTACCACAACTATGTAGAAGATTTGTATCAAGAAAAAACCATCAAAAACACAAAAAAAAATTTGGACGTGTGAAAATGGATCAAAAATGGCGTATGAATCAAGAACACAAACACATGAACAATACAATCATCCCATGTCTCTTGATACCATTTGTAGGATTGTAAATCTTGCTTATGTTTTTAGAGAGAGAAAGAGATTGAGAGATGGTGAGAACACACACACTTAGAGAGAGAAAGTGAAAGAAAAACACTTTTCTACTATGTGTAAAAATGAGGAACACACACCCTCTCCATCAAAGGAGAGGGTTTATATACCCAAGCCCTTGTCATGGGCTTGGGCTTACATTTGGGCCGGCCTACACATGTTGTAGGCTAGGCTTGATGTTGTTTGTTAAGTAAAGACACGTAACTAAACTACGAGCTATTACATGGACTATCGTTGGAGTGACCGATCCTTCTTAATACGTAAAACGTATTTCCAACAGTTGTGGACAAGTACTTTGGATTCAGAATCAATTGTTAGATTATGGGTTTAACTTCATGAACACCAAGATTTACATTGATAATGAAAGTTCTATATGCATTGTCAAGAATCCAGTATTTCACTCCAAGACCAAGCATATTGAAATAAGACATTACTTTATAAGAGATGCCTATGACAAGAAGCTTATTCAAGTCTTGAAGATTCATATAGACAACAATGTAGCTGATTTGTTGACCAAGGCATTTGATGCTGATTTGAATTCTTGGTAACACATATTGGTATGCTCAACGAATAGACTGCTGCATATGTTGAGGGGAGGTAATAGTTGTACAAATTTTTATACTAATTTTTATTGTATAGTCTATGTTTTGTGTTTTTGATGTGATTGCAGGTTTATAGAAAAAGATAAAATAGCTAATTATGATAGTGGAATGCATGAACTGGTAAAAATTGTGAGGTACTGTTATAACTCCAAGTACCGCTAGCACAAATTCAAGTACCGAGTATGTTCCATGTACCGCTACATGTCCGTTGTACCGTTAAGGGTCTATTTTGTAAATTTGGTGGTCTCTTCGCGCTTGGGTTTGTTATTTACTTAAATACTTACTCCAATTACACAACTGATTCACCTAATCTTTTATTTTTATCTCTTGATTCTATAACCTTCTCTTTAATTTTTCGATCATCAAAAATACTAATGGCTGCTTTACAAGTGATCTATAAGCATAATTTGGTTGCGAATCTTGCTATGAATGATGACTCTCTTGGATTCCATGAGATTCTTGGTTTCTTATCTCGAACTCATGTTCGTTTTGCACTCACTGTAAGTCCCATTGTCTCTATTTCCATTGTTGAACAATTTTGGAACACTGCTGTGTTAGGTACTCGGTTTGATCAACCTTGCATTAAGGCTAGGGTGAATCATAGAAATATATATGTCACTGAGGTACTACTAAGGGCAACTTTGAGATTAAATGATGAAAATGGACTTGATATGCTTAATAACACGAAGATTCATGATGGCCTTACAGCCATGGGCTATGACGGTGGTAGGGAAAGTCTTACTTTCTTTAAAGCTTTATTTTCACCTCAATGGAAATTGCTTTTTCATGCTATTATTCACTGTTTAAGCTCTAAAAGTACATCTTTTGATCAAATTCTTGTTGCATTGGCATCGACTGGTATTTTTCTAGCAAATAACAGGGTTTTTAATTTTTCAAGATTAATTTTTGAAGGCATGACTAGGAATTTGGAAGGAACTAAAAAGTTTTTGATGTATCCTAGATTCATTTAGACTTTAGTTAGTGACCAAATACCCTACCTACCAGAGTTAACTGATACATGGGATGTTCCTACATTCACAAAGAGAACTTTATCTTTCTTGACCAAACAAGGTAATGCCTTTACAGGAATAGTTACACCATTGTTTGCTCATATGTTAGCCCAACCTGCCAATCAAGAAGGTGAGGAACCTAGCAATGCTAGTGCTTCTCAACAAACTCCTTCTCACCAGATTTCCCTTTCCCTAGAAGATTCACAATATTCTTCTCACAATGTTGGTGCTCCACCAAACAATGATGAGATGATCAATACACATGCTGATTCTATTGCTGCTAGTGGTTCACCACAAGCACAAGCACTAGAGGTGGTGGATGTTGCAAATTTGACTGCTTTATGTGCTAGTTTGTCCCAACAGGTACAGGTTTTCCAGAAAGCAAAACTTGTTCAAGACAAGAAAATTGCTTAATTGGAAGCCAGCCAAATCAAGTTGAGGAACAAAGTATCACCTTGGATGAGGCAACATAGATCTATTCAGAAGGCTGCACTCAAGAAGCAAAGATTCAGGAACCACAAGAAAAGGCAACTGAATGCAACCAAACAGGGGAGGAATTATGAAGAACAACCACCTTCTTCTGATAACCAAACAAGGATCTCTGGAAATGACATCAATTTTGAGCTGGATGGAGATGTCATGGGAACTTATGAAGATGGAACTGGTTTAGAGACTGGTGCGGATGAACCTACAAATATTCAACAGGAAGAACCACAGCCTACTCATGAGGAGCCACAAGTTGAAGAAATGATGGTAACTCAGCCATCGCCAACACCTCAATCACCACTTCAAGTGAATTTGAGTGCTTTCTATTAGAAGTTGGAGGAAATTACTATTCAATTTCCTGTATCTTCAACTCTACCACCACAAAGACAAATATGGTTTCAAAGGAAACAGTCTTTGCAAGTACTGTCAAGATCAAGCATGATCAATGGATCAGACAAGACTGAAGAGGTGCAAGTTGAAATGATAGCTTCAATGGAAGAAAGGGTATTTGAAGATACACAATTGATTGAAGAAACAAGTGTGTCTAATACTGGTGAAGTCAACATTGTTTAAGATCCAAGTACTGATAAGCCAAATAAGCCGACTGCAAGTACTGCTGACATTGTTGAAGACCCAAGTGCTGCTAAGCCAACTAAGCTGATTGCAAGTACCGCTGGTGATCATCCTTCACTAGAAAGTCAAACTCCTTTCGGAGAGGATGAGACTTTAGCCCAATTACTGCTTGACTTAAGAAAGAAGAATTCAACTGAGAAAACAAAACAAGTAGAGGCGGAGAAGAAGACACAACAAGAAGTTCTTGCCAAAAAGGATCAAACTAGAGGTAAGAAAGTTCAAGCTTCACACCCCACTAAAGGTATAGTTATTCAACAACAAGCTGATGAGGAAAGACCTTCCAAGCTGAAGAAGAAGCTACCTAAGATTAATCCAAAGGATAAGGGTAAGAAGCAAATACTATCATAATCTGAAAATGAAAGTGATTCAGATGAAGATATAAGCAAAGGCATGTACAGATTTAATCAATTGGACCATGATGAGGAATATGCTCTTAGAATGCAAGCTCAGATTCGTGAAGAAGACTTACAAGAAGAACTTGAAGCTAAGCAGCATTTGCTAGAAGCTAAGAGAATACAACAAGAATGGAACATACAAGAGTACGATAAGATTCAAGCTGAATTACATGAAAGTGAGCTTCTTGTAGACTCATTTATAGCTGAAGAGAGAGATGCTTATGATGAAGAAGAGAAATCAAAATTGATTGATGATTTTATAAGGGAGCAACAAAGGTTCTTTGCTGAAAAGAGAAGAAGATAAAAGGTTAAGCCTCCAACTACTATGCAGATTAGGAATCAAATGATGAACTTTCTCAAGAAAGTTAAGGGTTTCACTCATATTCAGCTGGTCAAGAAATTTTTTTAAGAAATCAGGACTTTGTATGAGAAAAATAAGAGAACTGAAATGAATTTTGTTGAAATTGGATCTTATGCAGATAGAATGGCTGTTGAAAGACATAGAAGACATCTGCAACAACAAAGACAATTTGGAAGCACTCCTAGAATTGAGCCAAGTACTGCTGAACCTTGATTGTAGGATAAAACACGACTCTTGTTTAGGAAAACAAAGAGCGTAAAAGCGGTAAGTATTAACGAGTGATTTAGGAAAACCACAAGTAATGACCCTTAATCAAATAAAAAGAGAGAAAGTTCGTTTCCCAAGGAGGTATATGTGTGTGTTTTAACTTGTATTTCTTTGAGATTAATATTGAGAAGAATGGGGATGAGAAGATGAAAAGACGGTTACGTTAAAATTAAACTACGACGTAAAAGACGTAAAGTCGTGAAAAACTACCCAAATTAAAAATTATTATACTAAGATCAAAAACAAAATCAATAATTGAAAAGACTAAAAAGAAGTCTAAAATAATATAAATAAAGACAAAAATCCAACAAAGATATTTTAAAACCTTTATTAATTAAATATTTAATTTTAAATGCTAATTAAAGCCCTAAAATTAAATATAACTAATTCAAAAGTCCAAAATATGATTTTATTGAATAATTACTTAACTTATATTATTAGAAGACCAAAAAGTAATTTTCTAAAAATTAAAAGCTATTAAAACTATTTTTAAAACTCAAAAAATGATTAAAAATGATTAAAACCTAATTAAACTTAAAATAATTATAAAAATAAATCTAAAAGCTATAAAAATATTCTAAAAATGGAAATAGTCCTAATTAATGATAAGGAACCTAGGAAAAATGGAAAATAAAGAAAAATAAAATTTTGAAATTTAATAATAAAATAATAATAAAATAATGCTAAAAATAAAAAGTTACTAAAATTTGAAATAAAAAATTTCTAAAAATCCTAAATAATCTAACTAAGAGAAAAACACAAATTATAGCTCCTAAACCCTTTTTAATAATTTTATAAAAATCTTTAAAGTTTATAAAAAACCTTAAAATATTATAAAATTAAAAATTAAAGTTTATAAAACCAAAACTTAATGCAAACCTCAAAATAATATTTTAAAAGCTAAAAACTATTTTTCCTAGAAATTAAAAATCTTTTTTCTGTTTTTTAATGATTTAATAAAAAACGTATAATAAATAAATCCTAGAAAATAATTAAATAAAAGGAAAAATATAAAAATAAGCTAGGAAAATCTATAATCCTATAATGGTCCTATGAAAAATGAAAACAAGTAAAAACGCTTAACAATTAAGCTGGAAAATTGAAAAATAAGCCACGGCTTTTAAATAAGCTATCAAAAGAAAAATGTGTTAAATAACACTTGAAAACAAACTATAACGTAAAAAGATGTCTAGATCAGTGGTAGTTCACTGAACCCTCCTACGAGAGGTCAAGTGTTCGAGTCCGCTGCGGGCAATCTTTTTGCAAATATTTTCTTTTTTATTTTTTTCTTTTTCTAACCAACCAGTGACACTTAATAAGCTATAAACTCAAATCAAACTCCCTTCTTAGCTAGATTCAACAGATTGTGATAAAAAAAAACGTGGCCTGGTTCAGTTTTGAACACAAGCAGCTAAACTTTGTGTATGCTTGAGGATTTTAGCCAAGAGGTCTCAGCTAATGGCTTATTTGGTGGTTCTTTTTGGAGCAATGGGGCACCCTTGTGCTCATAGAAGCACAAGGAGTCAAGCTATAAGCAGATAATAAACACCTAGCACTCAAAGATCACAAACAAATAGCACACAAAGGCAAAATGGAGTTGCTGATGTGCTTGTGCAGGACTGAGAACTTATGAGCTTATTACAGGCACACTAGTGATCTTTAACCTACCAAATTAGGCACACAAAGTCACCAAATGGTACACAATCAAACTGCAAACCTGGATAACCCTATAACTTAACAGAAATCAAAGAATCAAGCACACAAACTCAATAAAAATAAGCAGATATAGACTTATGCAGGTTTGAGCTATGTTTTTACTTTTTATCACTCAAGCTTGCTTCCAATTTGTTCCAAACTTACTACAAACTAATACCCTAACTAACTCAACCTATTAACAACCTTCTAACACCTCTTAAAAACTCAATCAAAGATTTATGTCCTGCTAAATCACTTAGCCAAACACCCTTTTAAAAACTTAAATCGAAATTTAACAAATCAAAACCTAATAACACCTATGAAAACTGAACAAATGATCATCCAACATTCATACCAACTCATAAGAACACAAATCCAACAATCTAAACACACTTATGCAGCTAATCAAACAAGATCATATGAAACTACACTTTTTCTGAAATTTTCCAAAGGTAAAAGGATTTTTACCTCAAGGGCTTACATCCAAGCCCTTGGTGGATGAAAATCCACTTCCTTATGCACCCGGGTGCATGCAGATCAAATATCAACAACCTTCAATACCTGCTTAAATCAAAACAAAAGAAGAACACACAAACAAGCAATAATATATTTTTCTGATTTTCTTTCTTTCTTCTTAAACCATCCAAAAACTTTTAAAACCTTGAAAACATGTTTCAATAACACTATTTCACTGATTAACACTTACCTCTTAACACACAAACTCAGAACAGATTTCTTACCAAAAATCTTAAAATTTCAGAAACCTTAACTAAATTTTGAAACACAAAATCAGTTAACCAAATGACAAATGGAACTCAGAATCAAGCTTCACACAATACACAACTTTTAAAAACAATAAAAAGGCATTACACTTGATTAAATCAAAAACCAAACTTTTATTTTTTTAAAAAGGAATTACAAGGAGAAAAGCTTGAAACTGGAACAAGGGGTCATCACAGGTTGATGCCTCCTTTTATACTAGTCTAATGAACATACTAGTAGCTTAAAATCAAAACCCTAATCAGTAGAAATTTCTAAAATGCCCTTGACGGTTTTGAGTTGTGAGTTGTCATATTTTGATCCTGGGCGTTTGTTTTTGCTTTGTGAGTAAGCATAAGATCATAGCCTTTGATTTGGGACACGTCATGATACTTGGGGATCAAGGTGTAAGCTGATTGGTGGAATGGGGAATTGGGGGTAGGGTCCACAGTGAGTGGTTTGAGGATTTTAGGAGTGGGATGGGTTTTGGTGTGTGGGAATTAAGTGTGTGCAAGGTTAATTGGGTTTTACCCAAGTTTAAGTTGGGGTGAAACATGGGGATGTAAAAGATGAATAGTTACCCCTTTGATCCGAAATTAGGGGAAAAAAACATGTTAGGCGCGTTTTTTTGGTTTTTGAATGTTTCACTTGGCACTTTCAGTCCTTGTGTTTCCTTTCTTTTGTCTTTTCACTTTTAAAACCCATCAGCGCCCTTATAAGCTTGTATCAACTTTCACACTTTGTCATTTTTGGCACAAACTTTGACAAAAAGGTTTCAAAGGTAGCTTTTGACATTTTTGAATATTTCAAGGGCTGTTCTTGGACAATGTTGATCTTCAAAGGTCTTCAATGTGTCTTTCACTTCATGAGGGACCATTTTTGGCAATTTGAAATTGTTGAGGGACTAATCTTGCCATTTC
This sequence comes from Glebionis coronaria, assembly GCA_025667525.1. NCBI lineage: Eukaryota > Viridiplantae > Streptophyta > Magnoliopsida > Asterales > Asteraceae > Glebionis > Glebionis coronaria. Next base: position 205,497 of record JANFOE010000459.1, read on the forward strand.
TTCAAAGTTGAAGGACCTTTTTGCAATTTTGACAAACTTAAGGGACCAAACTTGTATTTATTAATATACAAGGGTTTTAAGTGTCATTTCTTCATTAATGGAGGATCAATCTTGTTTTGTCTTCAAGTCTTCAAGGGTATTTGATGAAAATTCCATGATTAGGGCCCGGTTCTTTGTACGGCTTCGTTTCTCGTGTCCGTTTTTCCTTGTATCTTGTGATCTTTTGTCTTTTTCACGATATTCATACCTAAAATACACAAGTAAACAAACACAAGCATATATATGGTATTTTATGACATTTTAGTGCATTTAAAGCCCGAAAAGAACGATGAGATCATGTATAAATGCCATCTCATCACTCCCCCATACTAAGCCATTGCCGTGCCCTCACGCAATGCTAGAATAAAGTATCTAAGCATCACCAAAGTTCAATTTTATTAACCTTTATTGAAGAGTAAAAGACTTGCAACACACTACGATGATGTGTAAAGACATAATGTATGATTTTCATCACCATAATGTGACTTTTAGGGTCTAAGAAATAGAAACAAGTTAATGTCCCTAAGAGTAAACTTAGTCATCCTTGATTGTCATACATTCCATGCTAAGTGCAAAAACAAGATCATTGTTGGTACAAGTCACAATGCTAACACTACTCATACGTTCAAATTGTGTAATACTTTTTCTCCCCGCAATCCTAGTTATTATAAAAGGAAATGGGTTACTAGCATTTTTTATCTATTTATCATGGATCACAAGTGATTCATATTGACTTATTTGAGTAGTTATTAGTCCGAAAGCAAAGTAGCACGATTTGATCAATAGTTAGCCGAAGGACAAAATCTTTTAAAACGGCTTCTCGTGTATCTCCTTAAGTTCATATCTTGGCATAACTCGTTTCACGATTTGAGACCTTTCTCGGACCGATATTTGGCATGTACTTCATACTTCAAATCTTGGGAAGACGTTCTCGAAATTATGGTCTTCTCTTCATATTTTGGAATTTCTTCACTTGACGTTTTTGAGAGATTCTTCATATAGGACCACGACTTCATCATTTTTCTTCAATCTTTACTTTGGATTTTGATATACAACGATCCGCCTCCTTTTCGGACTTGGATATATTTATCCTCATACCTTGTTAGGGTCTTTTTGGATAGACTTTCTCCATTCTTTAGGGGAGTAATAGCTTCTCGTCGTGTGTCTCGATCCTTCATATTGATTTAGGAACAATGATACTTCACATCATCTTTGGATCTTTAGCAAAAATAGAGCTCCTCATGCCTTGTTAGGGCCTTTTTGGATGATCGCCAATCTTCGCGTCCCGCTTCAATAAGTTATGCCTTGGCTATGAACTCTATTCAACCCCGAGCAACTTTTAAACGATCTTGCGCTAGAGGCTAAGTAACCTTTCAAATCGCACGACCTTACTTATTGCAATTATGATTTATTCCTAATGCATTGATCTTATGGGAAGAAAAAGCCACAATTAAAAACATATGAGTTTTTGAAAGAACACTTTCATGTTCTACGTTTAGCATGATCACTTGTCTAACTCTATCATTTCTCGTTCTTCACTATATAAAGACCTCTAATTAAAGAGACTCGTGAATACTTAGCCATGCAAGTCAAAATTAAGCCAAATTTGGATTAGCTTTCATTAAGACTATATCAAATCAAAGTTTTGGGTTTTCAAGCCACCTATAGGATCTTGCACTTTCTTGGACTTTTTCAAGTTTAGAGAATGCGTTTTAAAGTTCCCTTGATAAGTGACTTTCTAGAATCAATTATAGGAACTTGCGAAAAGTTCTTGTTCTTAACCCGAATGAATTAAGACTTTCGCGTTTTAAAGCTCCCTATATAAAAGTCTAGCAAAACTTGAATTGAGCGGGTTAAGGAATGTAAATGGCTCCAAATGCCCATCAAGTCAAAAATTAACTCTTATTCTACCCATCGGAAAATATACATTCGTGTCTTAAAAACACTTATGAAAACTAAGAAAAATTTTAAAATTTGGCCATTTTTAGCCTTATTAGCAAAACAAAACATTGAAAATTGGAAAACGTGAGGGCGTAGCAAAGCAAGTATCTATTCACCCCCCCATACTAAAAGTAAACATTGTCCTCAATGTTTCGAGTCTAAAGGTGGAGCACCCCCATACTAGAGACGAAGAGTCGAATGCTTAGGATCTAGCATGGAAAGGGTGATCAACAATATATCTAAAGCCGTTTATTAATTATGCTAAAAGATAATTGTTAGAACAATAAAGGATATGTCATGGATTCGTGAAAAACTTCTTCAAACGAACGATGGAGGCTCACGTAAACGAACACGAGAGTCTTCAATCGTAGATGATGATAATGATCTAGATAACACAATCACAAACAACCACGAGACAACGAGTTGGAAGGGTACAAGTCCCCTTATTAGTGAATATAAAAGATAAGCATGGGATCTCCCCCACGAGGCACCTCGTTTTTTATTACCGAGTCATGAGCTCGACTCGATCCCCTCAATGTTAATTATCATTGGGGAAGGTGTCTTGGTCGGGGGCAACCATTGAAGGAATTTCCCCACCAAAGTAGTGCTTAAGCCTATGTCCATTCACCTTGAAATTGGGACCATCATCTTGAGCTAGCTCAATGGTCCCATATGGAAACACTTGTGTAATGGTGAACGGACCCGACCAACGAGATTTCAATTTCCCGGAAAATATCTTAAGACGAGAGTTAAAAAGCAACACTTGATCACCAACGTTAAAAACCCGGTTTTTAATCTTTGAATCATGAAACTTTTTAGTCTTTTCTTTAAAAATTAATGAATTTTCATAAGCATTATCCCTTAATTCATCCAATTCATTCAATTGTATTTTCCGGTGATCTCCCGCGGTCTTCAAGTCAAAATTAGCATGCTTAAGGGCCCAATATGCCTTATGCTCCAATTCAATGGGCAAATGACAATTCTTCCCATAGACTAACTTATAAGGAGTGCAACCGATAGGTGTCTTATAAGCGGTCCTAAAGGCCCATAAAGCGTCATCAAGTTTGTCGGACCACGAAGCACGGTTTTCTCCAATCGACCTTTCTAAAATCCTCTTCAAAGCTCGGTTCGAAACCTCGACTTGCCCACTCGTTTGCGGGTGATAAGCCGTAGAAAGACGATGTGTAACCCCATATTTCTTTAGAACCTTTTCGAATTGGTCATTACAAAAATGGGTTCCACGATCGCTTATAATAGCACGAGGGGTTCCGAACCGAGAGAATAGTTGCTTCAAAAACTTCACTACCACACGAGCATCATTAGTAGGCAAAGCCTTAGCTTCCACCCACTTAGAAAGGTAGTCCACCGCGACGAGGATATATTTGTTGCCATGAGACGATGGGAACGGCCCCATAAAGTCTATTCCCCATATGTCGAAAATCTCACACACTTGAATTATGTTTTGCGGCATTTCATCACGTTGAGATGATTTTCCTTGACGTTGGCACGAATCACACGACTTCACAAGTGCGTGTGCATCACGATAGATAGAAGGCCAAAAGAAACCGGCATCGAACACTTTCTTAGCCGTGAGATTAGCACCGTGGTGACCACCCGTGGGTCCCTCGTGACAAGCTCTAAGGATATTAGAAGCTTCGGCACCAAACACACAACGTCGAACGAGTTGATCCGCACAAATCCGAAAGAGATAAGGGTCGTCCCAAAAATAGAACTTGACGTCACGAAAGAATTTTCGTTTTTGTTGTGTCATCATACCCTTGATTATGAAATTGCCCGCATGGTAATTTGCAATGTCGGCAAACCATGGGGTGGTGTCTTTAGAATTCACTACACCGAGAGTCTCAAGAGGAAATGTTTCGGTAATTTCCTTGTTCTCGAAAACATCTTTGTGAGGATCTTCTAGACGAGAGAGATGATCGGCCGCTGGATTCTCGGCTCCTTTTTTGTCAAGCACGGTGACATCAAATTCTTGGAGGAGGAGCATCCAACGAAGCAATCTCGGCTTAGCATCTTGCTTAGCTAAGAGATACTTGATAGCCGAATGGTCTATATACACAATGCTTTTAGTCAAGACGAGATAAGGTCGGAATTTCTCAAAAGCATAGACCACAGCAAGGAATTCCTTTTCCGTTGTGGTGTACTTTAATTGAGCCTCGGTCATCGTCTTACTAGCATAGTGGATAGGACGGAAATGCTTGTCATAACGTTGCCCTAAGACGGCCCCTATAGCATAATCACTTTCATCGCACATGATTTCAAAGGGTAATTCCCAATTAGGAGCAACAAGAATGGGAGCTTCGGTAAGTTTCCTTTTTAGAGTCTCGAAAGCCTTAACACAATCCTCATTAAAGTTAAAAGGAGCATCCTTCTCGAGAAGGTGTGTCATAGGACGAGAAATCTTCGAAAAGTCCTTGATGAAACGACGATAAAAGCCCGCGTGGCCTAGGAAACTACGAACTCCCTTAACGGTTTTGGGATGAGGTAACTTGGCGATGACGTCTACCTTAGCTTGATCGACCTCAATCCCCGCCTTCGACACCTTATGTCCTAAGACGATTCCTTGTTTACACATGAAATGACATTTCTCCCAATTAAGCACAAGATTGGTTTCTTCACAACGTTTTAACATTTGTTCGAGATTAGATAAACATGACGTGAACGAATTACCAAACACCGAGAAGTCATCCATAAACACTTCCATCGACTTCTCGATCATATCGTGAAAAATCGCCATCATACACCGTTGAAACGTACCGGGTGCATTACAAAGTCCGAAAGGCATCCTACGATAAGCGAACGTTCCATAAGGACACGTAAACGTAGTCTTCTCTTGATCACGAGGGTCGATAGGGATTTGAAAGTGACCGGAAAAACCATCTAAAAAGCAATAGAATTCATTTCCCGCAAGTCGCTCCAACATTTGATCCATGAAGGGCAAAGGAAAGTGGTCTTTACGAGTGGCGTCATTTAACTTTCGGTAGTCAATACACACCCTCCATCCGGTCACAACACGAGTGGGAATTAACTCGTTGTTTTCATTAGGCACAACGGTCATTCCTCCCTTTTTAGGGACACAATGGATTGGGCTCACCCATGGGCTATCGGATATAGGATAAATCATTCCCGCGTCAAGGAGTTTAAGGACCTCCTTTTTAATGACATCGTGAATTTTGGGATTCACCCTTCTTTGACTTTGAATTGCGGGTTTGTAGTCCTCCTCCATTAAAATCTTGTGAGTACAAAATTTTGGGTCAATACCCTTAATGTCGGAAATTTTCCACGCAATTGCCCCTTTGTGAGCCTTAAGAACTTTCAAGAGCTCGGTTTTTTCATCATTAGCAAGATCTTTTGCAATAATAACCGGCAACTTGTCATCACCTTCCAAGAATGCATATTCAAGGTGAGAAGAAAGATCTTTCAATTCAAGGATAGGCGGTTCCTTGATTGAAGATTTTGGTTCAACACTCATAACTTCCATCGGCGAAAGAAATGGTGGAATAGAAGTATCATCACTAATCAACACCTCATCTTCATTGTCGATTTCATTTGAAGTGAAATTGCCTCCTTGGAATGGAGTGAGATTTGGTGTGGAATTAGCAAGAATCGGATCCAAAATAGTGGGATTGCCACTTGACGAGCTATCGGAAAAACCTAACACTTCTTGTGAAAACTCATCGCAAACCACATCAACGATGTCAATGTGATTGATGGTAGCGATTGCATAAACATGAGAAGGTTTCGAGTTTTGAGTAGCGTTTATAACAAGTTCCTCTTCGTTGAATCTCAAAGTGATAGTTCTCGCATGAACATCGATAAGCGATCTCGAAGTATCTAAAAATGAACGTCCTAAAATTAGAGGAACTTGAGGATCCGCGGGGATGTCCACTACTATAAAATCAACGGGATAGTAGAACTTCCCCACTTTCACGAAAACATCTTCGGCTACTCCACATGCCATGATCGTAGAATGATCGGCCATCTCGATGGACATGTTCGAAGGAATGAGAGCCGGAAGCGAAAGCGATTTCCAAATGGAAAATGGCATCAAATTAATGCTCGCACCAAGATCGGCCAAGGCGAGGCATTCTTTCATATCTTGTATGTCACAAGGAATGAGAAACTTTCCGGGATCACCAACTTTTTCCGGTATGCGGTTAAGATAAACCGAAGAACAATTAGCAAGCTTTGAAAGCTTTTCCTTATCGCTCATCATACTTTTAAAAGTGGAAGCGAAACGAGGCATATATAACAACGCGTCGGCTAAACTCACATCAAAATGCACTTGTTGAAACATTTTTATAAAAAGCTCGATTTGTTGTTTGTTACGTTCTTGCATTTTCTCTTTGTTTCGTCTTGAAGGGTAGGGTAAAGGTGGTGTGGGTTGGTCATTAGGCAACGGCCTTGGAAACTCGGGTTCCACAATTGGTATTGGTTCAACCGTAGGTGTGGTTTGAGCGGTACTTCGTGGGATTGTAATGTGCTCCTTTTCGACCATCACCTCGGGTTCTTTCTCGATTTCCTTCTCCGTAGAAGTACTTGGACGAGAGATTGGTTCTTTGAAAGTTTTACCACTTCGTGTAGTAATAACCTTCATTTCTCCCTTCGGGTTTGCAATGGTATCACTAGGAAGACCACCCGAAGAAGAGGGTTTACACATGATAGCTTCAAACATCTTAGCCATTCGGTCCTCAAATTTTGATTGCCTAGCATCCGCTTTCAATAACTCTTGCTTAATCTCATGTTGTCCTAATTCCATCTTTTGTTGGTTTTGTTGAAGACGTTGGACATTTCCTTCCATCTTATTTGCATGAGTTTTAAGTTCATTAGCAAGTTCATTTTTAAGCTCGTTTTTCAACTCGGATCTTAAGCTAATCATCTCACGTTGCATATTATCAAATTTAGCATCATTTGCTTTTGCATAATCCAAAAATTCTCCTTGCAAATTTTTAGTGTGAGCATTTTGAAAACCTTGTGTAGTGTTTTGAAAATCACGGTTTTGGTTTTGATTAGAGATTTGTCCATTCCCACTTTGATAATTCCCTTTGTTGTAATTGCGTGTGTTGCCTTGGTAATTACCTTGGTTGTTATTTCGATAATTATTAACATTTTGGTTTGGTGGAGCTTGATTTGGACGAGAACCTTGGCCGTTTTGGTTATAAGTTCCCGTTGCTACATAAGCACTCGAAGTGTTACCATCCGCGGTAATGCACTCGGAAAGATCATGAGCTCCCCCACAAGATAAACAACTCTTAGCAACCGCTTTAACCGAAGCGGAATTGGAAGCTTCTTGAGCCTTCCAATGGGACATTAGATTAGCAAATCTATCAAAAAACCGATTTTCCTCATTAGCTTCATCATGTAAGGCGTTAATGCTACGAGACGATTGTGACGAAGATGACGAACCCATATTGGCAACACTCGGTGTGTTACGAGGGCTATAAACCTTAGATCGATTTTCAATGATTTGTAAAGCCTCATTTGTCGTCTTGCACAAAAAATTACCACCCGCGGCGGCGTTCAAATAATCTCGTTCATGATCATTAAGCCCATTATAAAAGGTATCAATTTGATGCAATTCCGAAAAATCATGGTGAGGACATTCATGTAACATCTCTTTAAATCGTTCCCATGCCATTGAAAAACTTTCATTGTTACGTTGCACAAATCGTGAAATCATATTTTTTAAGTGTGTTGTTTTAGATGGTGGAAAAAACTTGTTCACAAACTTAGAAACGAGATCGGCCCATGTCAAAATCGAATTTGGCGGTTCTTTCTCGAGCCAAATTTTTGCGGGTCCATCCAACGAATATGGAAACAACATCATCTTAATGGCGTCATGCGGAACATCTTTGAATTTGCTAGTGGCGGTGAGACGGTTGAAATTCCTAATGTGGTAATGCGGGTTGTCTTTCTCGTGACCTCTAAACTTATTTGCTTGCAACATAGACATTAAACCCGTCTTAATCTCGAAATTCTCCGCAAGGATGGCGGGAATAACAATAGCCTCTCCAAAACCCTCGGTGGGTGCTTGTAGCAACTCCATCATAGTACGATTAGCCATGACGACTTCTTGTTCTACAATAGGTTCAACAATTGGAGGTTCTTCAACAATCAACGATCCTTGACTTGCTTGCTTTTGAAGACGTTTACGAGCTCGTTTTGCTTGATTACGAGTGATCATAAACTTCACGAAGAATGGGAGGTGAGCAAAGAAGATTCTTTTTGGTGTTTTGTGGATTTTAAATTTTTTTGTGTTTTTGATGATATTTTTTTGGATTTTGGTGTATCTTCGTAGACAACAATCTACAAAATCTCTCCTCGAATCAAACTCTTGATTAAATAAGCCTCAAAGGAATGAAAACGATCACGTGGAGTGAACGCCTTCGAATGACTTTAGAACTTTGGTGAAAACCAAATTGTTCACGAGGGTTTAATCACAAAGAAACCAAGCAAATATAGTATACGTATTAATACTTTGGGCGGCAAAACCCTCGATTAGCCTTCAATCTCAAAATACTCACAAGCAAGCGGGGAAACGAGGCGGCGCGAAGCACTTAAGAGCCTTTTTCCTTAGGGTATATTTTATAATACCCGCCTTATACCCACCTTATAGTTTGTATTTTTCAAAATCGAGCTTCACGAAAGTATTTATCTATTTTTGCCTTTTCTTTTTGTTTGAGATTCGAATACAATAATTAGGAGATCAAATCCCAATTAAGGTTGTGTTTTCACACTTTTGGAGATATTGTATTTTGATTGTGATACTTAATACAATATATTAATAATATTTGTACAAGAAAAACCAAGAAAAACGATAATACGTGTTAAGGGAGTTCCACTTAACACAAATACTTATTATGGATAATATCAAAAACAAAAGCTTCCAAATTAAAGCACAACACACCTCCCCGGCAGCGGCGCCAAAATGATTGTAGGATAAAACACGACTCTTGTTTAGGAAAACAAAGAGCGTAAAAGCGGTAAGTATTAACGAGTGATTTAGGAAAACCACAAGTAATGACCCTTAATCAAATAAAAAGAGAGAAAGTTCGTTTACCAAGGAGGTATATGTGTGTGTTCTAACTTGTATTTCTTTGAGATTAATATTGAGAAGAATGGGGATGAGAAGATGAAAAGACGGTTACGTTAAAATTAAACTACGACGTAAAAGACGTAAAGTCGTGAAAAACTACCCAAATTAAAAATTATTATACTAAGATCAAAAACAAAATCAATAATTGAAAAGACTAAAAAGAAGTCTAAAATAATATAAATAAAGACAAAAATCCAACAAAGATATTTTAAAACCTTTATTAATTAAATATTTAATTTTAAATGCTAATTAAAGCCCTAAAATTAAATATAACTAATTCAAAAGTCCAAAATATGATTTTATTGAATAATTACTTAACTTATATTATTAGAAGACCAAAAAGTAATTTTCTAAAAATTAAAAGCTATTAAAACTATTTTTAAAACTCAAAAAATGATTAAAAATGATTAAAACCTAATTAAACTTAAAATAATTATAAAAATAAATCTAAAAGCTATAAAAATATTCTAAAAATGGAAATAGTCCTAATTAATGATAAGGAACCTAGGAAAAATGGAAAATAAAGAAAAATAAAATTTTGAAATTTAATAATAAAATAATAATAAAATAATGCTAAAAATAAAAAGTTACTAAAATTTGAAATAAAAAATTTCTAAAAATCCTAAATAATCTAACTAAGAGAAAAACACAAATTATAGCTCCTAAAACCTTTTTAATAATTTTATAAAAATCTTTAAAGTTTATAAAAAACCTTAAAATATTATAAAATTAAAAATTAAAGTTTATAAAACCAAAACTTAATGCAAACCTCAAAATAATATTTTAAAAGCTAAAAACTATTTTTCCTAGAAATTAAAAATCTTTTTTCTATTTTTTAATGATTTAATAAAAAACGTATAATATATAAATCCTAGAAAATAATTAAATAAAAGGAAAAATATAAAAATAAGCTAGGAAAATCTATAATCCTATAATGGTCCTATGAAAAATGAAAACAAGTAAAAACGCTTAACAATTAAGCTGGAAAATTGAGAAATAAGCCACGGCTTTTAAATAAGCTATCAAAAGAAAAATGTGTTAAATAACACTTGAAAACAAACTATAACGTAAAAAGATGTCTAGATCAGTGGTAGTTCACTGAACCCTCCTACGAGAGGTCAAGTGTTCGAGTCCGCTGCGGGCAATCTTTTTGCAAATATTTTCTTTTTTATTTTTTTCTTTTTCTAACCAACCAGTGACACTTAATAAGCTATAAACTCAAATCAAACTCCCTTCTTAGCTAGATTCAACAGATTGTGATAAAAAAAAACGTGGCCTGGTTCAGTTTTGAACACAAGCAGCTAAACTTTGTGTATGCTTAAGGATTTTAGCCAAGAGGTCTCAGCTAATGGCTTATTTGGTGGTTCTTTTTGGAGCAATGGGGCACCCTTGTGCTCATAGAAGCACAAGGAGTCAAGCTATAAGCAGATAATAAACACCTAGCACTCAAAGATCACAAACAAATAGCACACAAAGGCAAAATGGAGTTGCTGATGTGCTTGTGCAGGACTGAGAACTTATGAGCTTATTACAGGCACACTAGTGATCTTTAACCTACCAAATTAGGCACACAAAGTCACCAAATGGTACACAATCAAACTGCAAACCTGGATAACCCTATAACTTAACAGAAATCAAAGAATCAAGCACACAAACTCAATAAAAATAAGCAGATATAGACTTATGCAGGTTTGAGCTATGTTTTTACTTTTTATCACTCAAGCTTGCTTCCAATTTGTTCCAAACTTACTACAAACTAATACCCTAACTAACTCAACCTATTAACAACCTTCTAACACCTCTTAAAAACTCAATCAAAGATTTATGTCCTGCTAAATCACTTAGCCAAACACCCTTTTAAAAACTTAAACCGAAATTTAACAAATCAAAACCTAATAACACCTATGAAAACTGAACAAATGATCATCCAACATTCATACCAACTCATAAGAACACAAATCCAACAATCTAAACACACTTATGCAGCTAATCAAACAAGATCATATGAAACTACACTTTTTCTGAAATTTTCCAAAGGTAAAAGGATTTTTACCTCAAGGGCTTACATCCAAGCCCTTGGTGGATGAAAATCCACTTCCTTATGCACCCGGGTGCATGCAGATCAAATATCAACAACCTTCAATACCTGCTTAAATCAAAACAAAAGAAGAACACACAAACAAGCAATAATATATTTTTCTGATTTTCTTTCTTTCTTCTTAAACCATCCAAAAACTTTTAAAACCTTGAAAACATGTTTCAATAACACTATTTCACTGATTAACACTTACCTCTTAACACACAAACTCAGAACAGATTTCTTACCAAAAATCTTAAAATTTCAGAAACCTTAACTAAATTTTGAAACACAAAATCAGTTAACCAAATGACAAATGGAACTCAGAATCAAGCTTCACACAATACACAACTTTTAAAAACAATAAAAAGGCATTACACTTGATTAAATCAAAAACCAAACTTTTATTTTTTTAAAAAGGAATTACAAGGAGAAAAGCTTGAAACTGGAACAAGGGGTCATCACAGGTTGATGCCTCCTTTTATACTAGTCTAATGAACATACTAGAAGCTTAAAATCAAAACCCTAATCAGTAGAAATTTCTAAAATGCCCTTGACGGTTTTGAGTTGTGAGTTGTCATATTTTGATCCTGGGCGTTTGTTTTTGCTTTGTGAGTAAGCATAAGATCATAGCCTTTGATTTGGGACACGTCATGATACTTGGGGATCAAGGTGTAAGCTGATTGGTGGAATGGGGAATTGGGGGTAGGGTCCACAGTGAGTGGTTTGAGGATTTTAGGAGTGGGATGGGTTTTGGTGTGTGGGAATTAAGTGTGTGCAAGGTTAATTGGGTTTTACCCAAGTTTAAGTTGGGGTGAAACCTGGGGATGTAAAAGATGAATAGTTACCCCTTTGATCCGAAATTAGGGGAAAAAACATGTTAGGCGCGTTTTTTTGGTTTTTGAATGTTTCACTTGGCACTTTCAGTCCTTGTGTTTCCTTTCTTTTGTCTTTTCACTTTTAAAACCCATCAGCGCCCTTATAAGCTTGTATCAACTTTCACACTTTGTCATTTTTGGCACAAACTTTGACAAAAAGGTTTCAAAGGTAGTTTTTGACATTTTTGAATATTTCAAGGGCTGTTCTTGGACAATGTTGATCTTCAAAGGTCTTCAATGTGTCTTTCACTTCATGAGGGACCATTTTTGGCAATTTGAAATTGTTGAGGGACTAATCTTGCCATTTCTTCAAAGTTGAAGGACCTTTTTGCAATTTTGACAAACTTAAGGGACCAAACTTGTAATTATTAATATACAAGGGTTTTAAGTGTCATTTCTTCATTAATGGAGGATCAATCTTGTTTTGTCTTCAAGTCTTCAAGGGTATTTGATGAAAATTCCATGATTAGGGCCCGGTTCTTTGTACGGCTTCGTTTCTCGTGTCCGTTTTTCCTTGTATCTTGTGATCTTTTGTCTTTTTCACGATATTCATACCTAAAATACACAAGTAAACAAACACAAGCATATATATGGTATTTTATGACATTTTAGTGCATTTAAAGCCCGAAAAGAACGATGAGATCATGTATAAATGCCATCTCATCAAACCTACAAATACATCTCCACCTATCAAGACCACTTATGTGAGGAAGAATAGAAGGAGAAGGTAAGTTCAAAGGAGGAAGAGACTGCTCAAAGAATGAATGAAGGAGATGAAGCTCAAGATATTGCTCAGACTGAAAATGTACAAGCAGTACATACACAGTCAACAGTACATACTGAAGAGACAGTACATACAAACTTAGAAGAGGGTTCAACAGAACTTGAGGGAACCTCAAAGGGTGTTAAAAGAAAAAGATCAACAAAGACAAAGAAGAAAGCCAAGAGGGCTAAGTCAACAGTAGAAGATAGTGATGATGATGAGAGCTTGAAGAAGTACTTGAAGATACTAAAATTTAAAGATCAATGTATTGATACAGATATTTTTGGAAAGAGATCATCTGTTGCTAGATGGATATACTCTATGGATCAAGGACTTGAAGCTCATGGAATTCAAAGAACTGATGGAACAACAAGGATATTCAGACTTTTGGAGGATATTCTTCACATTCTTGACAGACAAGATATTCAGGATCTTTTCAGGTTAGTTCAAGAAGCCAGTGCACATAAAACTGAAGTATCACTATTATATAAGGAATTTCTCTTTATGTATGAACCACACAACTGTGATCAAGAAATGTTGAAGGTATTAGAGAATCAGGTTCCTAGTTACTAGAGATATTATAGGTCATGTGCATTACATATTTTGGATATAGATGATGTTACATACTATATGCTGCAAGAGAAGACTTACCCATTCAAAAGAAGATTGTTGGAAAGAATGTTGGAACAACAATTGGAAGTTACAGAAGAATCTGTTGATGCTTTGGAGTTGATCAGAATGGTTAAACAACAAATCAAGGATTTGAAAGATGGGGAAGAAGTTAAGAAAGAGCCTTATGTGTTTGAATTTCAGTCACACTTCACAAATGGTTCTCAGTTCACCATGTCTAACACACATAAGAACTGGCTAGTCCATAAGCAAACGGTTTATGGTAAAGACTTCTCAAATCCGTTGAAAGCTGGTAGCTTGCTAAAAACTATATGGTTCTGACTCACCTTGTTTCGAGACAAAGAGTTGGCTAGTCCTAGACAAACTGTACTAGGTAAAGACTTCATCAAATCCGTTGATGGTTGACAATTTACCAAAAATTTTAAGGTTATCAGTACACCTTATTCTTCATGAATAAAGTATTGGCTATTCCGGAGTGTATGGCTAACTGGTAAAGAATGTATCAAATCCATTGATAGCTGGTGATTTGCTAAAAATTATGAAGCCAATACAGATTGGTTTTTGTTGTTAACTGTTTTGTTTCAGGTTGAAGATTACAAGCAAAGAAGTATTCAAGAAGAAAATACTTAGAAAGTTTTATCTTATCAAATCAAGACTGAAGTTCATTATTCAGAGTTCATAGATTTAACTCAAGAAAACAATTACTGATGTTGCAAATATAAATGAATGTTTACAAGACACAAGAAGATCATAGTTTGAAGACAAAGATGATATTCATGTTGTTTGAAGATTATCTTATCAGAAGAAGATCTATATTGAAGTGTTTGACTACATTCAATTGGATACAAATACAAATTACCAAGTTCAATCCAAGAATGAAGGAAAGACTGAAGATATGTATTCTAAATACATCCAGTACAAGAGAAACAAGAAGACAACAAGTTATCATTCTTGTTTAGGGGAGGATTGTTGGGAATTATTTGTTAAGTGTCAAGTACCATCAGTGTAATTTAAGTACTGTTAGTATTATGCAAGTACCGTTAGTGTTAACGCGGTACATAGTAAGTACTACTACTTATAAAGTAAGTACTGCTATATTGATTAGGACAAATATATATTTGTATAAGATTATTTATAGTTAGAGTATATCTTATGTGATATACTTAAATAGTTAGAATATTGATAATATATCGTGTGTGATATAGTTATCTTTATAGAGTATTATAAGGTTTCTAGGGTTCCTTACTCTATAAAAGGAACATAGGTACAATGTCATTCATGTACCTCATTCAAGTCGATTAATAAGAGAATCGAATAGTTAAAAGTAATTATGTTCTTCTGTGCTTTATAAGTTAGATTCCGCATAACTTATTTAGTTTGAGTAAGAGTTCTCAAAGTGTTTTAGTTTGATTACGAACTTCTATACTAGTTCTTAACAGAATATAGATCCAATCAAAAGGATCAACAAAAAGGTCACAACTAATTATTATAATTAATCATACTCTTTCAAAAAGCATTTTAGCATTTTATTTATCCAATACTTGAAATTTCAAGTTACAATATCATTAAGCTATTTGTACAAGCAAAACAAGCATCTATAGGCTATGTTTAGCAAAACTAGTTGTAAGCTGTAAGTTGTTAACCGTAAGTTGTAAGCTGTTAACTGTAAGTTGTAAGCTCTTTACTAAAAAGTCGTTAACATGAGCTATAAGCTGTATTTTTTTAATAAAGTTATGTTTGGCAAAACTAACTGTAAGCTGGAAGTTGTTAACTGTAAGTTGTAAGCTATAAGTTGTTTACTAAAAAGTTGTTAGCCTTAAAATGTAAGAGACTAACGGAATTACAATAGTTTACATAGCCGGGACTTGCAGGGACTAATATTGTCTCATGTAAGTAGTTCAAGTACCGACATATACCCCTCCATACTTCCATGGAGGGTGAGGATTGTCATTTCTTTCTTTTCTTTCTCTCACTAAAAAAACACAAACCTTTCTAGTTTAACTTTTTTCTCTCACTAACAATGGCTAAACACCACTTCTATCCTCCCGGACCTCTGGATCATAAACCCGTGTTTATGGTGAATCTAAGTTAACAATTGGCATCAAAGCTAACCGGGGGTGTTTCATGTTTTTTGTATTCGTGATTGTGTTTAATTTTGTGTTTGATTCATGGTTTTCTAGTCTCGTCAATCACTTTGTATCAATTTTTTTTGGTATCCTGTTTCTGTCAGTTTCATCATCATCACAACATCTCTACATTTTTTTCTTCTTCTTTTCTTCTTTTAAGTCTAATACGCCTCATCTTTTGTCACCGGTTTCTTAACCAGTCAATATCATTTTATTATTTCCATTAGTCCATAAACAAATCTGTCTATCAGTACTAATATTTTTGTCCATTAGTTTTCTTTCTGTTTTATCATTTTTTTCTGGGTCAAATCTGGGTTTTTGTGGGATTTTTTTTCGCATAGATGCATAGATCTGAAAAAAATGAAAAAAAATAAAAAAAAAATAACACCAGATCCAGATTTTTCGAGATAAGGACTGTTTTAAACATTCTGTAATAATGAAAACCCTCTTATTTCGAAATGTGGATTTTAAGAAATATTGCGAGGTGATGTTGGAGACATTGCGAAATAGAGCTTCTAAACAAAGATTGCGGAATGATGAATTTTTTATTCTGGAGTGATGAATTTTTTTTATTCTGAAATGATGAAGCAACAACATCACCGACTAGATCTCAAATCAACTTCGACTCAAACGAATAAAGCGAATTATATCTAGATCTTAGTTATTCTATCTCAAGTCGAACCTCAATCGTCAAGATCTTTTTAAGATCAAACACGAGAAAGAAAATAAATCATCGATCTAAATGAAGCAAGGCTTCTGTTTGTATTTCTGAAAACAATTTTAGGATGAATAAGAACATGTCTTCTCATATTCACTTCCTTGTTACGATTAATAGACGTAACAAATTAAAACCGCCATGCAATCAATTAACAATAAACCTACCCAAGACCTCCAAGTTGGAGACCTTGCAGCACCTTTGCCTTTGTAGTATTCATACATGTATATACCATAACTGGGTAATGGTTTATTTGATGTGAGATAATGGATTATGAGTTTGATGGATGAGCTAGAATATTGTGAAAATAGAGGAGATGGGTCATTTTCATCAGATGGGGACGAAAACAAATGGGGCAGATGAAACTATGTGATGAGATTAGGTTACTATGATAACTTCTAGGTTAATCTTGCTTCAATATAACCCTATGAATTAGGGTAGATGTCTTGGGCTAAAACTCGTCTCTTTTACTTGTGGTTTGTATATTGTTTCAACTATTGGGCCTCAATTTTTGTGGTAACCGAATATTCACAAATGTTGGGCTTTGGTTTTATAGACATGACTTATATAATCAAGTGGGCCAACTAATGAAAATGTCATAGAATCTCGGGTGATTAAATGAATGGGGCCTCGCGTCATTAGATTTGGGTATTTCATGCTAAGTAGAAATGTGGTATAAAGGTTTATTCGTACTATTTTTGAAGCTGGACATAATGTGAAGTGAGGTGATTTCATACTCGCGTCGATCAAAGAAAATCCTTGTTTTAAAACCTTAATACTCGCGTCGATCCGCGCATCAGTTGGGTATATGATTGATTTTGGGCTTCAAAGTAATGTTAGCTAGACGACGTTGACGACTTCTCATTCTTTAGTCATTGTTGGATCTCTAGTTAACGACACTCAAACAACACAAAACAAACACGACAAACACGACAAAAACCAATAAACACTAAAACGATCCTTTTTAAGATTCACTCAAATGTCAAACGGCTAGTATTCGGAGCAAAGAATGTCAAGTGATTACGAAGTGGATTTGGTATTCTTTACTTGAAGTTGAAGTGGGATTTCACGAAGGTGTCTACTTATTTCATCATCGAGCCTTCTCACCCCCTTTTACCCCTTTTCTCTAAACCTAGTCTATCGATTGATGATTCGCTTAAGCGTTTATGATTGAGACTTGAATTATCTAGTTTCCAATGTCAAGGGGTGGATGGTCGAAGACATGGATAACTATCACTTAAGGAGTTATGTTGTAGTGCTCAGTGTCACACTCACCTGTAGTTGTGTGTATTTCAAGATGTGTTTTACATCTTATACTTCTCACTTCTTTTGGGTATAAAGTACTAAGAGACTTTTCTCTGCACCGTTCATCAATCAACAAAAGTGCTAAGCTTAAGTAACCAATTTGGGGGATTGTACTTCAGTTTCAAGTTTGGAATATCAGGTTTACTTCACTAGTGGTCACTACAGATAGTCGAAAGAATACGAGGTTGGTCATTTTAGCTAGAGAGTAAATGAGTAGAGATGTGATCAGCAAACAATTCTCACGAGCAATTTGAGCTACAAAATGTCAACAAAGATACTTCATTGTTTAAGAAAATCATTCATAATCTTTCTACCTTTCTCAACCTATGAAGATCTCTTCTTTAGACAAGAACATCTCGTGATTCTGAGTGTACACGTCAGATGATGCTTTCCAGTGTTCGTAACCATCATGGGGGAAAACGTGTACTTTTGAGTACTTAGTTCAACTTCTAGGGGGAAGTATTCTACAAGTGTGGGAAGATTTGTTGCTGATTTCTTGCATGTTCCCCCAAACATATAATCATGAATACCAAAAATGTCAAGGTAGCAGTTACTTGGTGTGGTTTGCTTCTTCTTCTACAAAATTCCGTTGTGCACTTTAAATGTTAAAGATAGAAGATTGCTCAAGCTACAGGTTCTGCTCAAGACAGGGATATTGGTTTGGGGGAAGCTGATTCAGAAGCTTCGTAAAAAAGAAGTCTCTAAAGAAAGCTTTTCAATACATGGAGTATGAATTGGGGGAAGTTAATCCAGTTCATACATAATACAATGGTTCCTCAACAAGCAAACACAAAGAGGATTCAAACTAGGGTACAAGTTTCCCTGAAGACTTGAAGACAACGACGTCATCCTCAGTATTAGAAGCACCTTGAAACTGTCATATTATTGTTGTATTTGTACTTGTTAGGAACATTGTAAGTAATTCCGTATGTCTCTACATTGGGGGAATATTGTTAGCCATAAATGTGAGCGACTAACAGAATTACAATAGTTTACATAGCCAGGACTTGCAGGGACTAATATTGTCACATGTAAGTAGTTCAAGTCTCGAGCTATATATACCTCTCCATACTTCCATGGAGGGGTGAGGATTTCCATTACTTTCTTTTCTTTATCTCACTGGAATAAACACACACCTTTCTAGTTTAACTTGTTTCTCTCACTAACAATGGCTAAACACCACTTCTATCCTCCCCGACCTCCGGATCATAAACCCGTGTTTATGGTGAATCTAAGTTAACAAAAGTTGTTTACATAAGTTATAAACCATATTTTTTAATAAAGGTGTTTGGTATATTAGTCGTTGATTGTAAAATTAAGATGTAAAATAACTTAAAAAAACATATTTTAATAAATTTTAATATGGTTAGAGAGAATATCATTAAATTACAACTTTAACAGCTCTTGACAATTTAAAAAGCTTAATGAATCAACTTTTTATTTAAGAGCTACTTGTTTAAAATAAAAAGCTAACAGTTCCAAAAAATTATTGTGCCAAACAGAGCTATTAGATTATTTTTTTAACAAAAAAACTAACAACTCTAAAAAAAGCTGCAAAACAGCTCTTACTGAACAGACCCTAAAAGTGTTCGGTATATTAGGCGTTGACTATAAAATTAAGATGGAAACATATTTAAATAAATTATAATATGATTGGAGGGTATATATGTATTGTACAGCTTTAACAGCTCTTGATAATTTAAAAAGCTTTATGAATCAGCTTTTTATTTAAGAGCTACTTGTTTAAAATAAAAAGGTAACAACTCCAAAAAATTGTTGTGTCAAATAGAGCTATTAGATTTTTTTTAACAAAAAAATTATCAGCTCTAAAAGAAGCTTCAGAACAGCTCTTACCAAATATAGTCATAGTAAATGTAACACCCAATTTTTGATAAATGGAATATCATAGGATAATTATGGCATATCATGAAAGCATACAAGGTAAATGTATAAAACATTAAATAACCATAAAAGAATCTGGAAACAAACATCGGATCCACATAAGCTCCACACACGAAATGCATAAGTAGAATGTAAATGAAAAGGACTAAACAATGTCCAGCAAAGCAAAAGTATGTAAATCCATTAAAGAATTAAAGAAAGCTGGCGCCTCATTCCATGCATGTACTCTTTGATTCCTAGTTTTTCCCTTTAGTACATGCCGTATTGGGACATGGAAAGGAGAAATACGGCTGAGCAATACGCTCAGTGTGTGGACATATAACATAGAATGTAAAGCATAAAAATAAGCAAGTAATGAAATGAAATGAATAACATAGCAGCGGAATAATGAATGTCCTGGAAAACCTGGTTTAAGTTCATAATACTGGTTCATATTTCTAAAAAGACTTATGTTTAGTTTATCTTTAAAATCTGTATTTTAAATATGCCGAGAGCCCATATAGGTCATGTTATATCCACGTGCATGAATATTGTGAGGGGTGACCTCGTCATGCGGTTAGAGGGGCTGCCTCTAATTAATATATAATATGAGTGGAGGGATCAACTCTTGTAACGGATGCAAGGCACACACCGCAGTTACCATGAAATCATACTACTTGTCCTATGATGCACCCATTCGCCCCACATGATAATAATAATAGTGGCCAAAACTGTAAAGGGATGCTGTGAGCAATCACTCTCACCGTAGAAGAGTCATAACACCGGTGCCTCCAGTGCTATGGTTATGAAACCCCTATAACTAGGTGAAACTGGCATGCATGTATATAGCTCAAGCAATGTAAAATAATCATACATATACAGATGTGTTTAAGACACTTAAACTACTGGGGAAAACAGATGGCTGCAAACGGGGAATCCTAATGTAGGAAGAAAGATGTCCTTACTGAAGGACGGAATATCTGTACCTTATGTCCAGTAAATGAAGACGAAAACGAACGTAGACGATCACTTCGACCTCACAATAGCTACATAATGAAGTGACATGAATAAGAGTCGATCTTACTTATACATACTTATTATTTGGTTTACTTGACGTGTACATACTTATTAAACTTGTTCCTGTCTTGTCTTACAATTTCATGTTTTAATCATGTATTTCTTATAGTTCCATGTGTTTTAGATTCATGTGTTTCATATTTTAAGCCTTATTATACTTGTTATAACATACTGAGTAACTTTCTCAAAATAGCAGGTTTCTATATATAGTAACTTTCTAAAAATTGCAGGTTTCCGTATATAGTAACTTTCCAAAAATAGTAAGTTTCCTTAAATAGTAAGTTTATAAAAGTAGAAAGTTTCCATAGTTAGTATGTTTCTAAAAATAGAAAGTTTCCATATATAGCATGTTTTTATAAATAGTATGTTACTATATTTAACATATTACCATAAATAGCATGCTAACATATTTAGTATATTTCCATATTTATCATGTTACCATAATTAATATAATTCCATAATTAATTATATCCATATTTTATATCATGTATTATAATATTATAAAGATTAATAACTAATTAATACTTAGCTTATTATTAATTAATAATATCATGTCATGTTATTATAAGTTTATTACTAATTAATAATATTACATATTACATGTTTATTAAACTTTACCTTAAAAGATATTAATTAATTTAACCTAAGTTTTAAATTAATTAAATACATGTTCATGAATAATTAAATGATTAATTATTATAACCTAAGTTTATTTAATTAAATGTTCAAACATATTTTATCATAGTTTTAATTAAATAAGCATAACATAAATTTTATTTTAATTAAACCAAAATTAATTAATTAACTAAATTAATTAAAACATAACATAACTAAATTTCATAATTGGTTTAATTTACGTGTTTCTGAAAAGTTAAGTTCCCGAGCCCCGAGACCCGACCATTGCGACGCAGCACACTCATCGAGAGCCTACGACTCTCGGCTTGCTACTACGCCAAGCCAAAATGCCCACAGCCGAAGCTGCCCCCCCTACATGCGTCATATACCCACCGAGCACCCCTTAGGGGGCCTCGGTTCCCACCGCTAGGCCAAGATACCCGCTGTGGGGTCTTGTAACTTGCGGCTGCCAACCTACCACCACCACCGCTAGCCCAAAGCTGCGGCTGGTGGTTTTATGTCCACGCCGACCCCCAAAAGGGTTGTGGCTGGTAATGATGCGACACCACCGAGACCTCTATGGTCTCGGTTGGCGTGTGATCGAGGCAAACACCCCACAAAACCCTTTTTTAATTCTAGATAGATCTAACATGTTTACATATTTTCTTATTTTAATCTTAATAAATCTTGATCATAACATAATTAAAATAAGAAAAGAAAATGGATTTTAGGGATACCAATGTGTGGATTAAAAAAAGAGAATGAACACGAACGGGTTACCGAATTAATAACAAATCAAACGGATTCCTCCTTGTGTTCTTGGTGAGTCGCGGCAAGAGAGAGAGACAAAGGGGGTTTAGGGTTTTGATTTTTTTTGTAGAAGTGTTTAATCTAACTTCCTGTAGTTTTTGTTAGACTATAACTTGTTAATTAGATATGGGCCAATGCCCGGTTTCCCTTCCTTTCTCTCTAAGACCGGCAGACCAAACACCCCCTTATACTTTTGGTGTTTGTTTTTCTTGTTTAATTATTTATCGTGTACATACGTATTTAATTATCGTGCTTTCGTTACTTGAACGTGTTCTTAATATCGTACGTACATACTTATCGTATATTTATATTCGTGTTTACGCACATATTACTTATGATAATTAATTAATATACATATTGTTCGTATTAAATGTTCGTCCATGGTGTATATTAACTAATTGAAAATTTTAAAGTTAACAATAACTTCGTGCATTTAATGATCGTAGTATTTTTAGAGCTGGTTTCACAACTATTCCCCTCTAATATAACAATTCGGCCTCGAATTAGAGATACGATAAGCTAAAAAGATGCTAAAAATTGAAATGACATAAAAGCTGGAAAGACATGTAAGCTGAAATGACATACCCGAGTCAAAACTGAAAATGAGGGTAAGAAGTCCGGATAGACTCCTCCGTTTCCCAAGTGGCTTCCCACTCGGAATGATCCCTCCAAATGATTTTAATGAATGGAATCGTCTTTCTCCTCGTGACTCGTTCTTGGTGATCGAGAACTTTCTCGGGTTCCTCAATATATGATAGATCCTCACGAATCTGCTTGAATGGATATGTAACCTTATGCAATGGATGGTAGTTGTAACCTCTGAGTAAGGATACATGGAATACATCATGCACATGAGATAAGTGAGGGGGTAAAGCTAGACGATATGATACTTCACCGACACGTTCAAGAATTTCAAATGGTCCGATGAAACGAGGACTGAGCTTGCCCTTGAGTCCAAAATGCTTGACACCACGTGCTGGTGATACTTTAAGGAAAACATGGTCGCTGATATTAAAAGATAGATCTCTATGATGTTTATCAACATAGCTCTTCTGTCGAGCACGAGCTTCCTGTAGCTTCGTCTTGGCTATGGCAACCTTCTCATTGGTCACCTCTATCATTTTTGGTCCTTCAAGGATTCGTTCTTTAACTTGATCGCAACATATTGGCGCACGACACTTTCTGCCATAAAGCATCTCAAATGGTGCACATTTAATACTTGCATGCCAACTGTTGTTGTAGGCAAACTCTACAAAACAAATGTACTCGTCCCAACTTCCTGACCATTCCAATGCACAAGCCCGCAACATGTCATCTAAGGTCTGATTGTACGCTCCGATTGACCATCGGTCTGAGGATGAAAGGCAGTGCTAAGCTTAAGTTTAGTGCCCCAATCTTTATGCATACACTTCTAGAATTTAGACGTGAAACGCGGGTCACGATCTGATATGATGTTTGAAGGAGTTCCATGTAGTCGTATGATATCCTTAAGGAATATATCTTCCAATTTGCTGACTGAGAAGTCCTTGCGAATTGGAAGAAAATGAGCTGACTTGGTTAAATGATCAACCTATGACCCATATAGCATCATGTCTTGTTTGAGTAAGCGGAATTCCGGTGACGAAATCCATGGAGATTTTGTCCCACTTCCATGCTGGAATCTCTAACGGTTGCTGTAAACCACTAGCCCGCTGATGCTTGATTTTAACTTGCTGGCAAGTTACTTGGATACGAAAGTAGCAACATCCTGTTTCATGCCACTCCACCAGAAATGTTGCTTAATATCATGATACATTTTGGTGGATCCTGGATGAATAGATAATGAAAAGCTGTGAGCTTCTGTCAATAGGCTTCCCAGAGTTCCTGATCATCCAGAACACATAGCTTAGTTCCTTGCCATACAATGCCTTCTTCGTCTACACAAAATTCTGTCTACCGATCAAGATTCTGAATAATAGCCCAAATCTCACCATCATCTTTCTGAGCTGCCTTGATCCGAGAAATTAAGTCTGGCTCAACTCTCAGATTATCCCAGTACCCGTGTTGTCCACGCACTAAGAATTCCATGTCTAGTCTCTCCAAGTCACGTATGATTTCCTCCTGTATCTTGATCCCATTTATCATACCCGACTTCCTGCTAAGAGCATATGCCACTACATTCGCCTTGTCAGGGTGATACTGAAGATTGATGTCATAATCCTTGAGTAGTTCCAACCATCTTCTCTGCCTCATGTTTAGTTCTCTCTGAGTGAAAATATACTTGAGACTCTTATGATCAATGAAGATATCACATGATTCACCATAAGGTAGTGTCTCCAGATTTTAAGTGCAAAGACTACTGCTGCTAGCTCCAAGTCATGTCTAGGATAGTTCTCCTCATAAGGCTTTAGCTGACGTGATGTGTATGCAATCACCTTCCCATGTTGCATGAGTACACAGCCTAACCCTTTACCTGAAGCATCGATGTAGATCTGAAATCCACCTGTACCAGATGGGAGAGTAAGAATAGGTGAAGATACTAACCGCTTCTTGAGTTCTTCAAAGCTCTTCTCTCGTTCATCAGTCCAAACAAATTTCTCTCCTTTCCGCATCAACTTGGTCAAAGGTAAGGCTCTTGAAAAATTCTCCAGGAATCTACGATAATAACCAACTAAGCCTAGGAAACTACGAACCTCAGTTACTGACGTCGGTCTTGGCCATTTAGTGATAGCTTCAACCTTCGCAGGATCCATAGTAATCCCTTCTGCGAAAACAATGTGGCCTAAGAATGCCACCTTGTTTAGCCAAAATTCACACTTAGAAAATTTGGCATACAACTGTTTCTAACGAAGAATCTGTAGCACAATCCGTAGATGTTCTTCATGTTCCTCCTTGGTTTTAGAGAAGATGAGGATGTCATCGATGAAGACGATAACAAATTTGTCTAAGTACTCGTCGAAGACGCGGTTCATAAGGTCCATGAAAACCGCGGGAGCATTAGTGAGTCCGAAAGGCATGACTACGAACTCATAATGGCCATATCTGGTGCGAAAAGCAGTCTTGAGAGGGTATCCTACTCTCTAACTCGCAGTTGTTGATAACTGAATCTTAAATCAATCTTGGAGAAATGTTGGGAACGCTGAAGTTGGTCAAAAAGATCATCGATTCTTGGTAATGGATAATGGTTCCTAATCGTGATCTTATTCAGCTCAGGATAGTCAATGGATAAACGCATGCTGCCATCCTTCTTCTTGACGAAAAGTACAGGTGCACCCCATGGTGATACACTCGGTCGGATGAAAGCTCGTTCCAGTAATTCCTGCAGCTAATCTTTTAACTCCTTGAGCTCTATGGGAGCCATGCGATATGGAGCCTTAGAGATTGGTTGAGCTCCTTGGATGAGCTCGATGTTAAACTCTACTTCTCGATTAGGTGGTATACCCGGAAGTTCTTCTGGGAATACATCGGGAAATTCTGAAAAAAATGGTTGATCTTGGATTGATGGAACTTCGTCAGTAAGATTCTAAAATGAAGCTAAGAAACCCTCACAACCATGAGATAGTAACGCGCGAGCTTCTAACGTAGAGATGATTTGTACAGACTTTCCTGGTATAAAACCATTGTGAATGTACTCTGGAGCTTGAAGATCGCCGAAGATAACCTGATAAGAATGGCAATCGATTGTAGCATGATGCTTGGATAACCAATCCATGCCTAAGATGAGATCAAACTCGCACATATCCAAAGGAAGTGCGTCTACTAGGCGGATCTTGTCATCGAATTCTAGCGGAAGATCTCTATACACTTGGGTAATTCGCATAGAGTCTCGCATAGGCGTAGATATACATAAAATATTCTCTAATGGCGTAGGGATTGTATTAATACTAGTGGCATACGTAGAGGATATAACTGAATGAGTAGCACCAGTATCGAAAAAAACAGACGCATCATGACCGTTCATAAAGAGGATGCCAGTGATAGTACCTGAGGACTTGTTAGCTTGGTCCCGTATGGTAGTGTAGATACGTCCAGAAGCTGGTGGCTTAGGAAGAGTAGCACTAGAAGTACCAGCAGTGTCTCCCTTCTTTCAGTCTTTCAACATGTGTCCTGGTAGTCCACACTTGAAAGAGACGCCGACTGATTTACGGCATGTACCGAGATGTCTACGACTACAAGTCGTGTAGATGGGGTAGGTGTAACCTCCTGGAGGTACCCTTGCTACCTGGGAGCCTGTTTAAGAAGTATACGTGAGACATGATTACTTGGCATAAACATGACTGCACTGAAGTTTAAATGATAGTTTACCAGATGAATACGAGTTGTTGGACTGCTGACCCTTAGCATTTTGGTCACGTCCATAATAAGTGTGAAAACACTTATCCTTTTACCACTTAATTATAATAAAAACCAAGCCAAAACGTGTATTTAATGTCATAAATGTCGGAATTATGCGTGCTTTGTGTTTTTATTGTGTTTTAGGACTAAAATGTGAAAAGGGAAGAAAACATGGGCTTTCACGGGCTTTTATCAAAGAAAAAGACAAAAGACAAAGTCAAAAGATCAAAAGCGCAAGAAGAACGGAAGTCAAAGGCCTATTCTGAAGATTTATCGAATAAAAAGTCTAAAGACGGAAGTTTAACGAAGTCGAAGAACCAAGTCTACTAAAAGAAGAAAAATAGAAGACGAGTTCAAGCTATCATTCGATTAATCCCGAGACAAAGTCGAGAAAGACGAGATAATTAAAAGTCGAGAAGACAAGAAGAAAGAGAGAAGACACAAGACCCTCCCCTTCTCCTATATATAACCTCCTAATCCT
Source organism: Glebionis coronaria (assembly GCA_025667525.1). Classification (NCBI taxonomy): domain Eukaryota; kingdom Viridiplantae; phylum Streptophyta; class Magnoliopsida; order Asterales; family Asteraceae; genus Glebionis; species Glebionis coronaria. The sequence goes on from JANFOE010000459.1 coordinate 232,263, forward strand.
TCATTAGGGGGTGTTAGTTAATTAGTTAATTAGTCTTTAATTTTAGTAGGTAATTAAGTGTTTTTTATTTTTCTTCTCTCTAGTTTTTCTTTAAAGCTTATCAAACTTTCTTCTTAATCTTGTAATCTTTGATCTTAATCTTTAATATAATCAAGTCTTTTAATTAATTCTCATTATACCTTTCTTAATCATAATCTATTGTTTTGCCTAATTAATCATGTAGTTGATTTCATCTTTTTGATTGTGTGATTGGTTGGCTTATTGGATTGTGCTTATTGAGTTGGTGTGTTTAAAGTTTTTAGATTATTGCTTATTGCTTAATTTTTATGTTTGTTAGATTTTAAATAAGTTGATTTGGGTAGTTTAATATTTTTATAAAAGTTGATTTTTACTTTTTGCTTATTTAGTGTTTTAAAAGTTTTCAAATTGTGTCTTATTAGCTTTTCCTAAAAATTGATTTGGTTTAAGTTTTGGTAAGTGCTTATTATGATTTTGCTTATTTTGGTTTAATCCGGGTTGTCAAAACCCTTTTATTCCGAACTGTGTATCTCAGCTTATCCCGAATTAAATGTTTAATTGATTATTCAGACTTAGGTCTTGATGTTCATTATTCCGAACTGTGTGCAACTCACCATATCCCGAATTATTTGTTGAACACCTCTTCCCTAACTGTGTGTGGTACCACCCATTCCGAATGAGGTGGGTGATTGGTATTCCAAGTTAGAAGCAACGTGTATTCCGGATTACATCTGGAATAGTGGATTCTGGATTAGGTTTGTGTTGCATATCCCGAACTAGGTATAACAACATTCTGAATTAGGTCAAGACTACATATTCCGAATTACTTGCGAATTTAAGGATTCTGAATTGGGTCACAAATCTTGATTTCGGATTGTGTGTGGATCATCATTCCGAAGTAGGTCAAAGATTTGCTTATTCCGAGCTACGTCTTGAGTCGCTTATCCCGAATTAGGTGTTGCATAATCATTCCGAACTAGGTCAAGGATTAATATTCCGAACTAGTTAGGAAATCTCATATTCCGAATTAGGTTAAATATTGTTTTCCCGAATTAGATCAAGTTATAGGTTTCCTGTTTTATTTTTAAGTCTATATTTTTCCCGCCATTTTCTCAAACTTTATTTTAATTGTTTTATTCTTAGATTTATTTTGAGTTTTCCTTTTTATTAAGTTTTCAAATTTTACTTTTTAAAGTTTTAAATCTCTCGTCATTTATTTTAAGTCTAAATTCTTAGTTTAACTTTTAAAGCTTTTATTTTTACTCAACGACATTTTCATTTTTGCTTTTAGTTTAAAATAGATAATCACACCACTTTATTTTCCACCAAGAACGACTGAGTCGCACTTTCAACTGGTAATCAATTCGAATTATTGGTTCAACGAACAAATTTTATATAAGAAAATCTCTTATATTAAATCGCGCCGCTGCCGGTTCTTTTCGTAAAGATTAACGGTTTTTAGTGAGAGACGCGTTGGATTTTGGGATCCGTTCACTCTTGAACGTTATTTTTCGTGTCAAAAATTTTCAAAAATCCATAAATTTTATAAAAATTTCAAAAATCCAAAAACATTTAAAAATCATAAAAAGAAATCTTTTTCAAAGATTTTGCACCAAAAGTATTTTCTTTTTCACATTAACCATTAGTTTTCTTCTATTTTGCTATCTTGTTCTTTTGTAGGTGTATGCGTAACCATTCAAGAAGGAGGAAATCCATTCAAGCCGCTACTATTGAACCTCCTATTGTCGAGCCTCCCGTTGTCAATACAATGGAGAACCGTCCAATGATCGAGCTCTTACAATCACACGTCGAAGGCAACGATGACGCGATTGTGGTGCCACCTATTGACGCAAACAACTTCGAGCTCAAATCCGGGTTTATCCAAATGGTTTCCGCAACACCTTTTCTAGGTCGTACTCATGTCGATCCTCATGATCATATCAAGAGGTTCATACACTTATCAAATACTGTAAAATACAATGGGGTTTCACAAGAGGCAATTCGTTTGCTCCTCTTTCCTTTCTCCCTCGAGGGACAAGCCCGGACTTGGCTTGATAAGGAACCACCCCGGAGTATTACAACATGGACGGACCTTGAAACAAAGTTCATAAACTATTTCTTTCCACCCTCACGTACTACCGCTTTGCGGAATGACATTATCAACTTTGAACAAAAGTACGGTGAGACATTTAGTGAATCTTGGGATCGTTTTAAGGAACTTTTAAGAAAGTGTCCACAACACGGTTTTACAAAGGTACATCAAATTAATACTTTTTATAATGGATTAACTTTGAATGACCAAGATTCACTAAATAGTGCCTCGGGGGGGTAATATTCTTTTTAAAACTATGAAAGAGGCTTGGGCAATTATTGAGAACAAAGCCAAAGTCCAAACCAAGAGTGTTAGGGCTACTATGGCTAGTGCTAGTTCTAGTGAGACCGACAAGAAAATTGACGCACTTACCGCACTCATGACAGTTTTTGTTTACACAGTAAGAACAATCCGCAAGTTAATGCTTTGAGTCAGTCATGTGAAATTTGTGGGGGATCACATTAATACTTAAATTGTGATAAGGTTCATGACCCCTCTCAACAAGAAGTGTATGCTTATAACACCAATGAGAGGGTGCATTTTAAACCAAATGTGGACGCTAATAATCTTTCTTATAGATCTACTAATTATTTGGCTCCTCCCGGTTTTCAACCTCATGCTAGACCCCCTCCTCAATTGACTAATGCCCAATACCCACCAAGGAACCAAGGCCAACAACGAAATACTTATCAAGGGAATTCTTCCAACAATCAAAGGAAATCTGATTCAAATCATGGGAATTTTAATGGTCAAAATCAATGGAATTTTAATGGGCCAAACCAAGGGTTTCAAAATAACAACTTTAATCAAGGTTTTCATAATAACAATGGTTTTCAACCATAATTTCAAAACCAAGATTTTAATAACAAAGGGTATAATCAAATGAACATGCAAAATCCTATGGACTTGGTTCTACAAAAGTTAACCAAACATGAGCGAACCATGAAACAAAAGCAAGAATCGACCGATAAGGATTTTATGCAAATGATTCAAACCCTTCGTCCCCAAGGTGCCCTCCCTTCTAAAACCGTGACAAATCCTAGGGCCAGCGTTAATGCCATCACTACTAGGAGCGGTAAAACCACCGAAGAACCTTCTTATTCCCCAACTAACCAAGGACCTGAGATTCCTTCTAATTCTACCCACCCTCCTTCACCTTCTACTTGTGACATACCACCCGTTATGCCTTCGTCTACACCTTATGTTCCACCGATGACTCAAGTTTATACCACACCTTCGATTCCAAAACTGGTTCCTCCACCTTCTACTTCTACCCCTCCTCCACCCAAGGACGTGAGTGAGAATTCCATTCCAAAGCCTTCATCTCAACCCAATATACCTTATCCCTCAAGGTTGAGGAAAGAGAAATTGAAGAATAAGGATGATATTCAAGTTTCGAACTTTCTAAAAATGTTCAAACAATTGAATTTCAAGATCACCTTTTCCGAGGCTCTCGCTCACATGCCTAAATATGCTAAGATGTTTAAGAATCTTTTAAGTGATAAGGAAAAATTGCTCGATGTCGCCAATACCCAATTAAATGAGAATTGTTTTGCGGTTCTTTTGAGAAAACTTCCAGTTAAGTTACGAGATCCCGGTCGATTCCTTATTCCTTGTAATTTTCTGGGTGTAGAGAATTATATGGCTTTGGCGGATCTTGATACGAGTATCAATCTTATGACATTGTCCGTATGGAACCAATTATCTTTACCCGAGCTAGTCCCCACTCGTATGACATTGGAATTAGCTAACCGATCGGTTGCTTACCCGGTGGGGATAGCCGAGGATGTATTCGTTGGAGTTGACAAATTCACTTTCCCTGCCGATTTCGTTGTTGTTGACTATGAAATGGATCCTCGTGTTCCCTTAATTGTGGGACGACCCTTCTTGCGAACCAGGCGTACATTGATTGATGTCGCTGTGGGTGAACTTATCATGAGGGTCGGGGATGATAAAATCGTCTTTAACATGGGTAAACTTTCCAAACTTCCTGATGAGCCTGAATTCTTGAATTACATTTATGTGCTCGACGAAGCATGTGAAGAACATTTTCACGAGGCTTGTAAGAGTGGGAGTTCTCCTTTACCTCATTTTGAGAACGTAGCTTCTATTGCTCCATCATTGACTCCATTTGGAGAAAGTGACTTTCTTTTGAAAGAATTTGAAGCAAGTTTAGGGGATGTGGACTTACAAAATTACGATTCTCCCTCTATTTGGGAAGAATACATTCGTACCATTGAGAAACTTCTCAATGCGGACCATATTTCTCCTCCTTCCTCTATCAAAGTTACACACGATGATACGAATTTGATTAAACTTTCCATCGACAATCCTCCGGATTTAGAGCTTAAGGAATTACCATCTCATCTTGAATACATTTTTCTAGAAGACAATAAGAAGTTACCCGTCATCATTGCAAAGGACTTAAAAGAGGATGAAAAATCTCGACTTACCGATGTGCTCAAAAATCATAAGAAGGCAATTCCTTGGAAAATTTCCGACATCCGCGGAATTGATCCAACCTTTTATACTCATAAAATTCTCATGGAAGATGACTTTAAACCCGCAATCCAAAGCCAAAGAAGGGTTAACCCAAAAATTCATGACGTCATCAAGAAAGAAGTTATCAAACTTCTAGATGCCGGAATGATTTACCCTATTTCAGATTCGTTATGGGTTAGTCCCGTCCATTGTGTGCTTAAGAAAGGTGGAATAACTGTTGTTCCCAATGAAAACAACGAGTTGATTCCTACTAGACTTGTCACGGGTTGGCGAGTTTGCATAGACTATCGCAAGCTCAATTATGCCACTCGCAAGGATAATTTCCCTCTTTCTTTCATAGATCAAATGCTCGAGCGTTTAGCTGGTAATGACTACTATTTCTTCTTAGACGGTTTCTCCGGGTATTTTTAAATTCCTATCGATCCAAAAGACCAAGAGAAAACCACATTCACTTGTCCTTATGGAACATTTGCTTACAAAAGATTGCCTTGCGGCTTATGCAATGCTCCCGGTGTAAAACCTCTGTTTTTACCCTCATTGACTCTGTCAACTGTAGTACTATTTATATTTGGAATTTATATAATTTCACTTTTATATGACTTATTAATTATCATATACCTATTGTCATACTACCTTTCATATTTATTTTATATAATATATGAACCTTTAGTCATTTATTGACTACCTTGGCAATTGACTGGCCACTTGATTGAATAATATATGAACCTTTAGTCATTTGTTGACTACCTTGGCAATTGACTGGCCACTTGATTGATAATGAAATTCATCACCTCAGTACATATTTGAGATAAAACTGTAACCTTACTTAATTTATTTTATTAAGTACTTGAATTACTTTTATATGTACATATTTACATATAATACTTAAAAGGATTAAATGCCTAAACACTTTAAAAACAATGTATATTATTTTACATTGTCACCTATTTACTTTAATAAAGTAAATTAATTTTAGTAATGTATTTAATAATACACTTTCACTAAGTTATCTAAAAGCTTCAACAAAATACCTACAACACAACAAGTACCTATAATAATATACAAAGACTATTATTATCGTACAACACTTGGCAAAATTTACCCAAAACCCTTCCCATGCCTATATTAAAACGTGTGTATGTATGCATGCATGCACTACAATCATTTGATTTAACTAGCTACAAGTAACCTAGTGTAATCATACACTCCACTAATACCCTATACTTATACATGCATAAGCCTTACTTTACTTACAACTAACCATGCTTTTGCTTACACAAAGCATACTTAGACACTTACACACTCAAACCTCATGCATACTACTATGTCATGTAAGAACTTGTCCCCCCATTTGACTTATCAAACCACACGGTTGGAACCAAAAAGAGGAAAGGAAAAGAGTTGCTAGTTTTGTGCATGTGTGTATTTGAAAGGAGTATCCAAGTGTATCCATGCATATCTAGGATATATCCTTAGTACTAGGTACAAGATTCACACAATATTGGTTCTCTTTCTTCTTAAGCCGAAACAAACACACAACACACAACACATTATATTTTCCAATCTCACTTCACTCTTTCTCTCTAAAACCTACGGCTAAACACCCCAAACCACCATTTTCAAACCTTCAAGCTTTACTACTACTCCTATACTATGTCTTCTACAACCTAAAGGTTAATCCTAAGCTCAACCTACAAGAAACCTTGATCATTGAAGCAAGAACAAGAACCCTAGAAGACTCCTTGAAGCCCACGGCATGCTTATGTTTTCCTAGACCTCCATTGTTGAAAGCTTGTCACTTGTTTCTATCTATTCTCATATCATTCCTAAACCTAACTAAACAAGTAAGTCCAAGTTAAAACCTATCTTTTCTAATACATTACATTTATATATATTGATGTGTACATGTTTATTTTGGTAAAGTTAACATTTAAACAAGTATGGAAACCCTAAAAACATAAGTAAAACCCACGGCTAGATTTTATATATAACAAAACTTGATGTAAAAACTTGTCAACCTTGAAGAACACATCAACATGATCTTGTTTAACTTGTAAAATCATGAAAACCTAACCATGCAAATAATATTGGACGTGAGTTTTAAGCTCATATTATGATTTTGAGTGATCTTGTAATGTTTAGATACAACTAGAAATATTAGCTTCATGTTATTAGGTGCCTTAAAATATTAAGATCACTACTAGGCCTCATAAGATTAGTTTAAGCTCACTATAATACTTTGTCTTGATAAATAATCATTTTTATAAAATAAATGTTTTATAAGACTTTAGTGTCAAAAATATGATTTTATAAAGTTACATGTTAAAAATATAGATCTATGATTATTTTGGATTTAAATGATAGATCTAAGAAGTTTTGGACTAAAATAGTATATATATAAACTTTCGGGTTAAAAATGGCACAAATAATACTTTCGGACTAAAATATAATTTTAGTAAGTAAAAGGGATCTAAATGAATAAGTGTAGAACTTGGTATTTCAAAAACATAAACTTTAATCCACTTTTAAAAATATGTCGAGAGTTCAAGGGTGTGTTTTAAACATATCCGAAACTATGTAAAGTTAAAAAGGACTAAAAAGAGATTACTAAAATATTAGGGTAAGTTGTGTACATTTTGGAAAGCCTAAGGACTATGTTGGACATAAGCCACGACCTAAAATAAACCTTAGGGACTAAAAGTGTCAAGTTACTAAACCTAATAAAACCCTAAGCAACCCTAGGGACTAAACCTGCCTAAAGCCGAAACCTATACAAGCCCTAGGGGGCATAAACGTAACTTATAATAAACCCTATTATTAGCCGAAACTATAGGGACCAAAATTGCCATTAAGTGAAACTATTATAAGCCCTAGAATATGCCGCATACTATAAGGACCAAAATTGACATTTTATAAAACTTTAAGAAACCCTAGTTACACGTGTAACTAGGAGGGACCAAAACTGTAAATACTTGAAAGATTTAGAAACCCTAGGGGTATAAAAGTAATTTAATCGCGAGTATCCGTTTATTTAAAAGGACTAAAACGTATTTTTATACAATTATTACGAACCTTAAAATCTTATATATTTTAAGTCATTATTTAAACATAAAACTTGAATAAATGTAACAATTGTTATTTTTCAAACCTATAACTTAATAAATGTAAATCTTACGTAAACTTGGATTTTAAATAAATGTTATACATTTATAAACCTTTTTTATATATTAAATATAAAATGAAAATGGTTAACTTATAAACTAAATATATTAATTATATTTATTTTCTCATCACTTTAAATGTATATAAAACCATCCTATATGAATACTTAAAGTGTTTTATAAACAAGGTAAGTACAAAATATTAATTAAATGAATTAATTAATTAAACCTTATTATTTATTTTATACCTAAAATAAATACTATTAGAACTTGTACTACGACGAACAAATTACAAGTATTGTAATTAAATACTTAAACCCGTTTAAACATGTACAGATTTATTCTGGAACTTTTATGCATTATGCTATGCACTTACTGAGACCTTATAATTATTTAGGTCGTTGACTGTATCGTGAGCATCCTTATCAGATTTATCTTCTGACTTATTGCTGTACCACTGAGGTGAGTTCATGGCCCCACTTTATATATTGACAAACTTTTAAACCTTTTAATGGGGAAGAAAACATGCAACATATCTGATTTTTATGGACATAGATTGAACTGTGAAACCTTTGATTACCATGCCTATTGTAGATGAACAGCATGACCCGTGCATCCAAAACTGTTAGAATTATTGAATTACCTGAATGTTATAAATAGATCTATTTGGGATTGACCGTCCCCATCTGGGTGAGTCATGCTCACTGTGCCTCGGCCAGGACAACAGATGTTTCACATGTCAGCACTTATTTTTGTTATGGGTGCCTTATAAGGCGAAGGGTCCTTATCTGTTAAGGACTTAACTGTCAAGTTTCAGTTTCGGGCAATATGGAAATGTAATTACTTTTAAGTATTAATGCTTTGTGCATTACTACTTCTGGGAATATCTAATGTCCAAACTTAACTTAATTAAACCTGTGAATTCACCAACTTTATGTTGACTTTCTAAGCATGTTTTCTCAGGTAACTGAAGCAGGTAATGGTGTGCATGAAGTCAAGCATCATGATAGATTGCATTTATAGAGATCATCTGGGGTTTTATAATTTGGGAATAAATTCAAACTTTCAGACAATGTTAAAGACTACTGTAATACTATTTGCACTTTCAATCATGTAATAAATGTAAGGATAATCTTTTATCTGTTGCTCTATGTTCTGTCTGTTGTTGATCCACCTACGTGACACCCAAATATTATTTTTCCGCTGTGTTGACTCAATTTGGGGGCGTCACAGAAATGGTATCAGAGCGATAGTTATAGAGAATCAGAACCAAGTTTAAAATAAATATAAAAATAAAATTTTTATATAATCTGAACTATAACTGCTTTAAAAATCTTTTGGGATTTTCGGGACTAGAATAGTTAAGCATATAGACCGTAGAGCATACATCGATTGTGTGATTGCCTGTGCATTGATTATTAACATCCGGTTAATTGATCTTATAAGTATTAACGTAACCTTTAGCATGGCGAGTGTTAAATGGCATTATTATATAATTTTAAATTATATTTCTTAAAAATTTTAACTTGAGTAAATTTATACTTATATCAATTAAAACTATATTACTTTCAGATTTATCATGACTTCACCTACAGATACACCTGTTGTCGTATCTCCGACGACCGTCTTGTGTGGATGGTTATCTGCTAGTGACTCCGGCGATAGTCACGCATCTGTCGACGCTGCATCCATTGAGGCGCTTATTTCTTCACCACCTGTTTCCCCCGTTGGGGAAGAGGTCCAGCCTCCTACTGTTACACCACCTGTACCACTCGTGACTGCACTACGGGAGCATGCACCCGAGTCTCTGCCACCTCGTAAGAGGAGGTACGAGGCACCTCTCGATTCCACCTTTGAGATTGGTGAGGGTTCCCGGGCCAGACATGCTGATCCTGTCCAGGCCCAGATCACGGCACTTGCCGCACGCCAGGCCCAGGACGTAGCAGACATTCTTGCTCTGCTAGCGGCCGGACAGACTGAGCGCACTGTTCTACAGCAGCGCCAGGACCTTTTTTCGTGGACCGTGAGCTCAGAGGCACACGCTGCCCGAGGAGTGTGGTCGACTACTTACCATTCTCTCCCGTGGTTGCTGGATGAGAACGAGTTCCTTGGAGAGCAGATCTACCTACTGCAGAGTCAGCAGACAGAGACTCACACCGCCCTTATGACCATGGAGCAGACTCTTGCCATATTCTTCGACCTCCAGGATGTCCGCCATCAGGGGTTGACGTCAGAGACCGCTCATCTCCGGGGAGTTCAGCAGACTCTCAGAGACCAGTTCCGTGAGGCACTCCGACTGCTCAGAGAGACCAGGACTGCTATGACCGCGATGCAGGATGCCATGCAGGCACCGGCTGTCTCATCTCCGCCTGTGGCGCCAGCCGTATCCGAGGAGTCAGTTAGGCATCAGTAGATTAGATGTGCTAGATCTTTTGTACATCATGATAAGCTACTAGGGTTGCACCCCGGCTATCGTGATATAAGATCTCTTGTATTTGTACTTTTCTTTAGTCAGTCGTATTCATGTACTGTACTATTTAGATTAGGGATTCGTAGATGATGTACTTTAGATTTCATGTACCACCATCCCAGACAGGCGGGTTGTGCTCTGTCTTGGATTAGGTTGTGCATTTTGTACTGTATTCTTATTCTAGACTTATGGCATGTACTCATTAGCTTTTGTTATATCCGTACTGTATTATATTGTGAACTTTAAACAGGTTATCCAATTTGTTGCAAAGTATATGCATGAAATTCCTTTTCGTGTAATTATATAAAACTGTGCTAACACCTTGAACTAATGATTTCATTTTTTGTATAATTATAGAAAAATGGTAAACACTAGAACGAACCCCATCAATGCCGAGACTACCCAAAACATCACTGCTGCCCAATTAAGGGAAATGATTGACCAGGGCATCGCATCTGCGATGGCTGCCAGCAGGAACGTGGACGACAGTCAAAATTCCAACAACCGCCAGAATAATCAGACCACCAGGGGTTGCTCTTACCCCGACTTCTTGAAATGTAAAGCTTCCTATTACAAGGGCAAAGAAGGAGTGGTGGAACTGATGCAGTGGTTTGAGAGGTTGGAAACGGTATTTCGCATCAGTGATTGTGCAGAAGAGAACAAAGTGAAGTTTTCCGCATGCACCCTACTTGAGAGTGCTCTTACTTGGTGGAACTCTGTTGTTGCTACTCTTGGACACGATGCTGCCTATGCTCTCAACTGGACTGAGTTGAAAGAGAGGATGATTGAGAAATACTGCCCAAGGGGAGAAATGAAGAAGCTGGAGATCGAGTTATGGGATCTCAGATGCAAGAACAATGACATCACTGCATACAAACAAAGGTTCCAAGAGTTGACCCTAATGTGCGTCAGGATGTTTGTAGAGGAGGATGAAAAGATTGAGAAGTACGTGGGTGGACTCCCAGACGCCATTCACGACAGTGTGCTCGCATCTCGACCTACTACCGTCGATAGTGCCATTGAGTTTGCTACTGAGTTGATAAACAAAAGAGTCCGTACCCTATCCGAGAGGCAGACTGACAACAAGCGAAAGGCAGACGAGCACTTCCGCAATCAGCACCAACAACATCCTAAGAAGCAGAATGCTGGGCAAGTTTACAGTGCTACTACTACAGGAACTAACTCGTACGTGGACGCCAAACCTTTGTGCCCAAAGTGCAACTATCATCATACTTTTGATAGCCCTTGCCAGACCTGCTACAAATGTGGACAAGTAGGTCACTTTGCTAAAACCTGTCGAGTTAATGCTGTCACCCAGGCCCGACCCACTCAAAACACTGGGAGCTACAACAACAGGGGTGGATACAATGCCCGTGGGAACGGGAATGGACAGCAGAGGAACCGCAATGCTACTGGAGGAAACAACAATGGACCCAAGAAGGGAGTTGTGTGCTACGAGTGTGGAGCACCAGGACACACGAGACCAAGTTGCCCTAAGCGGGCAAGCCAGAACAAGAACAATGGAGGAGCTTCATCTAGAGTGTACGTGGTCGGCAATGCAAAAGCCAACCCCGATTAAAATGTCGTAACTGGTACGTTTCTATTGAACAATCGTTATGCATCTGTCTTATTTGATACTGGAGCAGACCGAAGTTTTATATCCACTGAATTTAGTCAAGTACTAGAAGTTGTCCCTACAAGCTTAGATCACCGTTACTCTGTAGAATTAGCTGACGGTAAAACTGTAGATGCTGATACTATCATTAGAGGTTGCACCTTAAATCTTTCCAAACACCCGTTCAACATTGACCTTATCCCCGTAAACCTTGGTAGTTTTGATATTATTATCGGCATGGACTGGTTAGCGAGATACCGCGCAGTCATTGTTTGTGACGAGAAGCTAGTCCGTATTCTGTGGGGAAACGAAACTCTAATCATTCGAGGTGACGGTAACACCGACCTCGCTGACACTAGACTTAGTGTTATCTCTTGTACCAAAGCTCAAAAATATTTGTTGAGAGGATGTCCTATCTTCTTGGCCCATATTTCTCGAAAAGATGAAGAAGAAAAACCCAAGAAGAAGCGAATCAAGGACGTACCCATTGTCCGAGATTTTCCAGAAGTCTTTCTTGATGAGTTGCCAGGCTTACCACCGACTCGACAAGTGGAATTTCAAATTGATTTGGTTCCCGGAGCAGCACCTGTAGCTAAAGCTCCATACCGGTTGGCACCATCAGAGATGAAGGAATTAGCTGAACAACTTCAAGAACTGTCTGACAAAGGATTCATACGACCCAGTTCCTCACCATGGGGAGCTCCTGTGTTATTTGTCAAAAAGAAAGATGGTTCTTTTCGGATGTGCATCGATTACAAAGAGCTGAATAAGTTAACTGTGAAGAATCGTTATCCGCTTCCTCGCATTGACGACCTATTTGACCAACTGCAAGGGTCAAGTGTGTATTCCAAGATTGACTTGAGATCTGGATACCACCAGCTACGAGTCAGGGAGGAAGATATTCCAAAGACAGCTTTTAGAACCCGTTACGGCCATTACGAATTCCAGGTTATGCCATTTGGGTTGACCAATGCACCAGCTATTTTCATGGACCTTATGAATCGTGTGTGCAGACCCTACCTGGATAAATTCGTGATAGTCTTCATCGACGACATACTCATTTATTCCAAGAACGAACAAGAACATGGGGAACATCTTGCACAAGTACTAAAGGTACTCAATGAGGAGCAGCTCTATGCCAAATTCTCTAAATGTGAATTTTGGATTCCTAGAGTGCAATTCCTTGGTCATGTCATCGATTGTGACGGTATTCATGTGGATCCAGCAAAGGTCGAATCTGTCAAGGATTGGGTACCTCCTAAATCACCGACGGAGATCCGCCAATTTTTAGGCCTTGCCGGATACTACCGTAGATTCATTGAAGATTTTTCCAAGATAGCCAAACCGATGACAAACTTACACAGAAGGGAATAAAGTTCGAGTGGGGAGAGAAGGAAGAATCAGCTTTCCAACTGATCAAGCAGAAGTTATGCAGTGCACCTATACTGGCCTTACTTGAAGGCAACGATGATTTCGTTGTATACTGTGATGCCTCGCACAAAGGCTTAGGAGCCGTATTGATGCAGAGGATGAAAGTGATTGCCTACGCTTCAAGGCAATTGAAGAAGCATGAGAAGAATTACACCACTCACGATCTAGAACTTGGATCCGTAGTTTTTGCTCTCAAAATCTGGAGACATTACCTATACGGAACAAAGTGCACAGTGCATACTGACCACAAAAGCTTGCAACACATATTGGATCAGAAGGAGTTGAACATGAGACAACGTCGTTGGATTGAGTTACTGAGTGACTACGACTGTGAGATCAAATACCACCCGGGAAAAACAAACGTGGTTGCTGATGCTTTAAGTCGTAAGGAAACGGACCCTCCTATGAGAGTTCGGGCATTGGTGATGACAATCAGTTTGGATCTACCCAAACAAATTTTAGAAGCTCAGACTCAAGCCCAATTGCCTGAAAACCTCGTGAAGGAAGATGTCGGGGGAATGCTCAGAACTGATCTTAGCAAAGAGAAGTTAGAACCTAGAGCAGACGGAACCCTATGCCTTCACGGACGAAGTCGGTTACCATTTTATGGAGATTTGAGGAACTTGATCATGCACGAATCTCATAAGTCTAAATATTCTATACATCCCGGATCTGAAAAGATGTATCAGGATATGAAGAAGTTATATTGGTGGCCGAATATGAAAGCCAACATTGCCACCTACGTTCAGAAATGTTTGACCTGTGCTCGTGTCAAAGCTGAACACCAGAGACCATCGGGTTTACTTGTACAACCCAAGATACCGGAATGGAAATGGGAAAACATTACTATGGACTTTGTTACCAAACTCCCAAAGTCATCTCACGGTTACGATACTATATGGGTAATCGTCGATCGACTCAACAAGTCCGCTCATTTCTTGCCGATTAGGGAGAATGATCCCCTTGCCAAACTAGCAAAGACGTACCTAAGGGAGATTGTGACCAAACATGGAATACCAGTGTCGATAATCTGTGATCGAGATGGTAGGTTCACGTCGAACTTTTGGAAGGCTTTTCAACGAGCCTTAGGTACCAATTTGGATATGAGCACTGCTTATCATCCGTAGACTGATGGTCAAAGTGAACGAACCATCCAGACTCTAGAGGACATGCTACGCGCATGTGTGATTGATTTTGGAAATGGATGGGTTGACCATATTCCTTTAGTGGAATTCTCCTACAACAATAGTTATCATGCTAGCATTAAGGCTGCCCCTTTCGAAGCACTGTACGGTCGCATATGCCGTTCGCCTGTGTGCTGGGCAGAAGTAGGTGAATTTCAGCTCACTGGACCCGAATTAATCCAGGAGACTACTGACAAGATCGTCCTCATCAGACAAAGAATTCAAGCTGCTCGCGATCGACAAAAGAGCTACGCAGACCTGAAACGCAAACCTATGCAATTTGAGGTAGGTGACCGTGTTATGCTCAAGGTATCACCTTGGAAGGGTGTTGTACGTTTTGGAAAACGTAGGAAACTAAATCCCCGTTATGTTGGCCCTTTCAAAGTGATAGCCAGGATCGGGGAAGTAGCGTATCGTTTAGAGTTGCCCCAGCAACTGAGTCGGGTACACTCTACCTTTCATGTTTCTAACCTAAAGAAGTGCTATGCTGAAGAACCATTGGCTATGCCATTGGAAGGAGTTCAATTTGACGACAAACTCCAGTTTGTAGAAGAACCAGTAGAAATCATGGAGAGGATAGTTAAGAAGTTGAAACGCAGTCACATCCCGTTGGTCAAAGTACGTTGGAACTCTAGGAGAGGCCCTGAGTTCACTTGGGAACGAGAAGACTCGTACAAGACCAAGTATCCACACATGTTCACCTGACCAATGGCTTCATCTTAAGCTTTGAGGACAAAGCTAAAATAACGGGATGGTGCTGTAAAACCTCTGTTTTTACCCTCATTGACTCTGTCAACTGTAGTACTATTTATATTTGGAATTTATATAATTTCACTTTTATATGACTTATGAATTATCATATACCTATTGTCATACTACCTTTCATATTTATTTTATATAATATATGAACCTTTTGTCATTTATTGACTACCTTGGCAATTGACTGGCCACTTGATTGAATAATATATGAACCTTTAGTCATTTGTTGACTACCTTGGCAATTGACTGGCCACTTGATTGAATAATGAAATTCATAACCTCAGTACATATTTGAGATAAAACTGTAACCTTACTTAATTTATTTTATTAAGTACTTGAATTACTTTTATATGTACATATTTACATATAATACTTAAAAGGATTAAATGCCTAAACACTTTAAAAACAATGTATATTATTTTACATTGTCACCTATTTACTTTAATAAAGTAAATTAATTTTAGTAATGTATTTAATAATACACTTTCACTAAGTTATCTAAAAGCTTCAACAAAAATACCTACAACACAACAAGTACCTATAATAATATACAAAGACTATTATTATCATACAACACTTGGCAAAATTTACCCAAAACCCTTCCCATGCCTATATTAAAACGTGTGTATGTATGCATGCATGCACTACCATCATTTGATTTAACTAGCTACAAGTAACCTAGTGTAATCATACACTCCACTAATACCCTATACTTATACATGCATAAGCCTTACTTTACTTACAACTAACCATGCTTTTGCTTACACAAAGCATACTTAGACACTTACACACTCTAACCTCATGCATACTACTATGCCATGTAAGAACTTGTCCCCCCATTTGACTTATCAAACCACATGGTTGGAACCAAAAAGAGGAAAGGAAAAGAGTTGCTAGTTTTGTGCATGTGTGTATTTGAAAGGAGTATCCAAGTGTATCCATGCATATCTAGGATATATCCTTAGTACTAGGTACAAGATTCACACAATCTTGGTTCTCTTTCTTCTTAAGCCAAAACAAACACACAACACACAACACATTATATTTTCCAATCTCACTTCACTCTTTCTCTCTAAAACCTACGGCTAAACACCCCAAACAACCATTTTCAAACCTTCAAGCTTTACTACTACTCCTATACTATGTCTTCTACAACCTAAAGGTTAATCCTAAGCTCAACCTACAAGAAACCTTGATCATTGAAGCAAGAACAAGAACCCTAGAAGACTCCTTGAAGCCCACGGCATGCTTATGTTTTCCTAGACCTCCATTGTTGAAAGCTTGTCACTTGTTTCTATCTATTCTCATATCATTCCTAAACCTAACTAAAAAAGTAAGTCCAAGTTAAAACCTATCTTTTCTAATACATTACATTTATATATATTGATGTGTACATGTTTATTTTGGTAAAGTTAACATTTAAACAAGTATGGAAACCCTAAAAACATAAGTAAAACCCACGGCTAGATTTTATATATAACAAAACTTGATGTAAAAACTTGTCAACCTTGAAGAACACATCAACATGATCTTGTTTAACTTGTAAAATCATGAAAACCTAACCATGCAAATAATATTGGACGTGAGTTTTAAGCTCATATTATGATTTTGAGTGATCTTGTAATGTTTAGATACAACTAGAAATATTAGCTTCATGTTATTAGGTGCCTTAAAATATTAAGATCACTACTAGGCCTCATAAGATTAGTTTAAGCTCACTATAATACTTTGCCTTGATAAATAATCATTTTTATAAAATAAATGTTTTATAAGACTTTTAATGTCAAAAATATGATTTTATAAAGTTACATGTTAAAAATATGGATCTATGATTATTTTGGATTTAAATGATAGATCTAAGAAGTTTTGGACTAAAATAGTATATATATAAACTTTCGGGTTAAAAATGGCACAAATAATACTTTCGGACTAAAATATAATTTTAGTAAGTAAAAGGGATCTAAATGAATAAGTGTAGAACTTGGTATTTCAAAAACATAAACTTTAATCCACTTTTAAAAATATGCCGAGAGTTCAAGGGTGTGTTTTAAACATATCCGAAACTATGTAAAGTTAAAAAGGACTAAAAAGAGATTACTAAAATATTAGGGTAAGTTGTGTACATTTTGGAAAGCCTAAGGACTATGTTGGACACAAGCCGCGACCTAAAATAAACCTTAGGGACTAAAAGTGTCAATTTACTAAACCTAATAAAACCCTAAGCAACCCTAGGGACTAAACCTGCCTAAAGCCGAAACATATACAAGCCCTAGGGGGCATAAACGTAACTTACAATAAACCCTATTATTAGCCGAAACTATAGGGACCAAAATTGCCATTAAGTGAAACTATTATAAGCCCTAGAATATGCCGCATACTATAAGGACCAAAATTGACATTTTATGAAACTTTAAGAAACCCTAGTTACACGTGTAACTAGGAGGGACCAAAACTGTAAATACTTGAAAGATTTAGAAACCCTAGGGGTATAAAAGTAATTTAATCGCGAGTATCCGTTTATTTAAAAGGACTAAAACCTATTTTTATACAATTATTACGAACCTTAAAATCTTATATATTTTAAGTCATTATTTAAACATAAAACTTGAATAAATGTAACAATTGTTATTTTTCAAAGCTATAACTTAATAAATTTAAATCTTACGTAAACTTGGATTTTAAATAAATGTTATACATTTATAAACCTTATTTATATATTAAATATAAAATGAAAATGGTTAACTTATAAACTAAATATATTAATTATATTTATTTTCCCATCACTTTAAATGTATATAAAACCATCCTATATGAATACTTAAAGTGTTTTATAAACAATGTAAGTACAAAATATTAATTAAATGAATTAATTAATTAAACCTTATTATTTATTTTATACCTAAAATAAATACTATTAGAACTTGTACTACGACGAACAAATTACAAGTATTGTAATTAAATACTTAAACCCGTTTAAACATGTACAGATTTATTCTGGAACTTTTATGCATTATGCTATGCACTTACTGAGACCTTATAATTATTTAGGTCGTTGACTGTATCGTGAGCATCCTTATCAGATTTATCTTCTGACTTATTGATGTACCACTGAGGTGAGTTTATGGCCCCACTTTATATATTGACAAACTTTTAAACCTTTTAATGGGGAAGAAAACATGCAACATATTTGATTTTTATGGACATAGATTGAACTGTGAAACCTTTGATTACCATGCCTATTGTAGATGAACAGCATGACCCGTGCATCCGAAACTGTTAGAATTATTGAATTACCTGAATGTTATAAATAGATCTATTTGGGATTGACCGTCCCCATCTGGGTGAGTCATGCTCACTGTGCCTCGGCCGGGACAACAGATGTTTCACATGTCAGCACTTATTTTTGTTATGGGTGCCTTATAAGGCGAAGGGTCCTTATCTGTTAAGGACTTAACTGTCAAGTTTTAGTTTCGGGCAATATGGAAATGTAATTACTTTTAAGTATTAATGCTTTGTGCATTACTACTTCTGGGAATATCTAATGTCCAAACTTAACTTAATTAAACCTGTGAATTCACCAACTTTATGTTGACTTTCTAAGCATGTTTTCTCAGGTAACTGAAGCAGGTAATGGTGTGCATGAAGTCAAGCATCATGATAGATTGCATTTATAGAGCTCATCTGGGGTTTTATAATTTGGGAATAAATTCAAAGTTTCAGACAATGTTAAAGACTACTGTAATACTATTTGCACTTTCAATCATGTAATAAATGTAAGGATAATCTTTTATCTGTTGCTCTATGTTCTGTCTGCTGTTGATCCACCTACGTGACACCCAAATATTATTTTTCCGCTGCGTTGACTCAATTTGGGGGCGTCACACCCGGGACTTTCCAAAGGTGTATGATGGCTATATTCCATGACATGGTTGAAGAAACTATGGAAGTCTTTATGGATGATTTCTCGGTCAATGGTGATTCTTTCTCATCATGCCTTGCCAATTTAGAACGTATGCTCAAATGGTGTGAAGACACTCATCTTGTTCTTAATTGGGAAAAATGCAATTTCATGGTAAAAGAAGGCATTGTTCTAGGTCATAAAATCTCCAAAGCCGGTCTTGAAGTCGACCGTCCTAAAGTTGATGTGATTGCTAAATTACCTCCACCTTCAACCGTGAAGGGTGTGAGAAGTTTTCTTGGTCATGCGGGCTTCTATCATCGATTCATTCAAGATCGCTCGCCCGATGACCAACCTCTTGGAAAAAGATACTCCTTTTATCTTTTCTAAAGAGTGTATCGAATCTTTCAAACTTCTTAAGGATAAACTAACTAAGGCACCGGTCTTGGTTACCCCTAATTGGGAGTTACCTTTTGAATTGATGTGTGATGCTAGTGACTTTGCTATTGGAGCGGTTTTGGGACAAAGAGTGAACAAACACTTCCAACCAATCCATTATGCTAGCAAGACAATGACGGGGGGCTCAATTGCATTATACCACTACCGAAAAAGAGCTTTTAGCTGTAGTGTATGCTTTTGAGAAGTTCATCCCCTATCTTGTTCTTTCAACTACCATTGTCTATACCGACCATTCCGCGTTGAAGTACTTGTTAACTAAACAAGATTCCAAGCCAAGACTTCTTCGTTGGGTCTTGCTCCTACAAGAATTTAAAATCGAAATTCGTGATAAGAATGGAGCAGAAAACCTAGCCGCGGATCATCTTGGTATACTCGAGGATCCTTATCAAGGGGAGCTCCCAAATCAAGAGATTAATGACTCTTTTCCCTTTGAGGCCTTGATGTCTATTAACTCCAATCTTGACGACACCCCATGGTTTGCGGACATTGCAAACTATTTAGCGGGTGGCGTTCTCATGGAAGGGTTAACGTCCCAACAAAAGAAAAAGTTCTTCAAGGACATTAAACACTATTATTGGGACGACCCTTACCTCTTCAAGCAATGTGCGGATCTTGTCATTCGTAGGTGTGTTGATGGGCCGGCAGCTTTACTAATCCTAGAAGCTTGCCACAATGGACCCACTGGTGGTCACTTTGGTCCTAATTATACCGCGAAGAAAGTTTGCGACTCGGGATTTTATTGGCCCACAATTTATCATGACGCTTATGAAATGATTAAGCGTTGTGATGCTTGCCAAAGACAAGGCAAGATCACACATAAAGATGAGATGCCTCAAAATTTCATCCAAGAATGTGAAATCTTTGACGTATTGGGCATCGACTTTATGGGGCCATTTACATCATCCAAAGGGAACAAGTACATCCTCGTAGTCGTTGACTACGTATCAAAATGGGTTGAAGCAAAGGCTTTACCTACTAACGATGCGAGGGTGGTTGTGAACTTTCTGAAACAACTATTTGCTCGATTCGGTGTTCCTCGTGCTATCATCAGTGATCGCGGGACTTATTTTTTCAATGATCAATTTGCTCGAGTCATGGCTAAGTATGGTGTCAATCATCGTCTTTCCACCGCATATCGTCCACAAACAAATGGTCAAGCCGAGATTTCAAACCATGGACTTAAGAGAATCTTAGAGCAAACTATGGGAGAGCATCGTGCCTCATGGGCCGATAAGTTAGATGATGCTTTGTGGGCTTTCCATACCGCATATAAGACACCTAATTGTTGCACTCCATACCGTCTTGTGTACGGAAAGGCATGCCACCTCCCCATTGAGTTGGAGCACAAGGCTTATTGGGCCTTAAAATGGGCTAATTTTGATATCAACAAAGCCGATGATCTTATGAAGATCCAACTCAATGAACGTAATGAACTTAGGAATAAAGCTTATGAGAATTCATTGATCTACAAGGAGAAAACCAAGCTCATTTATG
This sequence comes from Glebionis coronaria, assembly GCA_025667525.1. Classification (NCBI taxonomy): domain Eukaryota; kingdom Viridiplantae; phylum Streptophyta; class Magnoliopsida; order Asterales; family Asteraceae; genus Glebionis; species Glebionis coronaria. The sequence continues at coordinate 253,346 of JANFOE010000459.1, forward strand.
ATTCTAGAATTAACAACCGAGAGTTTCACGTAGGTGATCAAGTTTTACTCTTTAACTCTCGGTTGAAAATCTTTTCAGGTAAACTTAAGAGCCGTTGGTCCGGTCCATTCACTGTGGCCCAAATCTTCCCTTATGGCACCATTGAGTTATCTCAACCAAATGGGCCCAAATTTAAGGTGAATGGCCAACGTGTTAAGTTGTACTTTAGTGAGCAAATCTCTCATGAGATGATTCCATCCCTCACCATGTTTCCCTTGATTTAGTTCTGGGTCAAGTCAGGCTCGTGACTCGGTTAATAAAAACAAGCGCTTCTCGGGAGGCAACCCGATGATCTATCTTTTACCCGTTTTTATAATAAGTGTAGGGGGAGCCATGTAGGTGTTTGTTGTCTTGTTTCTTATGATGTGCAGGGATTAAAGCTTCAAAGAGCACTTTTGATGATATTTAAGGACCCGTGATCCCGTGTACCCGTCTTCCCGGTTCTATCCTAAACTGTCGTGATTCAATATTTCATATCTTATATGTTCACATTGAAATCACTTTAGTTGTCCTTTCCTTAGAAAGATTTAAACAACATGCACAATGTCCTAAGTGTAGGGGAGTTTACTCCCACAGACTTAAACATTGAGGACAATGTTTATATCAAGTGTAAGGGGACTTCTATCGAAGTTAAGTGGGCTTTTCCATGAATATGTCCTCATTTTAACCGGAAAATTGATTTTTCGACATTTTTCAAAATTTTTAATCTATTTTGGGCCTAGTAGTATAGTAGTATTTTCCTTTGTTATCGTTATTTATTTTCTTTGCTAGAATAAATTTTCAATAAAGTGGTTTTAATTTTTCAACGTCATAAATCTTTTGACTCAACCCGAGTTTACTTATCTAAGTTTACTCTAGCTAGTATCCTTAACGTGTTTAAGTCAAGTTTTGCTAGGCTTTTATATAGGGAACTTTAAAACGCGAAAGTCTTAACTCTTACGGGTTAAGAACAAGAACTTTTCGCAAGTTCCTATAACTGAACCTAGAAAGTCGTTTATCAAGGGAACTTTAAAATGCGAATTCTAAACTTGAAAGAGTCTAAGAAGTTGCGAGATCCTATAGATGACTTGAAAACCCAAAACTTTGATTTAATTGGATAAGCATCCACGAGTCTCATTCCTTGAGATTTTAAATTGTGGAGAACGAGAGATGATAGAGTCAATTATAAGTTTGGTATTCTTTCATGAATTTATGTGAGTTGATTATAAGCTTTTTCTCCCATAGCTTGTTAATAAATATATTTGCAATAAATGAGGTTGTACGATTTGAAAAGTTACTTAGCTTCTAGCACAAGATCGTTTAAAAGTTGCTCGGTATTAATTAGAGTTCATATCCAAGGCATAACTTATTGAAGCGGGATGCAAAGATTGGCGAGTCCGAAAAGGCCCTAACAAGGCATGAGGGCTACATTTTGTTGATAAAGATCCCAAGTGATGTCAAGAATCATTTATCAAAAATCAATATGAAGGATCGAGACACACGACGAAAAGCAAATACTCCCCTAAAGATCATGGAGAATTCAATCCAAAAAGACCCTAACGAGGTATGAGGATAAATAGATCCAAGTCCTAAAAGGAGGCAGATCATTGTATATCAAAATCCAAAATAAAGATTGGAGAAAAATGAAGAAGTCATGGTCCAAGTATGAAGAATCTCTCAAAAACTTCAAGTGAAGAAACTTTTATTATGAAGAGAAGACCATAATTTCAAGAACGTCTCTCAAGATTTGAAGTATGAAGTCACTGCCAAATATCGGTCTGAGAAAGGTCTCAAATCGTGAAGCGAGTTATGCCAAGATATGAACTTTATGAGGTCCCGAGAAGCAGTTTTAAAAGATTTTGTCCTTTAGCTAACTATTGATTAAATCGTCCTACTTTATTTTCAGCCTAAATAAATTATCGAAATAAGTCAAACAATGCATCCTCGTGATCATTCAATACAATCATAAAATATAAGAGATACACCTAGGAATAAGGGAGTCTAAGTGAATAATTGGGCCACATGAGTTTGTGTTAGTTTGCTAACTTATAATAACAATGATCTCGTTTATAAGCTTGGTTTGGGGAACGTAAAACTTGAGGGTGATAAACATTCATGACAGCTAAAACCCCAATGTAAGTCTTAGATATCTTTACTTATTCTTCCTTTCAATATTTTGCAATTTTCTATCTTTTTAAGTTTCTTTAATGTTTAGTACTTAATAAAGGCCAAGGTGGGTTGATTATGATGAGAAATGTAAATTGTGCTTTGAAATTAATGCACTGCATGAGGGCATTGCAATTGTCAAGTGTAGGGGATTTAATAAGTGTGAAAACACTTATCCTTTTACCACTTAATTATAATAAAAACCAAGCCAAAACGTGTATTTAATGTCATAAATGTCGGAATTATGCGTGGTTTGTGTTTTTTTGTGTTTTAGGACCAAAATGTGAACAGGGAAGAAAACATGGGCTTTCACGGGCTTTTATCGAAGAAAAAGACAAAAGATGAAGTCAAAAGATCAAAAGTGCAAGAAGAACGGAAGTCAAAGGCCTATTCTGAAGATTTATCGAAGAAAAAGTCTAAAGACGGAAGTTTAACGAAGTCGAAGAACCAAGTCTACTAAAAGAAGATAAATAGAAGACGAGTTCAAGCTATCATTCGATTAATCCCGAGACAAAGACGAGATAATTAAATGTCGAGAAGACAAAAAGAAAGAGAGAAGGCACAAGACCCTCCCCTTCTCCTATATATACCCTCCTAATCCTTCATTGGGGGGTGTTAGTTAATTAGTTAATTAGTCTTTAATTTTAGTAGGTAATTAAGTGTGTTTTATTTTTCTTCTCTCTAGTTTTTCTTTCAAGCTTATCAAACTTTCTTCTTAATCTTGTAATCTTTGATCTTAATCTTTAATATAATCAAGTCTTTTAATTAATTCTCATTCTACCTTTCTTAATCATAATCTATTGTTTTGCTTAATTAATCATGTAGTTGATTTCATCTTTTTGATTGTGTGATTGGTTGGCTTATTGGATTGTGCTTATTGAATTGGTGTGTTTAAAGTTTTTAGATTATTGCTTATTGCTTAATTTTTATGTTTGTTACATTTTAAATAAGTTGATTTGGGTAGTTTAATATTTTTATAAAAGTTGATTTCTAATTTTTGTTTATTTAGTGTTTTAAAAGTTTTTAAATTGTGTCTTATTAGTTTTTCCTAAAAATTGATTTAGTTTAAGTTTTGGTAAGTTCTTATTGTGATTTTGCTTATTTTGGTTTAATCCGGATTGTCAAAACCCTTTTATTCCGAACTGTGTATCTCAGTTTATCTCGAATTAAGTTTAATTGATTATTCAGACTTAGGTCTTGATGTTCATTATTCTGAACTGTGTGCAACTCACGATATCCCGAATTATTTGTTGAACACCTCTTCCCGAATTGTGTGTGGTACCACCCATTCCGAATTAGGTGGGTGATAGGTATTCCGAGTTAGAAGTAACGTGTATTCCGGATTACATCCGAAATAGTGGATTCCGGATTAGGTTTGTGCTGCATATCCCGAACTAGGTACAACAGCATTTTGAATTAGGTCAAGACTACACATTTAAGGATTCCGAATTGGGTCACAAATCTTGATTCCGGATTGTGTGTGGATCTATTCCAAAGTAGGTCAAAGATTTGCTTATTCCGAACTACGTCTTGAGTCGCTTATCCCGAATTAGGTGTTGCATAATCATTCCGAACTAGGTCAAGGATTAATATTCCGAACTAGTAATACTGTTTTCCCGAATTAGATCAAGTTTTAGGTTTCCTGGTTTATTTTTAAGTCTTTATTTTTCCCGCCATTTTCTCAAACTTTATTTTAATTGTTTTATTCTTAGATTTATTTGACTTGGCCTTTTTATTAAGTTTTCAAATTTTACTTTTTAAAGTTTTAAATCTCTCGTCATTTATTTTAAGTCTAAATTTTTAGTTTAACTTTTAAAGCTTTTATTTTTACTCAACGACATTATCATTTTTTCTTTTAGTTTAAAATAGATAATCACACCACTTTATTTTCCACCAAGAACGACTGAGTCTCACTTTCAACTGGTAATCAATTTGAATTGACTGGTTCAACGAACAAAATTTATATAAGAAAATCTCTTATATTAGTCCACTAGTAGAGTTCCTATTTACAGTGCTAACATGTTAGTATGTAAAAACATACAGCAACTGAGCATAGAAAAACTTATGAATTTAGGGACCTGTTGTTTTTGGACTGGTTGTTGTTGTTACGGTAATTGTCATTACCATTCCTCCTGTTAGATCCATAGCGGTCATTAGATTGACTGTGGCCCTTGTTGGCATTCTGCTGGGTGGCCGGCTGGGACCGGTCTCCACCCTTCTACCTGAAGATAACAATTGGATAGGAAAAGGTATAAATGAACATAAAGATTGAAATGAAATGATAATGCTTGATGATAGAAATTTATACCTCTTCTCAGGACGAGCTTGCTCCTCGTAGTCATCGCGCTCATGTAGAATCTCCAAGCTACGTGCTGCATCATTCACTTGTGCCACAATAGCATAAGTAGCACTAATTAAACGTGCTGCTGTAGAGGCGTGCAAAGCCTAACGTAAGGGCTTAGTTTGTTCCTCCGCAGTACCTGTAGACGCACCTAAGAATTCAGCCAACCTAAGAAACCTCAGCATGAACTCAGTTCTAGTCTCTCCAGTTCTCTAGCGAATAGAGTGATAGTCCCTCTTGAGTCCTTCCTGCTCAGATGTCAGAAAGAACTGCCCATAGAATAAAGTCTTAAACTGATCCCAAGTCAATGTAGCTAGCCAAACATCACCTCCATTAGCTAACTTATAAGCTCTCCACCAATGTAAGGCATCACCCTACAACTTATAGCAAGACAACCTTGCGTTGTAGACATCATCGCATCCGATAGCATCAAAAAATTTCTCCATATGCGAAATCCAGTCTTTCGCATCAGATGAAGTCTCAGCCTTGTCAAAAGATCTTAGCTTCTGCTGGTTAAACCTCTCAAGCAAAGTGTGCAAAGTAACCGATGGAGGAGGAGGAGGATTGTTGTTCTGATTCGGGGCATTCTGGTATTCAGCCCGAATTTGGTTCTTGATTTGAGGAAGCATGGCTTGCAGAGCTGCTTGGACAACTGCTACTAGCTCTTGTTCGCGTGTCATGACCATCTGACAGTTTAAAAATGAAAAAAAAATGAAATGATTAATTTGATTAGAACATTTGATTAAACATAATTAAATGATGCATGAAACAGTTTATGAAGGCATAGACAAATGCAAATGACATGAAAACAAATTGACATAGCAAAGATGAACGCCTATGGGTCGGTTCATCAAAAAGAAAAGCCATGAGTCAATGTGAACGCCTATGGGTTGGTTCACCAAGCAAAATGATTCGATTTAAAGCACATGCGACTAAATAAGGCTAGTCCTATCCCAACCATTACTTAGTCAAAATACCTGCAACAGTGATACATGAAATGAATGCATGAAAACAAACTGTCAGTTCTAGGAAGACGCTGATGACTATCCACTAGTCACAGGTTAATTTTTAAGAGCCTACAAGTCGAAACCTGGCTCTGATACCATACTTGTAACAACCCATTTTGATAAATAGAATATCAAAGGATAAGTATGGCATATCATCAAAGAATACAAGGTAAATATCTAAAACATTAAATGACCATCAAAGAATCCGGAAACAAACATCGGATCCACATAAGCTCCACACACAAAATGCATAAGTAGAATGTAAAGGAAAAAGACCAAACAATGTCCAGCAAAGAAAAAGTATGTAAATGCATTAAAGAATGAAAGAAAGTTGGCGCCTCATTTCATGCACATACTCTTAGATTCCTAGATTTGCCCTTTAGTACCTGCCTTATTGGGACATGGAAAGAGAAATACGGCTGAGCAATACGCTTAGTGTGCGAACATATAACATAGAATGTAAAGCATAAAAATAATCAAATAATGGAATGAAATGAATAACATAGCAAAGGAATAATGAATGTCCTGGAAAACCTGGTTTAAGTTCATAATACTGGTTTATATTTCTGAAAAGACTTATGTTTAGTTTATCTTGAAAATCTATATTATAAATATGCCGAGAGCCCATATAGGTCATGTTATATCCGCGTGCATGAATACTTGGAAGGGTGACCTCGTCATGCAATTAGAGGGGATACCTCTAATTAATATATAATATGAGTGGAGGGATCAGCTCCTGTAATGGATGCAAGGCACACAACGCAGTTACCATGAAATCATACTACTTGTCCTAGGATGAACCCATTAGCCCCACATGATAATAATAATAATACTGGCCAAAACTGTAAAGGGACGATGCGAGCAATCACTCTCACTATAGAAGAGTCATAACACCGGTGCCTCTAGTGCTATTATTATGAAACCCCCATAACTAGGTGAAACTGGCATGCATGTATATAGCTCATGCAATCTAAAATAATCATACATATACTGGTGTGTTTAAGACACTTAAACTACTGGGGAAAACAGATGGCTGCAAATGGGGAATCCTAATGTAGGAAGAAAGATGTCCTTACTGAAGGACGGAATATCTGTACCTTATGTCCAGTAAATGAAGACGAAAACGAACGTAGACGATAACTCCGACCTTACAATAGCTATATAATTAAGGGACATGAATAAGTGTCGATCTTACTTATACATACTTGTTATTTGGTTTACTTGACGTGTACATACTTATTATACTTGTTCCTGTCTTATCTTACTATTTCATGTTATAATCATGTATTTCTTATAGCTCCATGTGTTTTAGATTCATGTGTTTCATGTTTTAAGCCTAATTATACTTGTCATAACATAATGAGTAACTTTTTAAAAATAGCAGGTTTCTATATATAGTAACTTTTCAAAAATAGCAGGTTTCCATATATAGTAACTTTCCAAAAATAGTAAGTTTCCTTAAATAGTAAGTTTCTAAAAATAAAAAGTTTACATAATTAGTAAGTTTCCAAAAATAGAAAGTTTCCATATTTAGCATGTTTTTATAAATAGTATGTTACCATATTTAACGTACTACCATAAATAACATGTTAGCATATTTAATATATGAGATGGGATCAATAAAAAACATAATCTCAAAAAAAAACATAGAAAACATACTTCCTCGCCCTTTTCTTTTTTCTTCCCAAACTACAAGGGTTGCTTTGTAAATGTTACAAACATTAGGGTAAAAGTTATATTTTTCATTCTTTTTTTTATTCTTAAGCCCAAGGGCTTCTTTGTAACTTCCTTTATTTTTTAGTGGCTGTTCTTGTATTCTTTTGTATTTGTTGATGTTGACTGAGTGTTTTTTGTATTTTTGTTCTTGACGATTTTATTCTTTTTTTTAATTGTGTTTTAGTGCGTTGCTTATGCATTATATGTTTGGTTGTTACCGTTTTTTTTGTCAGCACTTTTTGATATTTTGTCTTCTAACATTTAAACAAAAAGTAAAGATGCAAATCCACATAACGAGTATCTTTAATCTGAATTTTTTTAGTTTATAAGATTTGTACTACCAGTAACATAAGCTAAATACACTGATCGCTATAGAAGCAAAAGCAATATTTCAAGAGACAAGATCAAAGTTGGAGCTTTACATGCAAAATCTTTTCAAACGACACCACGTTTGTAGCTGCAAAATTCATCTCATTGTCATCACTCGGGTTTATATGAATCACCTAGTATGACAAAATAACCATCCAAATAGGTGTTATATTTTAGTTTGTAACATGTTTGAACTCTAGTGAAAGTGCACTGAGTATATCACCCATTCAAGATAAATGAATAATAGGAATACATGTAAAAGCTCAGCTCAAGATAACAACATACCTGCATGTATGCCACTTATTCAGTGATACCCTAGAACCGAGGTCACTAACATTACCCTAAATTACGCTTATTTTTGAAATTTTTAATAAATTTTAATTGCTATATATTTTATTATTTTGGTTGAAACCGATGTTCGAGGTTATAATTTTGACGATTGACGATTTAAGAAGGACGATGACGAATACGATCCCGATGGATGCCTAAATTTCTATAATTATTGTCGTTTTATCGATATTGTAATTTTTCGAGAATTTTACATACGGTTCGTGTTAAGTCGAGTCGGGTGAGTTTTATTGCTTTCCGGGTACATTTAAAGTGTCCTAAAAGTATTTTGGAGTGTTTGGGATGATTCCCGACTCCCGTAAAATTTTCTAAAATGACTAGTGAGTCAATCCCGTAAAGTTTTAGAGTCGTTTTTGTTTGAGGACAAAAGAAAGCTTAAATTGCACCTTTGGTCCCTCCCATTTCACAAAAAGGAAACAATCACACACACACATAACATTTCAAAGAAAAAAAATCAATCCCACCCTTTTGCTCTCTCTAGGCCGACGGCCAAACCCCAAAACACCACCACCACTTCAATTTTTCTTGGGTTTTGATTAATTCCAATCAAAGACCACTTCCTAAAACCCTTTAGTAAGTGTTAATCCATGGTTAATTCCAACATGCATTAACAAAAATTTTTCCAAAAATTAAAGATTTTTCAAAAGTTCATTTGGATGTTAATTGAGCATTTGCATGTTTAATTCATGTTAGAATGATGCTAGAACACCAAACAAATCAACCAAAATCAATTTGGTTGATGGTTTTGATCACCCAAACCCCACGGCTCAAAGGGGGGGTGTTTGGGGATCATGGTGGTTAATGTTTTGATGTTTGATTTTGTGTTTAATCATATGTTTACATGTTTTTAGATGGGTATATCCAATTGCATGTTTGTTTTTATGATTTGGGTTTTATGAGGATATTGATCAATAGGGGTTTAGGACTGAAAATGATATTTGGATATGATTAGGAGTACTTAGGATGATGTCTAGTGTTGGTAAATGGGTTTGAAAACGAGCGTTGGTATGATTTTGGTATAGGTAATTTTAGGCAGAAAGTTTGAGGTGTTTTCGTAAAAATTATTTTGAAAACAGGTCTTGTGATTAGGATAGAGTTGTAGAGCATCTTCTTAGCTTCGATTTGGTATAAGATAGAGCTTACGACTCCTAACGAGTCAAAAGTTACGACGTTTTGAAATTCGTGTACCGGGAGATGAAAACCGTCATAATACGAAATTATGCTTGGTTTTAGGTCAAATCCCGGGGACTATAGGTTTAGTTTGGTAAATGGTCAAAGGTTTAATTTTGGTCTCAAACCTGCACATTTGATTCTATTATAAGACTTAGGTGTCAAATAGGTCAATGGAGTATTTTAAACGGGTCAAATGAGTCCGACTTGGTCAAAGTACAATTTCAGTCCGAAAAACGTAGTTTTGGAAAAGTGTTGAATAACGAGTCGTAAAAGCGAAAACTTTTATTGGGATTAAATATGTGTTTTCTACAGGTCTTAAAGTATTTTTGAGAATTTTCTCAAATTTTATAAAAAGGGTTAAGTCTAGTAAAACAGTCCGTACTTTTGGTAAGTATCGGCGAAAATGTGTAAGAATGAATAACGTTAATAATAAGGACAAATGGTATAAAACGAGTAACACTTGTTTGTTTTGTTTTGGCGTGAGTTGTAATTATCACAAGTGACTAATATGTATGTATTTTATACAGTACCATAAGGTTTATAAATGAGATTACTCATTACGCGTTATTTGGTTTGATAGGTGTTGATTTACCCGGGCATCCTTATCGTCGTCAGTGACCCTCACTCGAACTATTGACTACTTGTTATATAAGGTGTGAATTTATAGCCTCGCTTATTATTATTTCAAACTGTTTTACCCGCGAGGGAAATGCATGCTAGTTTTCAAAATGAACATATGTCATGAATGATTGTTGGACCCGAATGTTGCCTTGAAATTGTGTTGAGTACCTAGTTGCAAAAGGCCCTAAATTCATGAACTATTAACTATTGTTTTGTCCTAGCGTGGATAAGAAATAGCCGCTTATACAAAGTGATAGTACTATGGGGTTGACTACCCTATCCGAGACGAGGGCTAGTACGTTGATACCCCCTGCGGACGGATAATTTGTGATAAGAGATAAGGTATAATTGCAACTGATGCCTTAGTAGGGGCACTGGTTTCATCTGAATCACGCCGGTAATTATTACGCGGGTGATTGAGTTAACGGTTTAGTGTCATGAGCTTAAACACAATTGTCAGTACCTTGAATATAGATTGTTTGATCGACAAGTCTATGAATGATCGTGAATGGTTTTTATTTCACATATGTTCAAAATGAATTGTAAAACCTATGAATTCCACTCAACGTTTTCGTTGACCAAATTTAGCATGTGTTTCAGGTAACCGCTGAAGTGTAGCATGGAGCGTGCATTGGATGGATGTTGTGTGTATGGCTTGGAGTCTACTTGTTTTTCCTCCCGTTATTACTTAAACATTTTTAACTTTATGTCATGTTGTTGTGAAAACTGTAACTTTTGGGGTTGAGATTCATGGGGACCGAAACGCAAAACTCTGTTGTATCATTTGGGGTTGGAAAACCGTAGACATGTAACTTTTCAACAATTTTTAATTTAAGTTTGAATTTGACGTCTCTTTGGAGTTGTTCGATATATCTTGTGTGCGATGATAACTGCCTAGCACCCAAATGTTGTAGTTCCGTTGTGCATAGCATTTGGTGGGGTGTTAGATATTCTGAAATAGAAACTACTGTATTCAGAAATTCCCAGTGTAAAAAACAAAATGATGGGAATCTGATCTGATATTTAATCTGATAAACACAAAACAAAATGATGATTGTTAAAGACATAGATAAAAATGGGTAAAATTGATGATTTCAATTACAATTCAATGCTTGAAAAACCTTCACACAATCGTTTGTATTAAACTTGATAGTATTTCACACTAGATAGACCAACCGATATAACATAATCTCATCATTCATCATACAAGTTTCCACATAAGAGAAACTAAGAAATCGGATAATATAATACAGCAAATCAAAGTTATCATTTAGTTATCTTTTATTGAAACTACTTGTAAATGTTGTCTTAAACTGTGATGGCAACGTTTCATCCTTATAGTATGGGAATATCAACAGTAACGGGAGTACACATACTTGAAAAGGAAAACAAATAGAAACAAAATGACACTAGTGTAGAAGCCATGGAAACTAATATAGAACTCTATAGTAGACCATATTAATAATAGCAGTTAGTCATGGCCCACTTAAGGTCAACCTATAAAAAGATGTCTTAGCAATACTAATTGATGCCGTAAATAATAGTAATTGATGCCATAAATGATAACAAACAGATGCGCTTACTTTTTTTAGTTGCTTTTTATACTCTACCATTATAAAGACAGTCCAAATTAAACTATTTTCAAATAATTGAGTTATAACTACTATATCTAGTCAAGAGGTGGTTACAGGTACTTACCTTTAAAAGGAGAGAAATTCAGCAATAGTGTCACCTACGCTTATAGCTACAACTTGCATGATTCTGCTCCCATTTATCTAAGGTCCCATCCCTTCATAATGAGCTTGATTGCTAAAATATCGGATTGAACTGCAAAGAAGGCAGCTTTATACTCTCGGATGAGCGATTCTCTCTTCACCACCTTCTTCTCTATTTCTTGAAACCGAGACATATACCAATTAAATTAATACCACGTTTAACCTAAATTACAAACTAATTGATACCAATAAGTAAATTTTGAAGTAAGATTCCAAACGGTACCTAACATTGGAAATTATGCCACTCACTGTATAACATGAGCACACAAGAATGGCAAAATTTATCTCGTCGGCCCTTAATATATGGTTTAGCTCAAGCATTACCTTGTTCAGATTACCACCAATAATTCACAGATGGTATAACGACATCAATTCGAATCTTTTTTTTCTAGACTCACGTTTTAGTGTCAACTTTTAGCTTCTGAATCATTGCACGAGCCATCTACCCCCCAAGAAGATTACCATACATCCGAAACTAGATACATATGTAGGAATATTACATCAGTAAAAAAATACTTGCAAGTAATAATACGTTGCAGCAAAGATAATCCTAAAATGAGGCTATATCAACGATGACACAAATCATAAGTATTATGTATACTATGAATTTTATATATCCATGATAGTGGAAGTTAAAAACAAGCTATTGTTATGATCTTTAAGACCAAGCTTTTATTAATATATAAACCTAGTGATGCATGTTTGATGGCAGTTAACCTTACATTGTTTAAAGAACCGCTATAATGTCATATTAGTATAAGCAAATAAATAAGCCTATATACATTAAAAGTTGCATTCTCAAACCAATTTCTTTCTGAACTTAATACTTGTTACTTGATGTCGCTTTGATTGTCATCTTGACCAGTAACAAACCGATGCATCATTTTTTAACCCACAGGTGCATTATATTTTTAACACACAAATGCATTATCATTTTAACACACAGATGCATTGTAATTTTAACACGCATATGCAATTGTCGTTTTAACGCACAGATGCATTGTCGTTTTAACACACAGATGCACTATCGTTTTAACACACAGATGCAATATATACCCCCCAAGAAGATTACCATACATCTGAAACTAGATCCATCTTTAGTATTATTACATCAGTTAAAAAAATACTTGCAAGTAATAATAAGTTGCAGCAATGATAATTTTAACACATAGATGCATTATCATTTTAACACACAGATGCATTGTAATTTTACACGCAGGTGCAATTTTCGTTTTAACATACAGATACATTGCCGTTTTAACACACAGATGCAATATCTTTAACACACAAATCAATAATCTATAACAAACACCCCTTTCATATGATAAACTCTTGTTCATATATCTAAATTTAAGATAATGTATTTTTATTATTTTTATTATTTCGAAATATATAACCAACTAACCTTACAACAAAACTTAGATTCTACAAAATAATAAAATTGCAAGACACTAACTGATCTATAGCAGCAAACATTACAGCAAAACTTAGATTCTACAAAATAAACACTACACCTAGATCCTACAATAAACACAGCAGGATTATCAAGAAACGCAACAACTAAAATCAACTATAATAAAAAATGCAACAGTTAAAATCAACTATAAGGAAAGATTTAGCAGCAATTCAATTAAAACATAAATAAAAGTAGACCTAATTAAAACGTACAACGGCAACCTATGCCTTCGAATATAATATTCTTTATACACAACATTATGCATTAAATTTAACACATAAATATATTAAATCCGATGATATTCATCATGTACCATAATGATGCCTTTATCGAACATAACCTTTAAACAAATAGATGATTATTTTCATGATACACTAATGCCCTAGTATAGTCTTAAACGGGTGCTATAATACATTCTCGAATTGATGCACTGACACATTCTTAAACGCATGCCTTATTACACTCTTAAAACATATTACTCAAACATTATAACAAACACATGGTGTGCAGTTTTAGTAAACACGTTTTTATGCATTTATTTATGCCAAATTTGTTCCATATTAGATAAAAAAAATATGATAATTTACAATAAAACATCAAAAATAATAAAATCATTCAATTATAATTGACTAACTAGAACAAATTAATATACTTTCAAATTAAATCTTAGTTTAACATCATTTTCAGATTATTAATTATTCGAATTACACAATTAGTTTTCAATTAGTTAGTTAGGGTTTAGATTTACCTGAAGATAGAACAGTGATTGAATTAAAGTGGAGTCTGATTATAGGTTCTAACGGTACAGGAGTGGTGGTAATGACCAGACTGATGGAGGCGCGATGGTGGTCAGCGGTGGTTGGAGGTGCGGTAGATGGAGCGATGGTGGTCAGAGTAGTGTGTGTATTTGAAATGTGTGTGTGTTTTTTGATTTGGATACGAGAGGCTAGGTGAGTCTGATAGAAGTTTGGGATGTTGTCAAAACTACCCCCTCCGCTTTTTGAACTATTTTCATTTTCTACCCTTATCTTTTAGATGTTTTCAAAAGTTATGTTATAATTTGTTTTCTATGTTTTTCACCAAAAAGTTGTTATCTCTAGATCCCACTCCTTTAGTATATTTCCATATTTATCATGTTACCATAATTAATATAATCCCATAACTAATTATATCCATATTTTATATCATGTAGTATTATATTATAAAGTTTAATAATTAATTAATACTTAGCTTGTTATTAATTAATAATATCATGTCATGTTATTATAAGTTTATTATTAATTAATAATATTACATATTACATGTTTATTAAACTTTACCATAAAAGATATTAATTAATTTAACCTAAATTTTAAATTAATTAAATACATGTTCATGAATAATTAAATGATTAATTGTTATAACCTAAGTTTATTTAATTAAATGTACATACATATTTTATCATAGTTTTAATTAAATAAACATAACATGATTTTTATTTTAATTAAACCAAAATTAATTAATTAACTAAATTAATTAAAACATAACATAACTAAATTTCATAATTGGTTTAATTTACGTGTTTCTGAAAAGTTAAGTTCCTGAGCCCCGAGACCCGACCATCGAGCCACAACACACTCACCCAGAGCCTATGGCTCTCGGCTTGCTGTTGCGCCGAGCCAAACAGCCCCCAGCCGAAGCTGGGGTCCCCCATGCCTGTATCATATACCTACCGAGCACCCCTTAGGGGGACTCGGTTCCCACCGCTAGGCCAAGATACCCGCTGTAGGGTCTTGGTCCTTGCGGCTGCCAACCTACCACCACCACCGCTAGCCCAAAGCTGCGGCTGGTGGTTTTATTTCCACGCCGACCCCCAAAAGGGTTGCGGTTGTTAATGATGCGACACCACCGAGACCTTCATGGTCTTGGTTGGCGTGCGATCGATACAAACACCCCACAAAACCCTTTTTTGTTTAATTCTAGATAGATCTAACATGTTTACATATTTTCTTATTTTAATCTTAATAAATCTTGATCATAACATAATTAAAATAAGAAAAGAAAAGGGATTTTAGAGATACCAATGCGTGGATTAAAAAAAGAGAATGAACAAGAACGCGTTACCGAATTAATAACAAATCAAACAGATTCCTCCTTGTGTTCTTAGTGAGTCGCGGCAAGAGAGAGGGACAAAAGGGGTTTAGGGTTTTGATTTTTTATTTAAAAGTGTTTAATATAACTTCCTGTAGTTTTTATTAGACTATAACTTGTTAATTAGATATGGGTTAAGGCCCATTTTCCCTTTCTTTCTCTCTAAAACCGGCGGACCAAACACCCCCTTATACTTTTGGTGTTTGTTTTTCTTGTTTAATTATTTATCGTGTACATACGTATTTAATTATCATGCTTTCGTTACTTGAACGTGTTCTTAATATCGTATGTACATACTTATCGTATATTAATATTCGTGTTTACGCACATATTACTTATGATAATTAATTAATATACATATTATTCGTATTAAATGTTCGTGATACATGACGTATATTAATTAATTAATTATTTTAAATTTAACGGTAACTTCGTGCAATTAATGATCGTATGATTTTTAGAGCGGGTTTTACATTAAAAGTAGAAACTTGAAACATGTAATTATAACATACTGTATTAAATTTTATGATTAAAATACCCAATCACTTTATTTTACAATTCAAACAACACATGTTACAAGTAATAAAAAACTTTAATCATTACAAATTTAATTCTTCTTTTTTTCATTGCAAGCCCAATAACCATCCACTCCAAAAAACCAAAACCAAATCACACTACTCCGGACTTTTTGCTTCTCATCTTTTCCCTGCAAGCTTATTTTCCCTCATTATCTGGCCTGTGACATCTTGCAAACACACTATAATATTTTTATACCATAACATTTATTTTAAGGTACCCATTAACGTATCGCGTACTCTGCTAGTTCCACTATAATTTAATTTCATTTTAATTCAGATTCAATACTTTTAAATGTTGACCATAGTTTCCAATAGAACAAATACTTTGTAGTCAGTCGATATAAGATGCACATACATAATCACTACAGTGGTTCGAAGGACCAGGCACATTGATGATTATAAATTTAGTTAACCAAGTTTATGTTAAAATAATCCCTTTACTAAACATATATACTTTGAGTTCCCCTTTACAATTTGCCTCCCGTCACAAAGAATCGATTGAAAACAATAGTTTGCACTTTGCAAATTTCATCAGATATGTTAGAAATTTAGGTTCTTGATAATCGATGATTACCGGATAATTCTTGAATCGTTTCATACACTTTCCTAATATAATATATCGACCCTATTTGTGTCTTGGGTTACACGAAATTTGTACGGGAATAAGACAAGAACAACACACTATATTTCTAGACACAAGATTATAGAGCAAAACATGGACAATTTGTATGTTGTGATCAATCTTGAGACCAAAGTATGTTTATATGTGTGTATATAAACTTCAATGGTGGTTGTAGAGAAAGGTTATTTCTCTTCATGAAAAGTCACACCTTTTAGGCAAAAGTTACAACATTTATGTCTGTCTCTAGTGACAGTTTTGTAACAGTTAAACCGTCGCTAACTGTAAACCAGAAATATACCTGTTTATTAGTGACAGCTTAGTAACGAGTGAAATTGTCACTAAAACGCCATTTGACTTATATTCACAACCGTTTCCATTCTTTTGTACCCGAAATTAAGTTAACTAGTTTATACAAGCGTGTACTCCACACAACTTAACTTGAAATCCCTTTAGTCTCGGGTATATCACCATTACACCAAAATGATTGATGAAACTAAAATCACCAACAAAATATTTTTTTGGTGATATATATTCTTATTCTATCCTCTATGTTGTAAAAAAACTCAATTTGGACAGCCTTTCTTTTTCCAATGTTCAAACGATCGTTGTTGAAAGTTTATGGACATAAAATTAAATAGTCGTGTGATAGGATCGAACTCGGGATTACGGGATTGCACACAATACGTAAAAGATTAATTAATTTTAATAAATATATTTATTATATTTATTAAATATAAATCGAGCTTAACTAACGATCGTTTAATCATTAATAGTTAAGTTTAAACGAGCGTTATGAAATTAAATAGAAGAGAAAACAAGAAACGGAAAGTTCCAGAAACCCCTTTTGGGGTCTATAGCCGTCGGCTATAAAGGAAAAAAGGAAGGGGGATTGGTTTCCTAATCTTGATTAGGACTTGGAGAACAAGTTATGTAATCCTATAAATACCCCATAAAGCTTTCATAATTTGGTCCCTCCTCTCCTTCTCTTCTTGCGATCGCAACAAACACCCCTTATAGGGTTTCGGTTTGTTTTTTATTTAGCTATATTCACAAGTGTTGAAGCTCTGGTTTATTAGTTCTAGCCTCACGATTGATCCGTTGCATTGCGTGTGTACAAGAGTGTAATTTAGTTTCACTATAAACTATATCTTGGTATTCTTCATATAAACCGTAATTCGTGATTGTCGTTGTTCTTGTGAATTGCTCTAGCTAAAAGGTATTTAACCCTAACTCGATTAATTATGAATGTGTTATTAATTTTGATCTTGTTAAATCGCTTCCGCTATGTGTGCTTTGATCTTAATTAGGGTTTTACGTAATTGTTATGAGTAATATAAACCTTCAGTGGCATCGAGAGCCGTTTTAACATGTTATAATTATCGAGATCTAAAGTTTTTTTTAACTAAAATTGATTTGAGTTAAAATCACATGATTTTTTTAGGTTTTCATTAAAATTAGGGTTTTGTTTTTTAAATTAAGTCGGCTTAGCCGAATATTTTTATTTAAAAAAAAAAGTTTTTTTGAAACCCTAAAAAATTTACATGGTGATTAATTTTAGATGTTTGCATGAAGTAATTGTTATGTCATGTATGGTTACGATTCGTAGAGAAGATTTAATTGTTAAGATTATGTGAGAGATCCGTGATGAACATGCATGTTTTTTCACGGATCATATGGGATTTTATATGTTATTTGCTTTATTTGATTCAATGTTTTAAAAATAGGGAAGACTTTTTTTGTTTATAAAAACTCTAGATTTTATGTTCTTCGAATAAATTGTTATGCATGTGGCTATCTGATTTAGTTTTTTTGTACCTACTTGTTTTTATACGTTTTATATTGATTGTATATTGTAAACAAGGGTAATTTTTTACAAGAAATATGGTCTAAATCATATAAAAATTAATGAATTGTTTTGAGATCTAATTGACATAAGATTTGCGTTTATTGGAATTTCAATAATAACTTAACGGCCTACTCAACTTTGACAAACTATAAAGTGGGTATAACGCACCGCTGGTCATGAACCCGGTTAAGGAAGGAGGTGTTATGCTTCAGCGCTGACCAAATTCCCGGCTTGCCTGTGCGTCAAAGATTGGAATTACCTACGGTTATTATTTACATAATTCCTTAAGGTTGATTTAACGGCAAATTCACATCCGAAACACAATGAATAAGGTTATTGCTTTGTGCTTTAGCCAAGTTCTAGGAACGTGAGGCATGAATTGTTGTGGGTAAAATCTTTAATTGGTTTCACCAATACCTCAACTTGCAAATATATGGCGAAGTTTTAGTCTCACCAAAAAGTCTACTGAAGGTTTTATTAAACTTATGCTATGGAGATGTATGCATGCTTCTCCATACATAATTTTGACACCAAAATCAATACCCTTAAATTAAAGTCTTATGCTATCTAATTGACGAACACTTGAAGTTACAATTGTCGTCATGTGAGATCTTGGACGATGTTGTAATGGAGAGAAAACTTCATGACTGAATAAGATTGCACATGAAGGTTTTACGTTCTTTAGATTAGTTGACTTGATTGAGTTACTCAGAGAGACCTGGAAACTTAAGGCATAAAGTAGGGATGAAACATGTTTAAGATGCAAAGAGATTTTTTGGCAACGTAAATCCCTAAAAAAATATCTAGAAATTGCAAATTTGTTTGTCAATTATTGTTCGACAAGTTACCATGTTGAGTACATTTATCACTAGCAGATCAACTGATGTGATAAGTTTATGTCAATGTGGATTCTAGTTTTCAAGGAAAATTCTATGGTTTTAATTACCGGGGTAATTTTATTTTCTTGAATGGTATTATCGAAAATACTAATATTTTGAAATTATTTCTGTAGGAATGGCTCAACCCGATAACAACACGTTGAGTTCTGCCTTCAAGACTTATCTTGAACGTCAGGAACTAACTGGCCCAAACTTCAACGATTGGTACCGCTCACTGAGAATTGTCTTGAGAGTAGCGGGTACTTCTGATTACTTGACCAGGGCGTTTCCTGCGCCCCTTGGACCTATTGCTACTCCAGTTGAAACACTGAATTATAAGGTAGAGGTTAAGAAGCACAATGATGTGGCTTGTTTAATGCTCGGAAAAATGGCTCCTTTCTTGCAAAGGAAATTTGAGCTATTTACTCCAAAACAAATGCTTGAAGAGCTCAAGGAAATGTATGAGAAGCCTCAGGCTATGGAGATCTACGACTTGGTAGATGCTTTGCACAGTTGTAAGCAAGCCCCTGGGAAATCCGTTAGTGCACATTATCAAGAGATGAAGGGTTACACGGAACAGCTCATCGCACTAGGGAAATCCTACGACAATGATATGGCAATTAACCTAACCAATAGGTCTCTTAATCGGGACTTCAATGATTTCATTAGGAACTTTAATATGAATTGCGCGGGGAAGATAGTTAATGACTTGCACACAATGCTCATTGACTACGAAAAGGGTCTAAAGGACAAGGCAAATATATCTGCTCCTACCCCTCCTGTGCTTTATGTACAAAAGGGTAGAGTGAATAAGCCAAAACCGCACAAGAACAACAGGAAGGGCAAAGGCAAGGGTGATAAGGGCAAACAAGTTGCGACTTATTCTAAACCCAAGCAGAACTTTGTCAAGAAGAAATCTCAGAAGGATGAGACTTGTCACCATTGCAAAGCAAGTGGTCACTGGAAGAGTAATTGGCCTCTTTATCTCGAGGAGTTGCGAGAAATAAAGAAGAAGGCTGAGGTTGGTGATGCAGCGTCTTCAGGTAACTTATATTTGATAGAGTTATTTAATGTTACATACAAATCAAATTCCTGGATATATGATACGAGATGTGGTATTAACATTTGTAATACCATGCACGGATTTGAGTTGGAGAGGAAGCTTACCTATGGGGAACAAATTCTGCATGTGGGCAATGGCCCACAAGTAGCGGTTGAAGCTATATGAACATTTAATCTAGTTTTACCTTTGGCTCTAGTACCGAGATTGAATAATTGCCATTTTGCACCTAAAAGTGTTAGGGGTGTTATTTCCTTTTCTTGTATGTTGGATCTTGGATTTGTTCACACTATTGATAATAATAGAATTTCTGTTTCAAAGATGATTTATTCTATTTTGATGCAGTTTCTGTGAATGGTGTTTTTGAAATTAACATGCATAATAATAATTCCAAGAGAAAGATTGATTTTGTATTTAGCATGAATAAGAAGAGAAAGTTAGACAAGAACTCTTCGTATCATTGGCATTGTAGACTTGCCCATATTGGGAAGACTCGCATACAAAAGCTTCAACGTGATGGTCTTTTGGAAAATATCAATGATAAATCATTTGATAAATGTGAGTCTTGTATATCTGGAAAGATGACCAAGAAACCTTTTAATAGCAATATTAAAAGGGCTACTGATCTACTTGGACTTATACATACTGATGTGTGTGGACCACTTAGACATGTGTCAAGGAAAGGTGTTAGCTACTTCTTAACATTTACAGATGATTATAGCCGTTATGGTTATGTTTATTTACTTAAGCATAAACATGAGGTATTTGAAACATTCAAAGTGTTTAAAGCGGAAGTAGAATTTCAACTAGGAAAGAAGATTAAAGCTCTTCGTTCTGATCGAGTTGGTGAATATTTAAGTCAAGAGTTTAAAGATTATTTAAGTGAGAACGGAATTGTTCAGAAAATTACTTCTCCATATAATCCACAACAAAATGGTGTATCTGAAAGGAGATATCGTACATTATTGGATATGGTGCGATCTATGTTTAATCTTACAACTTTACCTTTATCCTTTTGGGATTATGGTTTAAAATCTGTTGTTCGTATTCTGAATATGGTTCCCAAAAAGAAGGTTGATAAGACACCATATGAACTATGGCATGGCAAAAAGCTATATTTGTCTTATTTAAAGATTTGGGGTTGTGAGGCGTATGTGAAACGTGACTCTGGAGATAAACTCCAACAACGCTCTGTAAAATGTATCTTTGTAGGTTACCCTAAGGAAACTATGGGTTACTACTTTTATTATCCGGCTGAGAACAAAGTTGTTGTGGCTCGGTATGGAGACTTCCTTGAAAATGATCTTGTAAATCAAGAATTCAGTGGGAGAAATTATGATCTTGAAGAAATTCAAGAAGATACATTGCCTTTTGAAAATACTAGCGAATAAATTTCCAATAGAGCCAGAAAGTCTGGGAGCTCCACCGGAATTAATTCCTCTACGTAGGTCTGCAAGGACTATACGTGCGCCAAGCAAACTATGTCTTAACATAGGGGATGAGGAGGAGGAAGTAGGGGATCCTGTTGAACCTGCTAACTATCGATCCACAATGCTTGATCCAGAAAAGTCAAAATGGATAGTTGCAATGAATGAGGAAATGAAATCCATGAAAATCAACGATGTTTGGATTCTTGTATATGCACCTAAAAATGCTAATGTAGTGAAAAATAGGTGGATTTTCAAGAAGAAAACCGACATGGATGGTGAAGTACAATCCTATAAAGCACGTTTAGTAGCTAAAGGTTTTACACAAACTTTTGGCGTAGACTACGAGGAGACATTTTCTCCGGTAGCAGACTTACGAGCTATTAGGATTCTCATAGCTATAGCAGCATACTATGACTATGAGATATGGCAAATGGATGTTAAAACTGCCTTCTTGAACGGTCGCTTAGATGAAGAAATCTATATGAAACAACTGGAAGGGTACGTTGATCCTAAATATCCAAAACGCGTGTGCAAACTTCAAAGATCTATTTATGGTTTGAAGCAAGCATCATGTCAATGGAATAAGCGATTTGATGAAGAAATCAAAAAGTTCAGATTTATTCAAAATCGTGATGAGCCATGTGTATATGACAAAGCTAGTGGGAGTGACGTAGTGTTCCTAATTTTATATGTCGATGACATATTAATCATAGGAAGTAACATTCCAAGACTTAAGGAAGTTAAGGATTATCTTGGTAAATGTTTTTCTATGAAGGATTCGGGAGATGCTGCATATATATTAGGAATTAAAATCTATCGAGATAGGAAAAGATGGTTAATTTGTCTTAGTCAAGATGGTTATATTGATAAGATATTGAAGAAGTATAACATGCATAATTCCAAGAAAGGTTTTAAACCTATGGAAGTTAAGCATGAATTAAGCCATGAGTTAGATGCATCAACACCCGAAGAGGTGACTTACATGCAGAAGGTGCCTTATGCTTCGTCTGTAGGATCTATTATGTATTCTGTCAGAGGCACAAGGCCCGATGTGGCGTTTTCTCAGAACTTGGTCAGTATATACCAACAGAATCCAGGGAAGCTCCACTAGACTGCTGTTAAACATATATTAAAGTATTTGAGAAGTACGAAAGATATGTTTTTGGTATTTGGGGGTAAACCAGACACAGAACTGAATGTTACAGGTTTCAGTGATGCGTCCTGGCAATGTGATAAAGACGATACGAAGTCTCAGAAGGGTTACGTGTTTGTCATCAATGGAGGAGCAGTTGACTGGAAGAGCAAGAAGTAGACAACCATTGCTATGCATGCAACTCAATCAGAGTACATGGCCGCTTCAGAAGCTTCAATGGAAGCTGTTTGGGTTAGGAAGTTTATTGGAGATCTTGGAGTGATGCCTTCAATTAAAGAACCTATTGATATATATTGCGACAATTCTGCTGCAATTATATTTCCCAATGACCCTGGAGTCATGAAAGGCGCCAGACACTTTAAACGTAGATATCACTATGTACGAGAACAAGTGGAAGCTCATGAAATAAAATTAATAAAAGTTCACACATATGATAACGTAGCTGATCCTTTTACTAAGGCTTTGCCTAGACCACAGGTAGTTAAGCATGCCAAGGCTATTGGGCTGCAACTAGCTAGCGAACTCATGCAATAAATCTGTGATTAGTATTTGGATAAAGAATGTTAAGACATTATTGAATTGATGAAATAAAGATTGAGTTTCGTTTATATTATGTTATTTGATTTTGTATCCTATTTTACATGTTTTATATCGATGAATAAATTGTTATGTTCTAAATGTCCGTTATCGATTAATAATATGGGAATATTATTAAACTAAGACAATTCAAAATAGTGACAGAGTATACTTGAAAGTATATTGGTCAATTTTGGATGATATTTGATTGATCAAATATTGGACTTATCCCAACTATATGATTTTACTTTATGGATCTTTGTCATTAAGTAAATCATAAATAGTTATCCTTAGACCTGAGATACCAGGAAACTGTCATGAATGTAGTGTATTTCTGTGAGATAACCTAACGCTAAACATAACTGGTAGCTATAAGGGTTATTTTCATAAGTGTTGCAAAGTTCGTATGTTTCGCTTGTAGTCAAAATGGGATTTGTTTCCTTCAAAAATTATTTTGAAGTATAATACAGCTGGGCCCCTCGGGGGAGTAGTAAGATGTTTGTGTGGCCACACCCAAATTTGTTTTGGTAATCTTACTATATCCGTAAACGAGAAACATAATGGTTAATGTAGGAATGACTGAGATCCATATCCTATTAACGTTGTTTTTGAAATAAAAGGATAATAATAATGATGATGTATCATTAAGAGGTTTTTTTCCAGGAGACCTTACTCGAGTTGTACTAGTAACATTGTTAGTGTAACTAGACGCTAATCAATGTAATCACGATATTTGAATTTTGTCCAAGTGGGAGCTGAAAGTTTATGGACATAAAATTAAATAGTCGTGTGATAGGATTGATCGAGATTACGGGATTACGCACAATACGTAAAGGATTAATTAATTTAAATAAGTATATTATTATATTTATTAAATATAAATCGAGCTTAACTAACGATCGTTTAATAATTAATAGTTAAGTTTAAACGAGCTTATGGAGTTAAATAGAAGAGAAAACAAGAAACGGAAAGTTCCGGAAACCCCTTTTGAAGTCTATAGCCGTCGGCTATAAGGGAAAAAAGGAAGGGGGATTTGTTTCCTAATCTTGATTAGGACTTGGAGAACAAGTTATGTAATCCTATAAATACCCCATAAAGCCTTCATAATTGTGTCCCTCCTCTCCTTCTCTTCTTGCGATCGCAACAAACACCCCTTATAGGGTTTCGGTTTGTTTTTTTATTTAGCTATATTCACAAGTGTTGAAGCTCCAGTTAATTAGTGCTAGCCTCACGATTGATCCGTTGCATTACATGTGTACAAGAGCGTAATATAGTTTCACTATAAACTATATCTTGGTATTCTTCATATAAACCCTAATTCGTGATTGTCGGTGTTCTTGTGGAATTGCTCTAGCTAAAAGGTATGTAACCCTAACTCGATTAATTATGAATATGTTATTAATTATGATCTTGTTAAATCGCTTCCGCTATGTGTGTTTTGATCTTAATTAGGGTTTTACGTAATTGTTATGAGGAATATAAACCTTCAGTTGTCACCATATGTCGTTAGTCCTTCCTTCAGACTTTGTAGAGAATTGAGGACTCAGGAGAACTTAAGAGTAAATCACTCGAGTAGTACACATAATTGTATGTCTTATGTGCCAAAGTGCCACTTCACATGGTTCCACTTTGTGAAATAACAGTAAAAAACAATATAATGATAGCTAAGAAGCTCCACTATGGTCACTAAGAGAAAATTCAGGTTTTGGGCCATGTCCTCTTTTGTGTAGACACTATCTGGCCAGACAACAAAAGTGTTCCTGTTATGGCCATGCTCTACCTAAAGTGCTCTACTCATGCCACGTGTCAGTCATCGGGATAGGTAGTGATGGTTTATGTTTATCATAACAATTATAAAAACCCTAATATGGATCAAAGAACACACAGCGGAAGCAAATTAACAAGATCTTTAATTAACACGATTATAATTAATCAAGACTAGGGTTACATACCTTTATCCTAGCAAGATCTACAAGTTGACGGAACGGTCACCGGTAGAGATAGATCACGAACACCACCAGGATGTAATCTAAAGCAAGATTACACCACGATCTTGTACACACGTGATACGGCGAGTTAATCGTGAGTCTAGCACGAACAAACCGAGCTTCCAAGTCTATGGAAGATCTACCCAACAACCCTAGAGAGGGGCTAGGACTAGATCTAGAATAGCTTAATAAAAATTAAAGAAGAACCCTAATAGGGTGTTTGTTTGGCCGGATTTTAGAGCAAGAGAAAGAGAGATATGAGGTGAAAATTATGAGGCTTTTGGTTTGTTTATATACACCTTGGAAAAATTCTCTTCCAAGGTTAAACAAAATAAAGCCACAAAATGTTGTCCCCTTTTCTTTTGTCTCCCATTTAGGCCGGATATACATCACCTCCAAAAGAGGTTTCCGGAACTTTTCCGAATCCTTCTTTTAGCTTCTTTAACCTTCTATAACGGTCGTTTAATACTTAACTTTTAATTACTTAACGATCGTTAGCTACGGTTTGATTTAATAAATATAATAAATATATTTAATAAACAAATTAACCCTTCACGTAATATGTGCAATCCCGTGATCTCGAGTTCGATCCTATCACACGACAATCGATTTTTAAAGCCATAAACTTCCAGCTCCCACTTGGACAAAATTCGAATATCGTGATCACATTGATTAGCGTCTAGTTACACTAACAATGTCACTAGTACAACTCGAGTAAGGCCTCCTGGACAAGAACCTTTTAATGATTATATCATTATTATTATCCTTTCATTTCAAATACATCGTTAATAAGGATATGGATCTTAGTCATTCCTTCATTAACTATTTTGTTTCTCGTTTACGGATATAGCAAGATTACCAAAACAAATTTGGGTGTGGCCACACAAACATCTTACTATTCCCCCGAGGGGCCCAGTTGTATTTATACTTCAAATAATAATTTGAAGGAAACGAATCCCATTTCGACTACAAGAAAAACACATGAACTTTGCAACACTTCTGAAAATAACCCTTATGACTACCAGTTACGTTTAGCGTTAAGTTACCTTACAGAAATGCACTATATTCAATGCAGTTTTCTGGCATCTCAGGTCTAAGGATAACTATTTATGATTTACTTAATGACAAAGATCCATAAAGTAAAATCACATAGTTGGGACAAGTCCAATATTTGATCTATCAAACATCATCCAAAATTGACCAATATACTTTCAAGTATACTCTGTCACTATTTTGAATTGTCTTAGTTTAATAATACTCCCATATTATTAATCGACAACGGACATTTAGAAACATCATAATGCTCACGGATTAAAACATGTAAAATAGGATACAAAATCAAATAACAGAAAATAAACGAAATCCAATCTTTATTTCATCAATTCAATAATGTCTTACATCCTTTATCCAAATACTAATCAACAGATTTACTGCATGAATTCGCTAGCTAGTTGCAGCCCAATTGCCTTGGCATGCTTAACTACCTTTGGCCTAGATAAAGCCTTAGTAAAAGGATCAGCTGCATTATCATCTGTGTGAACTTTTATTAATTTTATTTCTCGAGCTTCCACTTGTTCTCGAACGTAGTGATATCTACGTTTAAAGTGTCTGGCGCCTTTCATAACTCCAGGGTCATTGGCAAATATTATTGCAGCATAATTGTCGCAATATATATCAATAGGTTCTTTAATTGAAGGCATCACTCCAAGATCTCCAATAAACTTCCTAAACCAAACAGCTTCCATTGCAGCTTCTGAAGTAGCCATGTACTCGGATTGAGTCGCATGCATAACAATGGTTTTCTGCTTACTGCTCTTCCAGTCAACTGCTCCTCCATTGATGACAAACACGTAACCCGTCTGAGACTTCATATCATCTTTATCACATTGCCAGGACGCATCACAAAATCCTGTTACATTCAATTATGTGTCTGGTTTACCCCCGAATACCAAAAACATATCTTTCGTACTTCTTAAATACTTTAGAATATGCTTAACAGCAGTCCAGTGGAACTTTCCTGGATTCTGTTGGTATCTAGTGACCAAGTTCTGAGCAAACGCCACATCAGGCCTTGTGCATCTTACAGCATACATAATAGATCCTACAGCCGAAGCATAAGGCACCTTCTTCATGTAAGCCACCTCTTCAGGTGTTGATGCATCTTTCTCATGACTTAACCTCCATCGGTAGAAAACCTTTCTTAGAGTTATGCATGTTATACTTCTTCAATATCTTATCAATATAAGCATCTTGGCTAAGACCAATTAACCGTCTACTCCTATCTCGATAGATTTTAATTCCCAGAATATACGCAGTATCTCCCAAATCCTTCATAGAAAAACATTTACCAAGATAATCCTTAACTTCCTTAATTCTTGGAATGTTACTTCCCATGATTAATATGTCATCGACATATAGAATTAGGAAGACTACATTACTCCCACTAGCTTTACGGTATACACATGGCTCATCACGATTTTGAATAAATCCGAACTTTTTAATTCTTCATCAAATCGCTTATTCCATTGACGTGATGCTTGCTTCAAACCATAAATAGATCTTTGAAGTTTACACACACGCTTTGGATATTTAGGATCAACATATCCTTCCGGTTGTTGCATATAGATGTCTTCATCTAAGCGACCGTTCAAGAAGGCAGTTTTAACATCCATATTCCATATCTCATAGTCATAGTATGCTACTATAGCTATGAGAATCCTAATAGCTCGTAAGTCTGCTACAGGAGAAAATGTCTCCTCGTAGTCTACGCCAAAAGTTTGAGTAAAACCTTTAGCCACTAAACGCGCTTTATAGGATTGTACATCACCATCCATGTCAGTTTTCTTCTTATAGATCCACCTATTTTTCACTACTTTAGCCTTTTTAGGTGCGTCTACAAGAATCCAAACATCATTGATTTCCATGGATTTCATTTCCTCATTCATCGCAACTATCCATTTTGACTTTTCTGGATCAGACATTGCGGGCCGATAGTTAGCAGGTTCACCAAGATCCCCTACTTCCTCCTCATCATCCTCTATGTAAAGACATAGTTTGTCCGGCGCACGTATGGTCCTTTGAGACCTACGTGGAGGAATTAATTTCGGTGGAACACTCAGACTTTCTGGTTCTTCAGAAAATTCTTCGCTAGTATTTTCAGAAGGCAATGTATCTTCTTGAATTTCTTCAAGATCATAATTTCTCCCACTGGATTCTTGATTTACAAGATCATTTTCAAGGAAGTCTCCATACCGAGCCACAACTATTTTGTTCTCAGTCGGATAATAAAAGTAGTAACCCATAGTTTCCTTAGGGTAACCTACAAAGATATATTTTACTGAGCGTTGTTGGAGTTTATCTCCAGAGTAACGTTTCACATACGCCTCACAACCCCAGATTTTCAAATAAGACAAGTATGTCTTCTTGCCATGCCATAGTTCATATGGTGTCTTATCAACCTTCTTTGTGGGAACCATATTTAGAATACGAACAGCAGATTCAAGAGCATAATCCCAAAAGGATAATGGTAAAGTTGTAAGATTAAACATAGATCGTACCATATCCAATAATGTACGACTTCTCCTTTCAGATATACCATTTTGTTTTGGAGTATACGGAGAAGTAAGTTTCTGAACAATTCCATTCTCACTTAAATAATATTTAAACTCTTGACTTAAATATTCACCACCACGATCAGAACGAAGAGCTTTAATCTTCTTTCCTAGTTGTAACTCTACTTCGGCTTTAAACGTTTTGAATGTTTCAAATACCTCATGTTTATGCTTAAGTAAATAAACATAACCATAACGGCTATAATCATCCGTAAACGTCAAGAAGTAGCTAGCACCTTTCCTTGACACATGTCTAAGTGGTCCACACACATCAGTATGTATTAAACCAAGTAGTTCAGTAGCCCTTTCAATATTTCTATTAAAAGGTTTCTTGGTCATCTTTCCAGAGATACAAGATTCACATTTATCAAATGATTCATCATTGATATTTTCCAAAAGCCCATCACGTTGAAGCTTTTGTATGCGAGTCTTCCCAATATGGGAAAGCCTACAATGTCAAAGATAAAAAGAGTTCTTGTCTAACTTACTCTTCTTATTCATGCTAAAAATAGAATTATTTTTCCTCTTGGAATTTTTATCATGCATGTTAATTTCAAAAACACCATTCACAGAAATTGCATCAAAATAGAATAAACCATCTTTGAAAACAGAAATTCTATTATTATCAATCGTGTGAGTAAATCCAAGATCCAACATACAAGAAAAGGAAATGACACCCTTAACAATTGTAGGTGCATAATGACAATTATTCAAAAACAGTACTAAACCCGAAGGTAAAACTAATTTAAATAATCCTATAGCTTCAACCGCTGCTTGTGCGTCGTTGCCCACTTGCAGAAATTGTTTCCCATAGGTAAGCCTCCTTTTCAACTCAAATCCCTGCAGGGTATTACAAATATTAATACCACATCCCGTATCATATACCCAGGAGTTTGATTTGTATGAAAGATTAAATAACTCTATCATAAAAAAGTTACCAGAAGATGGTGCTGCAGCAGCTTGCTCAGACTTCTTCTTACGTTCTGCCATTTCATGGAGATAGAGAGAGCAATTCCTCTTCTAGTGTCCAGTCATCTTGCAGTAATGACAAGTCTCATATTTCAGAGATTTCTTAGCAAAGTTCTGCTTTGGTTTTGATGTAGTCGCAACTTGCTTGCTCTTATCAACCTTTCCTTTGCATTTCTGCTTCTTATTCACTTGCGGTTTTGGTTTCGACACTCTACCCTTTTGTACATGAAGTACTTGAGGAGTAGCAGTGGATGCCTTATCTTTCAAACCCTTTTCAAAGTCAATGAGCATTGCATGCAAATCATTAACTATCTTCCCCGTGCAATGCATATTATAGTTACGAACGAAATCATTGAAGTCCTTATTAAGGGACCTATTGATTAAGTTAATAGCCATATTATGATCAAAGGGTTGTCCTAGTGCTATGAGTTGTTCCATATAACCCCTCATCTCCATATAATGAGCACTTACGGACTTTCCAGGAGCTTGCTTGCAACTATGTAGAGCATCAACTAGATCATAGATCTCTACAGCTTGCGGCGTTTCATACACTGCCTTGAGTTCATCAAGCATTTGCTGAGGTGAGCCATTCTCCCTAACATTACAGCAGCCACCTCATGGTGCTTCTTAACGTTAGCAGCGTGTTGAAGCCTTTCCGCATCAGTTGCTCCTTCAGCAAGATCCTCCGGAAAAGGAGTTTCCAAGATATTGATAGTACCCGCTGCTCTCAGAACAATTCTTAGTGAGCGGTACCAGTCATTGAAATTAGGGCCAGTAAGTTCAGGCCGTTCAAAAAAAGCTTTGAACGCCGAGCTTATTGTCAGATTGTTTTTGGGTTGAGCCATTTCTACAGAAATAAGTTCAAACATTAGTATTTTCGATAATAAAATTCAAGAAAATAAAATTACCCCGGTAATAAAACCATAGTATTTTCCTTGAAAAAACTACACATCAGTTGATCTGCTAGTGACAAATGTATTCAACACAGTAACTTGTCGAACAATAATTGACAAACAAATTTGCAATTTCTAGATATGTTAGGGATTTACATTGCCAAAATCATTTGCATTGTAAACATGTTTTATCCCTATTTTATGCCTTATGTTTCCAGTTCTCACTGAGTAACTCAATTAAGTCGACTAATCTAAAGAACTTAAAACCTTCATGTGCAATCTTATTCAGTCATGAAGTTTTCTCTCCATTACAACATCGTCCGATATCTTATATGACGACAATTGTAACTTCAAGTGTTCGTCAATTAGAGGGCATATGACTTAAATTTTAGGGTATAGATTTTGGTGTCAAAATCATGTATGGAGAAGCATGCATACATCTCCATAACATAAGTTTAATAAAACGTTTAGTAAACTTTTTGGTGAGACTAAAATTTCATCATATATTTGCAAGTTGAGGTATTGGTTAAACCAATTAAAGATTTTACACACAACTAAATTCACACCGTACTTTTTCTAGAACGAAGCTAAAGCACAAAGCAATAACCTTATTCATTGTGTTTCGGATGTGAATTAATGTAGTTAAAATCAACCTTAAAGGATTATACCAATAACAACCGTAGGTAATTTCAATTTTGACGCACAGGCGAGCCGGGAATTTGGTCAGCGCTGAAGCATAATACCTCCTTCCTTAACCGGGTACTTGACCAGCGGTGCGTTATACCCACTTTATAGTTTGTCAAAATTGAGTAGGCCGTTAAGTTGCTATTGCAATTCTAATAAACACAAATCATATGTAATTTAGATCTCAAAACAATTCATTAATTTTGATAGGATTTAGTCCATATTATTTTTCTAAAAAAACTACCCTTGTTTACAACATACAATAAAACGCATGAAAACAAGTAGTACAAAAAATACTAAATCAAATAGCCACATGCATAACAATTTATTCAAACATTAAATCTAGGGTTTTTATGAACATAAAAAGTCTTCCCTAATTTTAAAATTTTGAATCAAATAAAGCAAATAGCAATCAAAATTATATGATCCGTAAAAAAACATGCATGTTTATTACGGGATCTCCCACATTCTCTTAACAATTAAAAAACTACGGATCGTAACCACGCATGACATAACAGTTAATTCATGCAAAATATCTAAAGTTTAATTACCATGTAATTTTAGGGTAAATTTTTTTTTTTTTATAAAACTCCGCAGATCCGAATTTAAAAAACAAAAAAAAACAAAAAACCTAATTTTTTTATAAAACCTAAAAAACAACATGTAATTATTAACACCAATCAATATTAGTTAAAAAACTTTAGATCTTGATAATTAAAATCATGTTAAAACGGCTTTCGATGCCACTGATGGTTTATGTTTATCATAACAATTATAAAAACCCTAATATGGATCAAAGAACACACAGCGGAAGCAAATTAACAAGACTTTAATTAACTCGATTATAATTAATCAAGACTAGGGTTACATACCTTTATCCTAGCAAGATCTACAAGTTGACGGAACGGTCACCGGTAGAGATAGATCACGAACACCACCAGGATGTAATCTAAAGCAAGATTACACCACGATCTTGTACACACGTGATACGGCGAGTTAATCGTGAGTCTAGCACGAACAAACCGAGCTTCCAAGTCTATGCAAGATCTACCCAACAACCCTAGAGAGGGCTAGGACTAGATCTAGAATAGCTTAATAAAAATTAAAGAAGAACCCTAATAGGGTGTTTGTTTGGCCGGATTTTAGAGCAAGAGAAAGAGAGATATGAGGTGAAAATTATGAGGCTTTTGGTTTGTTTATATACACCTTGGAAAACTTCTCTTCCAAGGTTAAACAAAATAAAGCCACAAAATCTTTTCCCCTTTTCTTTTGTCTCCCATTTAGGCCGGATATACATCACCTCCAAAAGAGGTTTCCGAAACTTTTCCGACTCCTTCTTTTAGCTTCTTTAACCTTCTATAACGGTCGTTTAATACTTAACTTTTAATTACTTAACGATCGTTAGCTACGGTTTGATTTAATAAATATAATAAATATATTTAATAAACAAATTAACCCTTCACGTAATATGTGCAATCCCGTGATCTCAAGTTCGATCATATCACACGACAATCGATTTTTAAGTCCATAAACTTTCAGGTAGAGCCTGAAAAAGTTGGGTAGAGCATGCCACGTGTCAGTCGCTGGAATAGATAGAGCATTTTTCTAGTAAAGCATGACCCAAAACCAAAAAAACACAAATGTTTGATCAAATACCGTCTATAGCATAAGAACATGGCTCAAAACAGGAATTTTCTCTTTCACTAATGCTCAATGTTCCTATGATTTATTTACCTACTTTAAATAAGGATATATTCACTGAACACACAGTAGCTATATTTGTACTTTCCACCATTCTGAAGACACCATATGAATTTGATTGGAAGTAGTAGGGGCGGAACGGTAATATTTCTTAATTGAAAACTATAATTTCCTCATATAGTGCGGGGTTTACAGAATGATTACCAATAAAGACGACGCTTTTATACACGGCCAAAGCTAAGGGTACAAAAACATCTACCAGTCACAATTTCTCATATTTTTGAGCTTCAAATGTAAGTAAATTATAAATCCAGAAATTGTTGCAATCTGATTGTGTTTTGCTGATACAGAATAATACAATAACAACAGAAATGATTTACATTATACAGTATAGTACGATGTCTAGCATATCCTGGGTCTCAAGTCAAACTAGCACTAAAGTAAAGCCGGGGAGGGAACAATGCTTCTTCCCATTATTTGTAGATATTTTTGGACAAAGAAAGTAACACAAGTTTGAAAGACAAAAATGAATCAAGTAAAGCGTATGGATCATGGAACAAAACTTGTTGTGATCATCGACATAGTTAAAGAGGACCTGAGGGGACCGGGTTATTATGATTACAGGAAAATTGGGACTTTTTGTGTGTTTTTTCTGTTGAGATCAACTTATATTTGACTTGAATCCCTCCCAAAGATGAAACGTCTCATCCAGTCTGACACCACCAATGACCTTGTACGCCAACTGACTTGCTTGCTGTATGGGTCGGGACAAAGAACAGTAAACAAGTTTTTATTAGTGTCTTCGATTAAGCAGTTGCTTTATTATCATGTGGTACGGAAAATACTGTTAAAAGAAAAGAGTAGTCAGGGGAGACGGGGAGTTACCTTGCATAGACGGAGTACCAGAGCCACTGAGAGCTGTGGCCAATAGACACCCAATCACCTGGGAGTTGTGCTGCGGTTTGCTCTCCTCCTAATGGAGCAAATTGACCAAAATGCTTGTATCTACATATATCATAAGGTATTAAGCTTTCTGTACCAAAATAGAGAGTTCATTTCGAATTCTTAAGAGTCGATGACAAGATCAGATAATGAATATACAAACTCTAAGGTGACAGGTCGCTTCAAAAAACTTGTGCAAAAACACAAATGACTGGAAAAACCAATATCGGACAGCAAACTTATCATCTGTGTCGGAAAAATTGAACTCTTGTCCAACAAACTTATCATCTTTGCTGGAAAAGAAGATATAAGCTCGTTGTTTGATATTGGTTTTTCCAGTCATTTCTATTTTGCAGGATTATACTCTTTTTGTTGGAAAAGAGTCCGTGGAGAGGTTTTCTAGCAATTACGGTAATCGTCATACAGCAAGAGTACACACTTCGCAGATCTGAAATATGAGTTTGAGCTAACAAAACCAAATGATCAGAATGAGAGCGAACTGGGTCGATTATAGATTTTCTAAAACCAGTTCTGGCCTCGGTCAGGTCCGGAACCAGAACCCAAGCAAGCTGTCTCTTTCGAGAGAGTTCAACAACAATTCATATTTCATATTTTCCCAATTATAAACCCCATATTTTATTTAGTTCGACCTGATGAACAATTAAATATCATACTTGATGCTCGTAAGGATTCCTAAAAGGAGAGGGACAGTGGTAACCTCTGCAGATATTACCAAAATTCCTTCTACAATGAAGGTTTTATTGTTTTAAACAGATTTTTGAAGGTTTTGAAAGCATTTTTTGATGGGTAGCAATAGGAACACCATCTATGATGTACCTGCCTCTATTTGTACCTGAATGGACGAAATCTATGTCGGCCCGACTCTCTGAAACGGATAGGACCTTCTGGATTTTTTGTGCATTCTTCCAAGCGGTTGAAACAATCAGCAAGATAAGTTCCTTGTTGAGCTGCAACCTGTGGAACAATCACTAGATAACATGAGAGAACAACAAAAAAAGATTCTTCATTTGAGAAAACAATCAGCAAGATACGTTCTTTAATCAAACGTGGGTAGATGTTGCACCTGAGCAGTTGCTGGAAGATTCTTCATTTGAGAATCTACTTGAGATAAAGCTGATTTGAATTGTTCAACATTCAATTCAACTGATTCTTTGGCAACATCTCCCTTGGATTCCGCAAGTATATCAACCAGACTGCTCATCTGCTTACTATTCAGATAAAGTTGCATTTGAGGATACCTATCACAAATGTCATCAAGGGCTTCCTGAAATTCTTTGACTGTAAGTGTTCCTGAGTTGTCTTTGTCTGCCTTTTGGAATATAGCTGAAATATCCTCCTGGAGATTACATTAATACATGAGTTTCGTGTATGATATTTTAACCAAATAAAGATGTGTATTGGATCAAAAGTTATCACGAAAATGAATACCCATTAACATATACTACGTAGAATGGTGACACGGTGAAACTATTTTGATGTATAGAAGTGTATATTTGCACACGCACCATGACTTTACGCTGGTTAATTGTGGCGCAATCACCAAGTGCATATATGCTGTTGGTCCCTTCAACTCTGAGCCATTCATCAGTAGCTAACACACGTCTATTCGCCTATACGAAAATAAGAACAAACTTGTCACAAAATAATACAGATGGCAGTTTGGACCCATTCACTCGAATATGGTAATGTATATTCCCTTGTGGATCAAAGTATATTTAAAGGTATAAACTCTACTAAATCATTATATTCAAAAGAATTGATTCAAAACTGAATATAATCTAAATTTTGTAGTCATATTTGACACACGAATCATTTAGAAATTGTGGACAGAAAGTACTTTTGGTCAACCTAAGCTGACAAGAGAACTTAGATAAGATTCCAGAGAACACATATTTGGGTTTATCAGTGGCCAATTTAGATACAAATTAGGGTGAGATATACCTGTCCAATCTGCTTCATGAAATCCACTACAACAGGACGAGTTGCAATACCCGTTGACCAGACTGCCATCCCATAAGGTATGGTTGAAGTCTCCCCAGTTTTAATTACTTTGGTTGAAATTTCTTTATCTGTGACTTTAGTAACCATCTCCCCTGTTCTCAAATCTATGCCATCTCTGTGGAACTTCTGTTCAGCAAAGACGGTAATTCGTTTGTCGAACCTGCACAACAAAATTGACCGACTGCATAAGCATACATGTAAGGCAACATATAAGTACCAGGAAACACTATCCAAAGAGAAGTTCAGTGTATTAACTAGAAACAAGAACTAAACAAAAATGAGCCATAAATATGCTGTGAGGATAAGAAACAACTCGTGATTTGTATCTAAAAAGAGCAAGTGCAATGGTTGTTTCAAACTGTAACACAAGCTTACATGTTCAAGATATGGTCGGTTGCCTCAAGGAGTGTAATCTTAACCAAATCTTTAACAGATGGGTACAACTTCACCAAATCCTCAGACACAAAATCATGCAGCTCAGCAGCGAACTCCACTCCGGTTGGACCACCACCAACAACAACAAACTGAAGGGCTTTTTTCCTCTCTTCTTCACTCAAATTAGGTAAGCATGCCTTTTCAAAGCAGTCTATTACTGTCCTGCGGATTTTCTGAGCATCTTCAACTTCCTGAAATAGAGTCGATAATTAAGAATATCCTCCTCACAACACTAAGATCCAAGTCACTCTGCTTCCCCGTTTTGTCAAGTTGCAAGCCAAATTATATTTTTAATAACAAGATTTGATGAGCTGATTACCTTCAAGTAGTGGCAATTTTCTTCAACACCAGGAGTGTTAAATGTATTGACACGGGCTCCCATTGCAACTACTAGATAATCATAGTCCACAACAAATTCTTCTTTATCATCTTGACTTGCACGACAGTAAACTTTCTTACTTTTTGCATCAATCCTATAGCATTCAGCTTCCCAGTAATTAACATTTACATTCTTCTGTTAAAAAGAACAAGCATTTGTCAGTATCTACACTACGAACGGAACTTTCAACAAGTGCAAGCAATAAGTAGCCAATTCACAGTTTTAAAAAGGTACACTACAGAGCTGGAGTTCAGTCCTTTAAAATAAGGAAATCAATCTTCACCAAAACATGAAAGCCAGAACAACAGACCTTTAGCATTGCCAAATATATTGAGGTGATTGTTGGTAGAAGAAGCCAAACATCATATATTTTGATTACCTTCTTGATCATGTTACGAATTGGTTCAACAACGCTGCGTGCTTCCACTGTACCAACCGTTACACTTGGTAACAAAGGTGTGAATGCAAAGTAATTCCTTGGTGATATCACTTGGACATCATAGGAGGGATTCTTCAGATTTTTCAGGAAACTTATTCCAGCCCAACCAGTTCCAAGTACTACCACCCTCTTCTTCTCATTACCTGCCTCGGGCAATGCATCGATCTTTGCACCACTTTGTACTTTCGCCTCAGAATAAGCCACAAGACCCCCACCACTGCATGAGTTACGTTATATGAATAACTGAAAAATAAAAAACAGGCATATGCCATGTATCCAGAAGAAAAACTATGAACAATAGTAGTAGTTATTGCATACAGTTCACAAAACCAGCATTATGCTAAAGCTGAATGGACACTTTTGAAGA
The DNA here is from genome assembly GCA_025667525.1 of Glebionis coronaria. NCBI lineage: Eukaryota > Viridiplantae > Streptophyta > Magnoliopsida > Asterales > Asteraceae > Glebionis > Glebionis coronaria. The sequence goes on from JANFOE010000459.1 coordinate 291,039, forward strand.
TTCAAACTAAACTTTCTTGATACTAACAGAGTACAGAGAGGCCACCAAGAGTAAAGAGGATGTCCTTCCTAATATTTGGGGACTCGTGTAGCATGAAGGCACAAATATCAAGTATGTATCCAAGTTCAAATGTGTCTGATTCATCATTGAATTAAGCAAACATTCATCATTGTCTACAAAGGACGTAAGATGCAAAAATATTGAATAAAAAGGTTCAGGAATCATAACAAGGAAAAGTAGTTCCAGAGAAACAGTGATGATATCTACAATCCCACATACAAAAACCCGCCTACTGAAGGACCCATCCCAAAATGACTTTCCAGAATGTAATCCACCTCTGAACTAAACATAGTATATATGGCTCATAGCGGAAAGTGGAAGTCAAATATCTATCATCGTAATCTTTCAACTATTTCAGCAATAGAAACAATGTACTTTAGAAGATCTCATATACAAATAATTCTAAAGGAAAGAGTCGCCACCGTCAAACGTTTCTTAGTAAACACTTAACTGATACAAGTTACAATAATAGGTTAGCAGTCACCAATGAACCCAATATGCTCTTAACAAAATCGATAACATGATTTCGGCGTTGCATTAGCATATTAATAATTCTGTAACTAATTAGTGTTTCAAACTTTTGATCATAATACACAGAGTATTCACATCAAATCCAAAACATAATGTCACCAGAACTAGAGATAAAAACACCACAAAAGCATCTGGGTCTAATCACTTCCTTCTATGTATATAGCAGTTAACCGTTAACACAAAAATAGCATCTATTCCAACAACTTCACAGCCAATGATCAGAGAGAGATAACATCAAATTACAACTCAGTTACAAAATTTAAGATCAAGATCAAAGCGAAGTACAAAACTTAACATATTACAATGCTAGTCGTTAGACAGATATAAAGTATCAAAGTCGACTAACAAAAATACACTACAAAATCGGACAAACGTACAACAATCCTCATTACTATCATATCCACTTTTCATTACAACCTAAATCATATCCATAAACTACCTCTCTATAACAAGTAAATCCATTTATCACAATAATCTAGATCTAATACTCCTAATAACACCTTAAAATTGCTTTCCAAAGAAGAAGCCATGAAATCACCATTAACAGCACCATGAACTCAACATTCTCTTAACCATAAGTGAATTACATAATTCCGATGTTCTAGTAATATTTACAAAATCCTATAACAAATTAGTGTTTCAAACTTGCTGAATCATAATTTAAAAGTGATCCTGATCTAATCCAGTCTATATCGTCAACATGTGTAAAGACATCAAAAGCATCCTCGATGATTACTTCCTTCTGTTGTGGTTAGCACAGCAGTAAACGGTAAACAATAACATATTAACATAACATCTAGTTCATTCCAATTACAAACACCGCACAATCAATTCAATTACAATACAAAGCTAAAGTCATTTTACAAATAAAAATGATCAAACTCAACAACCGTATCCAATTTCCGCAAAGACGTAGATCTAACCAACTTAAAAACGTCATAAAACTGCCTATAACAGCACACTCTAGAAATATCAGCAAAATTTGGTCACATCATAGCAACAACAACAACAATCAAATCCAAAAACATGCCTGTGAAAACTCCTAACAATTATACCGAATTTCACTCTAACGTGGTTAAAAACACAAAAATCTATGAATAACATCGCACCTAACACATTTCAGCAAAATTCGTAATAAATTACTACTAGCAATCGGATCGATTCATCTCTACGTTCACTATAAATTCGATCCAACTCGCTTAAAAACATGATAAAACTATCAACAACATCACAGGTAACATATTTCAGCAAAATTAGCATAAAATAACTAACAATCCTATCGAAATATCTCTACGTCGCTATAATCTCCATCTAACTAACTTAGAACATCAAAAATAGGTGAAAATAACGACATACCTGACGGCGAAAACAACGAGAAAGCGCGAAAGCGTAGGATTATCACGGAACGTTCTGGAACACCTCTCGCATGGGCGGACGTACGTGTTGACATGGGTATGCACTTGCATACCCTGTGAACTCTTGGCTTAGTGTAAAAAAAATTATTTTTTGCTTTTACTTGATTATTTATATAAAGTGCATACCTTGTAAAAATTAAGTGCATACCCTTTTCAGTTTAAGCTAAAACAGAATTTGAAGATGAAAGAAATTTAAGAACAACAATGGAGGTTTGTGCAGAAATTTTAATGAGAGAGAAATAAAGGGTGAAGAAGGAGATATGTGGTATTAGAGAATGAGTGGGTCCAGTATTATTTAATAAAAGTGGATCATATATTAGTTTATTTGTACTACTACTACTTTTTTAATCTTATTTTTTTATACAAAAACATTTAGTGATATTATAATGAAAACTAAAATAATAGATAAGTTTTTTTGTTTAGCTAAAATTAAATTTTTTTTACCGCCTTAACCGATAAAAAAACAGAAAAAACCCAGTTAATTAACCCGACCTGAACCGATATATACTCATCGATTTTTTTTTTTCGTATTAGTTTGTGCACACCCTGTGCCAGATTGCTACGTCCGCCACTGACCTCTCGTATAGCTTCATACTCATTTCACCTTCAGAATCACACACCAAATTTAGATCTAAATGAACACTTTAACAACCTATACACATATTATTGTATATATACATGTGATGAATCTAGAGAGAGAGAATAAAAGGAATATACCTGTTTAGAGAGAGAAAGTCTGAATTTGCTGGAATTGTACTTTTACAACTATTCTTTCGCGGTTTTGTTGGAGGAAGGAGAGAATATTCACGAGTGTTATGATGACGTGGCATATGGTCAATAATAGCGTGCCTGGAGAACGTGCCACGTGGGCGGTGTAAGGTTCTTTCAATTATTTTTTTTTCCAGGTTCTAAGGCTGGTGGGAGTGGAAGGAAAACCACGCAGCTTAAGCTAACTCGCGCGCAGCCTCCATCTCTCTACCAGAACTCGCGCGCGACTTCTTCTCTGGCAAAAAAAATATAGCCATACTCACCCTAGGTGAGTTTATACAAATGGGTCTCACCATTATTTTTTGACTGTTGATTTTATATATATATAAAAAAATTAACCCAAAATTTACTAATAAATACCCCTATTATCTTCAATTTTCACACACAAAAAATCAAACCTCTCATCTCCATCTCCTCCAAATCATGTCTCAAGAAAACACACCCCGATCCACCAACAAACGTCGAGGTAGGCCAAATACCCAAAACTCACCACCCACACCGCGAGGAACTTTCGACCTAGAAAACCCGTCACCCAGTCACGTTAACACCATATGACCACCATCATTCTATCACCCACAATCTTACCAAAACACACCTTACCGTTGCCCGGACCCAAGTCAATACCCTAGCCAATACCCAAGTCAATTCCATAGTCAATACCCAAGCCAATACCATAACCAAAACCCAAGCCAATACCAAAGCCATAGGGGTGGTTCCTCATCACAACCCGCCTATTAAACTCAAGATTGCTACATCCCGCAGTATTCAGACACGTATGAAAGTCAATGGTTTGCTTCGTATCAACAAACCGGGTCTCCCGAGCTGGAAACCGTTCCCGGAACTCAAGAAACGGTCCAAATACCTAAACCGAAGAAGGCACTATCTAGGGGACGTCAAAAGAAGAAGGCGGTCGAAGTAGCCATTAAACGACAACAACATTGGATAACAGTGGAGGAAATTTTTTTGGCAAAAGGTTGGGTTCCGTGTCTAATGACAACGTTCATGGAAACGAAATGAGTAAGCAGGGATTTTGGACAAAAATCCTTGAGTACTTTGAGAGCAAAATGGAGGAACCCAGGGTTCGTACATATGATTCTTTGAACGGGAAGTGGAAGACAATTCGACCTTTTATAGCTCGTTTTTGTGGTGTGTTGTCCCTAATATGTGATGATTCTAGCACGAATTTAAAGAAGAAAGGTAGAAATAAGATGAATTTTAGAGAGAGAAACTAGAGAGAGAAAAGAGAGAGAAGTGTGTGAATTTGTGAACTATTAGATTAAGAGAAAATGAATCACCAACCCTCCTAACATGCTAGGAGGGTAGTTTATATAGTCCACCCACATGCGGGCTTCTTTATGGACTATATGGTTTGGGCCGGGCTTTCCTTTTGGGCTTTAGTTACTTATTAATGAACTTTAGCCTAAAGTTAAGCCCGTATAACACGACTAATATACTACCTATTACAACGTTCTAAAATACGATACATAATAAACATATGACCGAGCATTCTTGTTTGGCTCAATATTTTGAGGCTAACAATCTCCCCCAATGAGAGGTCATAAACATTGGTCATTTAGGAAATTTGTAGAGATTACTAATCTCGCCATAAATGAGTCTTGAACGTGTAATCGTAGCCTTGTTCCTTCATGCTGTGATCTTTGAGCCTTTGTCGTTGTCTTTCGACTTTGTCTTTAAGCTTGAGATCTTCAAATCATCCTTGACTTGTCTTTGCCATCTTGCGATCTTGTGTCTTCATCCACATGCTCACACTATTAATTGTTGAATATGTCTTTAGGCATGAGTATGTGGTTTCTGAATCATTGACTTTGCTGTGTACACCGTGACGCCACCTTCTCGAGACAAAACATAGACACGGACTGAATGGCTTTGACATTCGTCCTAAATCGGTAGCGTTTTACCTCCGGTCGGTGAAGACCGTTATACGATATTAAATATCGTACCTGTGATCAGGTAGATTTAAATAAGAATCTCCTTGACAGGGTTTCGCGGCTGTACTAGCCGTTCTCTTTACTCGACCGTCTCAAAGCAAGACTGCGAACATAAAGAGTGAATCAATTGGATAGATATCCGCTTGATTAAAGTCGTCAATTCAAATTCCTGGAACAAGTTTGATTCATTAAGAATCTTACCATTGTTGCTTTCCAGTTGACACAAGCTTGATTCGTAAGAATCTCGCAAGTTACCTACCGTAGCGCTGTTTGATGTTGACGCTAGAAGGATTTCCATTCGTCACTGTGAATATTAATGAATATCACTCTGAATGTTCTGGCAAGACCATAAAGATATTGCGTAGAAACCTGAAACGAGTTTGAATCAATTCAGAATCAAACCACCGTTGCTTTTCAGTTTTACATATGTTCAATTCATAAAGAATCTTGCATATGACCTACCGCGGTGCTGTTTGATGTTAACACTGGAAGGATTTCCACTCATCATTGCGAATACTAAGTAGTATCACTCTGAGTGTTCTAGCAATATCACAAGGATATAGCGTAGGACTCTCTTGATCTTCATCCGTGTGTCCTAACGAGAATTGATTGATCTCTTGGCTCTAGACTCGATTTGTGCACTTTTAGTGGTCGGAGGCTGGAGCAGATGCCACCTATTCAATATCAACTATCTCGGAGTCAGAAAGTCAATAGAAGTCGTGTTGATCTCCGTGACAATAAAACAAACTTCTTTTGAGAGAAGCCTGAGTAGCTAGGAAAGGGTTGTGCTTCACATCACTGGGTCCATGATGAGTTTGTCTTTATGATGAGTTGACCCGGTTTCTGCCTAAGTTGTATGGAGGGCTTCTTTCTTTAGACCCTTTATCCTTACATTTCTTTTTCATTCTTCAACCCCTTCAATGCTTACCAAGACATCATTACTAGCACCTTGTTGTGATTGTTCCAGTGCTAGCATCAGTACTTAGTCGGCATTCTGCTACGTTCACATTCTACTCCATCTTTCCTAAGGACTTCTAATAATCTATTGGATTGTCCCTGGGAAGATCCCTCCGGTTCTGGTTGGATCATAGGACTTAAACCTAACCACCCTTTTGACACCAATAACGTCGTGAATTAAAGATGTTGTGGGTATTTGATCGTAACCATGAAAACCACTTTAAATTCTAACAAAGTGTTTGAAAAACTTTTAACACCTTGCTAGTTTTGTCGTTTTAGAAATGCTCCCCCTTCACATGTGCATCGATAATCGAAAGTGTTTCGCACATGTAGGTAAGAGTTAAAGTGCTTGAGTCTTATATTAGATCACATTTTAATCACATTTTCTCCCCCTATCTCTAATATATAAAATCTTTTGATATTAGAGATACCAAATTTGATTAAAATATATTTTGAAAAAATAGTCTTTAAATCTCTGGGAGAAAGATGTGTTAATCTTTTGCATGAAGTTAAAATGCTCCCCCTCAAAAATTGATCCAATTGAATTGTCATTGTGAGGATATGATCCACATTTCGCGTTTTGAGGATGGGAGTTGTTGAACACACAATTTTTGAAAGATTTTGAATATCATTGAAAAATTCTTGAAAAAATTGTGTTCAACATTTTTTGAAAAATCAATTCTTTTTGTCGAAAGGTTTTTCTAAAGCATAAACTTGAGTTCATAGACTTTGAATGTCTTGACGAATCTACTCAAGTGTAAGAAGATTTCTCTTCTTTTGCTGGGGGTAAGGGTACTAAATCGGACACTCCCCCGTGAATATCGATCCGGGTTGCAATCTGAAAGTGATTACAAGCCATTGTGTTGAGCTCAAAACGTTGAATGTTTTGTGACAAGCTCAACCCGTGATAGATTGCTCTACCCGTTGTTTGGAAATATTTGTCCAAAATAGACAATTTCCTTTATTAAAAGAAGAAATGACATGTTTTGAAAAATATTTACAACTTTCATTCGAGCTTTATGTACACACCCGTGTCATTATTGAGCGACAATTCTAGGCACGTCCATATTATCGATACTGAAAGACATGTCGAGAAGAATATTTTTGGATTTTGAAAGATTTTTAATTTTGTGTTTTGCTTTTATGTGTTTTATATTTTTGTATTTTGCTTTTTCAAAGATATTTACAAGTTGATGTTTGATAGATAAATCAAGCAGGCACCTTTGCCAGAATCTCCAGGTCTGCTGGAGTCAAACATCTCATACCAATTTGCCTAACGAGGTACTCAAACCTATCTTTCGACAGAGCTTTCGTAAACAAGTCGGCTAATTGGTAATCCGTTCCAACAAAGTATAATTCAACGATACCTCTTTCAACTTGTTCCTTTATGAAGTGGTATCTGACATCGATGTGCTTCGTGCGGGAATGCTGTACCGGATTGCAGGAGATGGCTATGGCAGACTTTGAGTCACAGTACATAGGTACTTTATCAAAGTGGAATCCATAATCCGTGAGTTGTGTTCTCATCCAAAGAACTTGAGCACAACACGCAGATAGAGACACATACTCCGCTTCGGCTGATGAAAGTGACGTGCAATCCTGCTTCTTGGAGGACCATCCCACAAGCTTATCTTGTCCTAGAAATTGTGCACCACCAGAAGTACTTTTACGTGTATCAAGACACCCTGCATGATCAGAATCTGAATAGGCCGTTAGAAAGAAACCAGTTTCCCTCGGATACCAGAGTCCCATGTGAATGGTATTCTTAAGGTACCGAAAGATCCGTTTAACCTCCTTGAGGTGCTTTTCAGTGGGTCGTGCTTGATATCGTGCACAATAGCATGTAGCATGATGAATATCTGGTCTGCTTGCTGTCAAGTACATGAGGGACCCGATCATAGAACTCGAGACACATTATTCATACATGGCAAAGATTCATGAGGTCCTTAACGTCACTGAAGATGAAAATGGTCCTATCTTTGATACCGAGCTAATTGATAAGGTACAAGATGATGCTGAATATAATGTGTTTGGTGATACACATGAGCATAGTGATCTACCAACAACAATTACTGACACGTGTATGATGGAAACGGTTGATAGCAATACCACACCCGATTCATCAGACATGTGCAATAATGAGTTTGAGGATGATCAACATGCAAATGAGTATGATGACGAGGAGCGTGTCGCGCTTGCTAATTTAATTGCTAGTTTACAAAAAGATGTCAATGAAAATAGAAAGAATCAAAAGCAATTAAAGAAGGCAAACGCAGCGCTCACTCAAAACTTTGAAGAATGCAAAGCCGCTCTTATAAAATCTAGTGAGACTATTGATAGTTATAGGGCTGAGCTTCTTTAAAAGACCAACGAGCTTGAGGGGTACAAAAGTCGTGTCATCAACGTTAAAAAGGACGATTTTGAAAATAAATACAATGAAGCTCTTGCTTTGTTAACTAAAGAAAAACGTCAATTTAATGTTTTATTAATTGATGAACGTCAAAAAACGTACCTTGCCACAACAAAAGTTAATGAACTTGAACAGAGGCTTTCTATGAACACCACCGATTCTGCTAAAATTCTTGACGAGAAGAAACAAGAGGTTGAAACATTAAAACAAGATTTCAAAAATAGACAAAGCAAAGATACTGAAAAAGTAAAGGATCTCGAAGAACAAGTCGATTTTTTGAAAAAAGTTGTTTATAATACACATGACTCTATTCAAACCGTAAGAATGATAGCACCTCGGTCGTTTTTCAAGGGTCAACCTAGCTTTGCCACCCCCAAGTACCTCGAACAAGCTCAAGCTGCGAACCCTCATTTATATCTTGATGAGTCCGAAAGGACTGATAATGACTGCCCTGTAGCCAACATTGATAGTGAAGAGACGTCCCCTTGGGATGAGGAGAGTAGATCACCGGTCAATAAAGATTTTGTGAAACCATATAACTATGCTTATGAAAACAGTCTTTATGGTCTTTTCACTCCACAAAAACAGAAGTCTCGTGAGGAATTATTTCTAGAATGCAAACAAAAAAGAATTCAATGGAAAAAAGCTTTTGCCACTAAGAGGAAAACTAATGTTTTTAAATATATTAACTATTTGCCTCTAGATGCCTCTAGATGCCTCTAAAAGCAAAAGTAGAAAAATACTTGGTTTTCTTAAACACCACGTTAATAATGTTCAATCAATTGTTGAAAGCGATTGGGAGAAACGTCAAAAGGATAAGTGGAAAACCGAGATTTCTCACGACATAACTGTGCTTGTGAAAGAACTTTTAATACCAAATACAAAGATAATAAAAGAACATGTTCTTGAGTTTGAAAATTTAATTCAGTCTGAAATGTTTGATGATTTGAAATATGTTGAGTCTCTTGAAAAAGAAATTGATGACCTTCAAAATGACAAATTAGAATTTTCAAACGAATATGATCTACTCTTAGAAGAATGTCTCTCCAAAGATATTTTGTGTGTTACTCTTCAATCTTGTGCTGATATCGATCAATATTCTGATGTTGCATGCAAATATCTTGATAAAATCAAAGAGTGTGAGCGTCTTGAACTTGAGCTTTCGAAACATAAAGAAAATGTTGATAAAAAGGCTTTTGAGTTACTTCAACACAAAACTGATTTCCTTCAAAAACATTGTCATTCTCTTGAACTTGCTTTGCAAAAAGACGTTGGTAGTTTTACACATAATAATAAATTGCAAGAAAAACTTTCCCAAACGTTTCGAGAAATGAACGAATAGAATTTGGAAATTAAAGGGTTGAAAGCTCAGTTACAAGACAGGGACAGAGCGATAGCAGAGTTGCAGAAACTCATTGCTAAGATGGGTGGGAAGATTGTGGAACCTAGTGTTAAGAAATCTGTTGTAAGACAACCCAATGCTCAAAAAGTGACTAGACCCTCTGTCTTGGGAAAACCATCTGTTTTCTCTAATTCTGCATTTGCAAAACCTGCGTTTGCCCCCAAGACGGATGGGAAGGATAGGTTACCACAAAACACTCCCAAAACACATATTCGATCACAAAGCATTAAGAACACAAATGTGGTTAAACCAGGGATGTATAGATTGGCCACTAAACCCACACAAAACAAAGAAAGTCAATCACCTCAGACTTCTAGAAACACTAATAGACGTGTGTCTTTTACTACAGGAGTAGTCCCCACTGCTAGTGTTAGCCGGCCCCAGCTTAAGAGCACTCGCATGAATGAAAAGGTCTGGCAAAACAAAAGTCAAAGGAAGATGAAGGAAGTAGAAGACCACCCTAGGATTTTCAATGTTTCTAAGAATAAAACGTCTGTAATCGCGTGTAATGACGATTTGAATGATTCGACTTTGAATGCTATGAAAGTTAAGTTTGTTTGTGTGAAATGTGGAAAGTGTGCTAATGCTAATCATGCTATGTGTGTTTCGAATAATGTCAAAGGCGTAGAAACTAGAACTAAGAAGCAAACTGTGATGCCTATTAGTGCTAGAAAACCCAAACGCAAAGTGAACCATTCTGGTGCAACCCCCCCTAAGAAAAGTATTGCATCAGACTCCACCACTAAGAACCCTAGAAGCAAAATTAGGGAATTATATGAATCTGCTAGCAAGCCTTGGAAATGGTGGTTTGCTAATCAATGTCCTCCAGGATATATATGGATGCCTAAGGGTAGGACAGAAAATGTGACTACGAGCGTTAGTGTGCCTCTAAGTGATGAAACTAGGGAAACTAATGATTCGGAATTCACAACTAACATGGAATCCAATTTAGCAAATGCTCCATCGTGTTCTAATTCTTCTGCAGGTGATCGAAGTAATTCTCTTCATAATGGACTCCGGATGCACGAAGCACATGACGGGGAATCTCAAGATTCTAATTAACTTCGTGGAGAAGTTCCTGGGTACGGTCCGATTCGGAAATGATCAATTTGCACCGATCCTAGGATATGGAGACTTGGTTCAGGGGAATATCACTAGAAAAAGGGTTTACTACGTCGAAGGGCTCAATCATAATCTTTTCTCGGTTGGTCAATTCTGTGATGCGGATTTGGAGGTTGCTTTTAGAAAGATGACATGTTTTGTTCGTGATTATGATGGGAATGACTTACTTACCGGAACACGGGGTATTGATCTCTACATTATTTCACTACAAGACTCCACATCTTCAACTCCAATCTGTTTCATGGCTAAAGATTCAACGACTCAAGCTTGGTTATGGCATCAACGTTTATCTCATCTTAACTTTGATACCATCAACTTGCTTTCCAAGAAAGATATTGTGCGAGGCCTTCCTAACTTGAAATTCATCAAAGATCATCTTTGTTCTTCTTGTGAGCTTTTTAAAGCTAAACGGAGTAGTTTCAAGACAAAGACTACACCTAGCTCTAAAGGACGGTTAGATCTTCTTCATATAGATTTGTGTGGTCCCATGCGTGTTCAAAGTATCAATGGGAAGAAATACGTTATGGTAATTGTCGATGACTACTCAAGGTACACATGGACTCACTTCTTGAGGTCCAAGGATGAAACACCCGATGTTCTCATCAGCTTCCTTAAAGTGATACAACGTGGTCTTCAAGCTCAAGTTAAAGTGGTTCGTACTGATAGAGGTACTGAATTTTTGAATTCAAAACTGAGAAACTACTTTGAGGCTGAAGGAATTGAACATGAAACATCTATTGCTCGAACACCCGAACAAAACGGCGTCGTTGAAAAACGAAACCGTACTTTAGTTGAGGCTGCTCGAACATTATTATCCGCTTCAAAACTTCCACTATACTTTTGGGCCGAAGCCGTGTCAACCGCATGCTACACACAAAACCGTTCCTTAGTTATCCCAAGACACGAAAAGACACCATATCACATAATTAATGATCGCAAACCTTCACTCAAACACCTTCACGTTTTTGGATGTACGTGTTACATTATTCGAGATGGTGAAAATCTGGACAAGATGAAAGAGAAAGGTGATGCATGCATTTTAGTGGGATATGCAACTCAGTCTAAGGGATACAGAGTGTACAACAAGAGAACAAAATTGATAGTCGAGACTATTCATATCAGATTTGATGAATTTCAAGAAATGGCACTTGAACAAAGCAGCTTAAGTCCCGATCCACAATGACAAACGACTTCCGTTCACAACCGCACGGAACTCGGAACTCAAGACCACAACAATGAACCGTCAAGTTCAAAGCTGGTTCCTGAACATGTTCCTAGAGCAAATATGATAGTAGACACGACACTTGAAGAGTTGGAAATGTTATATGGACCAATGTATGATGAATATTTCACGGGGGAGAAACAAGTTGCATCGAAGTCTTCCGCTGTCACTCATGATAAGAATGATGATACCGTTCATCGTCAACAAAAGGATACAACTTTATCTACTTCAACACGGGTTGTTGCAGATTTACCTCCTCAGAATATCACTTCAACAATTGATCCTACAACATCCACAACTACTGTCATTGCTCCAGAGAACACACATCAAGCAGACGATGCATTATCTGACGAAGACGAATTTATCAACCCATTCGGTACACCGGTACATGAAACTGGAGAGTCTTCTACTCGCCATGTTGATCCGTCAAATATGCATACGTTCTATCAACGACATCCTTCAACACATCATTGGACCCGAGATCATCCTTTGGTTCACGTAATTGGAAACCCTTCACAGCCCGTTCGTACAAGACGACAGCTTGAAACCGATGGCGATGTTTGTATGTTCGCACTCGCCGTGAGTACTTCTGAACCGAAAAACATCAAAGAAGCCATAGCTGATCATGCTTGGATTGAATCGATGACGGATGAACTTCAACAGTTTGAAAGACTTAATGTCTGGGAACTTGTTGACAGACCATACGATTTAACACCATTAAATCTTCGATGGATCTGGAAAAACAAGATGGATGAAGAGAACACGATCATCAAGAATGAATCTAGGCTAGTGGCTAAAGGGTATGGACAGAAAGAGGGTATTGATTTTGAAGAATCATTTGCACCAGTAGCTCGAATGGAAGCGGTCAGGATTTTCCTTGCCTATGCTGCACATAAGGGATTCATTGTATATCAAATGGACGTAAAGACGGCGTTTCTTAACGGTCCTTTGAAGGAAGAAGTCTATGTCACGCAGCCGGAAGGATTCGTCAATCCTCATTATCCTGACAAGGTGTATCGTCTCCACAAGGCACTATATGGACTCAAGCAAGCTCCAAGGGCGTGATACGACGAGCTCTCAAAATTTCTGGTATCCAAAGGTTTCTCAAAAGGTTCCATTGATCTAACTTTGTTCACTTATAAATATAGGGATGACATTTTGCTTGTGCAAATTTATGTTGATGACATTATTTTCGGGTCTACAAACCCAAAACTTTCAAAATGGTTTAAAAAAGTAATGCACAGCAAATTTGAAATGTCAATGATGGGCGAACTAAAATATGGATTTTTACCTTGGATTTCGTGTTTCAATCCAAAACAAAGTAACCAAAAACTTACCACATGTATGAAAGATGTAGAGATTAAAGGAGGAAGATTTAGAGTACGAAAAACATAAGAAAACACTTGAATCCGAGTAGATTTTATGGTAAAATCACACGAATTAAGTAGTAAATCAACAACGAATCACAAAAACTACCCCATGGCGATTGATACCAATTGTTGTCCCTAATATGTGATGATTCTAGCACGAATTTAAAGAAGAAAGGTAGAAATAAGATGAATTTTAGAGAGAGAAACTAGAGAGAGAAAAGAGAGAGAAGTGTGTGAATTTGTGAACTATTAGATTAAGAGAAAATGAATCACCAACCCTCCTAACATGCTAGGAGGGTAGTATATATAGTCCACCCACATGCGGGCTTCTTTATGGACTATATAGTTTAGGCCGGGCTTTCCTTTTGGGCTTTAGTTACTTATTAATGAACTTTAGCCTAAAGTTAAGCCCGTATAACACGACTAATATACTACCTATTACAACGTTCTAAAATACGATACATAATAAACATATGACCGAGCATTCTTGTTTGGCTCAATATTTTGAGGCTAACATGGTGTTTATGCTCAAGTGATGCAGATGGGGCCTAGAAGTGGTTCATCAGATGCTGATTATTTAATGAGGCGTTGATGCATTATGAGGCTCAAGTTGGAATACAGTTCAAATTTCGTCATTGCTGGGAGGTTGTGAAAGACTGCCAGAAATGAAAGGAGCAAGAATTGCCTAAAGAATTAGCTAGGACTTCCAAAATAAGCAAGAGATACAAGTCATCTGGGTCTAGTTCGTTTAATACAAATTTTATGGATGCAAGTAACAGTGTGGATGTTGATGCCTATGATAATGAAGAAGTGAAACCGATCCCACGTCCAATGGGAAGGGACAGAGCTAAGGCTAAGTCTAGAGGGATCAGAGCTTCGTTGGAGTCGAGTACAAACGGCGAGGCTTTGGCTAGGTTGATGTTGTCTAGGTTGGGTGAACAACAAGAACGGGCCTTTGTTGTGCAGGGTGAGCAACAGGCCGCATATTTTGAGATGAAGAAGAAAGAGATGGAAATCCGGGAAAAAGAAGTTGAATTAGCCCGAAGCAAAACGAGGACTTGGACTATTATATGCAGCCGATAGATCATTTGACGGGACGTGAACTCGCAGTCGCGGAGTGGCGCCCAAGCTCAGATCAAGGAGGCCTATAATATCCCTTTTTAGTTTGTTTAAATGTTGTTTTTTAATTTTCTATGTTTTTATTTTTATTTTCGTACTGTGTTTTAATTTTATATGTACCCCTGTTTTAATATAATATTATGAATAAATGTTTTAATAGTATGAACAAAAAAATATTTAGAAAATGAGGGTGATGTGGAGTGAGTTTTGGTGAGTGTCATTACCTCCTGTGGGGAGTTTGGGTGAGTTTAGGTGAGTTTGTTAAAAAGCTGAGGTGGCGCTGAGGTGGCGGTGAGTGACTTTCCTTCCACTCCCACCAGCCTAAAAGGGCACGCGGTGTAAAACCCGCATGCTTTTACCATGAATAGTGCCCTTAAGATCGTACGTCCTAGATTAAAACTTACCCTATTTAGTATTGATCACATTCATGTGCTAATAATCAAGCAAGTGCATACGTGTATGACATGATAAGTATCGATTACGTACAAACTCATGATAAACAGTTAATAGATATTTCACGTGAACATAATTAAATCATGATCACCATTTTAAAACACGAACTAAAATAATTACGTAAGTACTTAATTACGAGTGTAAATAATACGATAAACTACATGATAAAATAAACAGAAACACTTTAAACACGAACACGTTTAACCACGAACGAACACGAAACATCGGGACACGAGAAAAGGTACGGGTACCCCATGTGGGGCCCCATACCCACGGCACACATAACTAAATGGGCTTAGCCTATTGACTTTTTACATGAAAGGGGGGGTTATGGTAAATATTCATTTCATTTTTACATTTCAAGAAAATAAGCATTTAACCTAAAAAGGTTTTTCTCTCCTCCTCTTGGTCTCTTTGTGCCGCCACCTTAAGGACCACCACAGGTGGTTGTTGATTGATTTTGATCTTGAAAACCATTGCTATAAACCGTGTTTGTTCATCCTCTTCCAAGCTACGTATTGGTATATCATTCTAAACCTTTCTTTTTAATTCTTTTTAAATCTTTGATTATTTTCATGAACATGTCATTGTTATTCTTATTAAAACATGATAATTAAACATAGATCTAACATGTTTTGGGGTTAATTAAAATCAAAGGTTGTTATATGAGGGTGTTTGTTTTTGGCCGCCTAGTATAACCAACCCGAGGGGGGTTCGGTTTGCTTTTAGCCGCCACCACCAAGACCATTTTGGTCTTGGTTGGTGCATGTGGGACCCACGGCAGCAAGGGGACACAAGTACCCCGAGTTGGCTCGGGGTACGGTGTCGAGTTCATGCCCGATTCATGGTTCGTTGGTTAAATCATGATTTATGCTACATGTTAATATTATGACTTATGAACTTAGGATATAATTAATTAATAACATGAGATATTAATTAAACCACGACTTAGGTTATTTCTTAATTATCAATTTAGCATGATATTAATTTAACCTAAGTATTTTTATGTTATAAGTTATAATTAATTAATTATTTAAAACATGCTTATAATTAATTATTTTAGACATGACTTAGGTTATATTATTAATACATATTAATATACAGTTTAACCTAAGTAATTTATTCCATTTTAATTAAAACATGTTATACTTTAATTAAAATGCTTAACCTATAGTTTAATTAAAATGCATGAAATAACAATTAAACTATACACTATATCATATGACTTAAGAAATAAGCTTATAAACACTTAGACTTATATTTTAGCTTATGCAACCAGCTTAATTCTAATTATGGAAACTTCTATTTATAGAAACTTAATTAAATAAGGCAACTAATCTAATCATGGAAACCTTCTATATATGGAAACTTATTTAATTAAGGCAGCTGATCTATTTTTGGAAACTTTCTATTTTTAGAAACTAATCTATTTTAAGCAGTGAATTCTATTTTTGGAAACATTCTATTTTTGGAAACTTTCTATTTTTGGAAACTTTCTATTTTTGGAAACTTTCTATTTTTGGTAACTTTCTATTTTTTGAAACTTTCTATTTTTGGAAACTTTCTATTTTTGGAAACCTGCTATTTTTGGAAAGTTACTTATTATTACACAGTAAGTATAATAATACATGAATTACCAGTAATACTTTATCAGATTAATCAGAGTACAAGGTAAACACAGATAGGGCTTTAAACAGTAAACCATGACCTAAAACATACAAAGTAAGCTAAGATGAGACATAAAACCCAGTACATAATCAGTGATTCGATACTTATACACGTGTGTATTCATGTAGCGTTAGTGATCCAGAAGTAGGAGTCTTTCTTCCGTTCATTCACTGGACTTGAGGTACGGATTCCCGTCCTTTCAGTATGGACATTCTTTCCTTATTAGGATTTCCCCGTATGCAGCCAACTGTTTTCCCCAGTATTTGTTTTATTGTTTTGAACTGCTTATGTTTAATTAGCATAATCTATAGCCATATACAAGCATGACCAGTTTCACCTAGTTATGGAGGTACCATAACCATAACATTGGAGGCACCAATGTTATGACTTCCCACGGCGGAGTGATTGCTCGTGGCGTCCCTTTCAGTTTTGGCCATATTATTATATCATGTGGGGCGTATGGGTGCATCCTAGTTACATGTTTTATTCAGTATTTCATGGTGAATGTGGTGTGTGCCTTGCATCCTTTACAAGGAGTTGATCCCTCCTACCCAGACCAGTATATTAATTAGAGGCATCCCCTCTAATCAACATGATGAGGTCACCCCTCCAAGTATTCATGCACGTGACCTTTTCATGACCTATATGGGCTATGGTATATATATGTTAAAACAGTTTTCATAAGATAAACATAAGGCTTTTCAAACTATAAAACCAGTTTTCTCAATACTTAACCAGTCTACTCAGAACTTAGTCTTCCGTTGTTATATGTTACATGCTTATCCTATTTCATGCTATTTTGTACATCCGTGCACTGAGCGTCTTGCTCAGCCGTTTCCTTTTCATGTTCCCAAAACGGCAGGTACTCAGGGACGCTCGTAGATCTCAAACATACGTGCATATGGACTGGAAGCTTTACTGTCTTTCTTTACTTTATGCATTTCCTTTACTTTAATACAGCTTGCAATGGACATTGTTTCGTCCTTTCCTTTTACAGTATTTATGTTTGTGTGGGATGAGCTTTACTTTGGGGTTACCGATGTTTGATTCCGGTATTTCCCTTTTATGGTCAAATAATGCTTAGACATTTATCCTTGTATGCTTTGATGACACGCCATGATTATGCGTAAGCTTCCATTTCCAAAATGGGGTGTTACAATTATGGTATCAGAGACAAGGTTTCGACCTGTAGGCTCTCAAATATGACCTGTGATTAGTGGGTAGTCACTACGGTCTTCCTAGAACTGACAGTTGTTTTCATGCATTCATCATTTTTAAGCATACATATACATGTCATTGTTACAGGGTTTTTGACTAAGTAATGGTTGGTACAGGACTGGCCCTATTTAGTCGCATGTGTTTTATCGAAACTTTTAGATCCATAGGCGTCCCCTCGATATGTCTTTTGTTTTGAGTGAACTGACCAGAGGCGTTCACTCTCGAGCATCAAAAGTTTTCATAAAACTGCATCATGCATTCATACAAAAAAATTTCTTGCATAAAATTTTTCTCGTGAAATTTTTGGTATAATTTTTTTTTTCATGTATTTATATAATTTATATTTTATGTTTTGAACTGTTAATCATATGTTTTATGTTATACTGTCAGATGGTTCTCACACGCGAGCAAGAGCAGCTCAATGCTGCAATTCAGGCTGCCATGCAAGCCTTGCTTCCTCAACTGAGGAATGACATCCGTGCTGAAGTCCAAGCTGCCAACAATCAGAAGCAGCAGAATCAGGCACCCCCTCCTCCTCCTCCTCCAGTGACACTAGCAGTGTGGCTGGAAAGATTCAACAAGCTCCATCCTAGAGCTTTTGAAAAGACTGATAGCCCCAGCGATGCTGAAAGCTGGTTGACTCATATCGAGAAGATTTTCAATGCTATGGGCTGTGACCCCGCATACAAGGCGAGATTGGCATGCTACCGGTTTGAAGGCGATGTACTCAGCTGGTGGCTAGCCTTGACGCAATCGGAAGGAGGTGATGATTGGGTCGCTGGTTTGACATGGGCCCAATTCAAGGAGAGAGTGATGGAGCAGTTCTTTCCCAAGGCAGAGCAGGACAAGATCAAGTGAGAGTACCATGGGATACGACAGAGAGCGGGCGAGAATAGCAACGAATTCATGCAGCGCTTTCTTCGCTTAGCTGGTTTCCTGGGAGCAGCAGCTGGTACTCCTGAGGACCAGGCACACCACTTTAGGTGGGCACTTCGCACCTCGGTCGCGAACAATCTGGTGTGTGCTACGTTCAATACAGTAGCACAAGTGGCCGATGCAGCAAGGAAGCTAGAGATGCTGCAGGAACGAGATGAGTTCGGGGAAGCTGAAAGACCCGACAAGAGGTAAACATTTCGTTTTCAAACGGTAACCAAACCGCATCCTATCATTATATGTTCTATAATCATCTCTAAACGGTATCTTCCAGGCAGAAAACTGGGGACCGGTCTCAGCCGGCTACTCAGCAGCAGCCTCATCAGCCCAAAGGAAACGGTCACACTAACAACCGTTCTGTTGTGGAAAGGCGTAGCGGTAATGATAATTACCGTAACAACGCTGGACACTCCAACAACAACAGGTCCTACTATTTACGTATCTTCTTATGATTTCATGTTATATCTCTCATGCTGACACTATATTAACCTCTACCAGGAACCACGGTAACGGGAAGGACCAGAACCACAGGGGTTCGCAGCCTAACCGTTCAGCTATCACTGGTGAACATCTTATGATGCATATGTCTTATACTCGTGCATATACTTTATCTTAACACATTTTGTCATCAGCAGGCCCTCAGCAAGCAAGGACTCCTGCTGGAGGATTCACTCATCCTCTTTGCAATACTTGCCATCGCAGACACCCTGGCCTATGTCGTCGTGATTCCGACGCGTGCTACAAGTGCGGTTTCCCTGGCCATCGTATGAGAGATTGCCGTAAGGGTGAGATGGAGGGTACCTCGAGTCATGCTGATAATAAGCCGCCTCCTACCACTGGGCGTGTCTACACGACATCTCGCGATCAGGCAAACAAATCTACAGGTACCATTACTGGAATTTTGTATATGAACGGCCAAGCTGCATGTGTTCTTTTCGACACGGGTGCCACTCACTCAGTTATTTCCACTACATATGCTAAGAACATCAGGACACTTCCCTTGCCATTAGAAAATAGGCTTACCATTTCCACGCCTTTGAGGGACTCTGTATTAATAACTCATGTATACAAGAGTCTTCCTCTAGAGTTTGACGATAAAGTTCGTGCAGTAGATGCACTTCCCCTAGACATGATTGAGTTCGATATGATTCTCGGCATGGACTGGCTATCCAAGCACCATGCTACCATAGACTGCCACTCATATCGGGTGATCTTCGGCGACATTAATGCACCAGAGTACATTCATAACGGGTTCATACCCGGACGGTCTGTACAAGTCATATCTACCTTGCAAGCACGTGCATTACTGTCACATGGCTGTGAGGGTTATCTAGCTACGGTTCACGACATGGATGCTGAATCCCCATCGATTCAGGATCAACCAGTAGTTTCGGAATTTCAAGACGTCTTCCCAGCTGAACTCCCCGACATACCACCTGCACGAGAAGTGGAGTTCAACATCGACCTTGTTCCAGGAGCTGAACCAATCTCTAAGGCTCCGTATCGTATGGCTCCCATAGAGCTAAAAGAACTAAAGGACCAACTGCATGAACTTCTTGAGCGAGGGTTCATTAGACCAAGCGCATCTCCATGGGGCGCACCGGTCTTGTTCGTTAAGAAGAAGGACGACAGCATGCGACTTTGCATAGACTACCGTGAACTTAATAAGATTACCATCCGCAATAGATATCCACTGCCACGTATAGATGATCTATTTGACCAACTTCAAGGAGCCAAACACTTCTCAAAGATCGATCTAAGGTCAGGCTACCATCAGCTAAGGGTTAAAGAGCAGGATATTGCCAAGACTGCTTTTCGTAACCCGCTATGGCCATTATGAGTTTGTAGTCATGCCATTCGGCCTGACTAATGCTCCAGCAGTATTCATGGATCTGATGAACAGAATCTTCCATGAATTCCTTGATAAGTTTGTCATTGTATTCATCGATGACATCCTGATTTTCTCAAGGTCCACGGAGGAACACGAAGACCATCTCCGTACGGTACTACAGATTCTTCGTCAGAAGCAGCTGTATGCGAAATTCTCCAAGTGTGAGTTCTGGTTAAACAAAGTGGCATTCTTAGGTCACATTGTATCAGCAGAAGGGATCACTATGGACCCAGCGAAGGTTGAGGCTATCACTAAATGGCCAAGACCAACGTCAGTGACAGAAGTCCGCAGTTTCTTGGGCTTAGCTGGATATTATCGCAGATTCGTGGAGAACTTTTCCCGTTTGGCACTACCTCTCACCAAACTGATGCGAAAAGGAGAGAAATTCGTCTGGACGGAAGAACGAGAGAAGAGCTTCGAAGACCTAAAGCAGAAGTTAGTATCTGCACCTATTCTTACTCTCCCATCTGGTACAGGTGGATTTCAGATCTACAGCGATGCATCGGGGAAGGGACTGGGCTGTGTTCTCATGCAACATGGGAAAGTGATCGCGTATGCTTCACGGCAGCTTAAGCCCTATGAAGAAAACTACCCTACGCATGACCTGGAACTTGCTGTAGTGGTGTTCGCATTGAAAATATGGAGGCACTACTTATACGGAGAATCATGCGACATTTTCACGGATCACAAGAGCTTGAAGTATATCTTCACTCAACGTGAATTGAACATGAGACAAAGGAGATGGTTGGAACTGTTGAAGGATTATGATATTAACCTACAGTATCATCCCGGAAAGGCTAATGTAGTAGCAGATGCACTCAGCAGAAAGTCTGGAATGATCAACGACATTGAAATCAAGGAACAAAACATAAGAGACTTGGAGCGGCTAGACATCAAAATCATGGTACGTGGGCAGCACGGATACTGGGCGAATCTTAGAGTAGAACCCGAGTTACTGTCTAGGATCAAGGAATCTCAGAAGGATGATGGAGAAATATGGGCGATAATTCAGAATTTGGAGAAGCAGACATAATTCAGAATGGACGCAGACGGTATCGTTTGGCAGGGCATGAGACTTTGTGTTCCTGACAATCAAGAACTCCGGGAAGCATTGTTAGCTGAAGCTCACAGCTCCCCATTTTCTATACATCCTGGGTCGACAAAAATGTACCATGACATCAGACAGTACTTTTGGTGAAGTGGTATGAAACAGGATGTAGCCACTTATGTCTCCAAATGTCTTACCTGCCAGCAGGTTAAGATTGAGCATCAACGATCGGGCGGTCTCCTTCAACCGTTGGATATTCCAGAGTGGAAGTGGGACAAAATCACCATGGATTTTGTTACCGGTCTTCCGCCTACCAAGAAGAAGCACGATGCCATTTGGGTCATCGTTGATCGACTCACCAAATCAGCTCATTTCTTACCGATACGCAAGGAAGATCCGGTAAGTAAACTCGCAGATACTTACAGAAGGGAGATCATGAGACTCCACGTGCTCCCTCCAGCATTATCTCAGACAGAGATCCTCGTTTCACGTCGCGATTCTGGAAAGGTCTGCAAAACGCTTGGGGTACACAACTTAAGCTGAGTACGGCCTTTCATCCTCAAACGGACGGACAATCGGAGCGAACAATTCAGACATTGGAAGATATGTTAAGGTCGTGTGCGTTGGAATGGACAGGTGATTGGGACGATTACATCTGTTTGGTCGAGTTTGCATACAACAATAGCTGGCACGCAAGTATCAAATGTGCTCCTTTCGAAATGTTGTATGGCAAGAAGTGTCGCGCTCCAATCTGCTGGGATCAAGTGGGAGAGCGAACACTCAAAGGACCAGAAAATATAGAAATGACCAATGAGAAGATCGAAGTAGCTAAGCAGAAGCTGCAGGAAGCACGGTCACGTCAGAAGAGTTACGCTGATAAGCATCGTAGGGACATACATTTTAATGTGGGAGACCACGTCTTCCTCAAGGTTTCGCTGGCGCGTGGTGTTAAACGCTTCGGGATCAAAGGGAAACTCAGTCCTCGTTTCATCGGACCGTTTGATATCGTTGAACGAATCGGTGAAGTATCTTACCGATTGGCGTTACCTCCTCAGCTTTCGCACGTGCATAACGTGTTTCATGTGTCCTTACTCAGAGGGTACAAGTATCATCCCCTTCACATGATTCAGTATCCACTGGAACAGATACGTGAAGATCTCACTTTTATAGAGGAACCCGAACGAGTTCTTGACAGGCAAGAACGAGTCATGAGAAGGAAGACGATTCCATTCGTCAAAATTCTTTGGAGGGACCATACCGAGCGGGAAGCCACTTGGGAAACGGAGGAGTCTATCCGGGCTTCTTACCTGTTGGAAATACGTTTTACGTATTTATGAAGGATCGGTCGCTCCAACTATAATTATGTAACGGGCTCGTGATCTATTTACTTATTGTATAGTCCATATAGCCCACATGTAGGGTGGGCTATATATAACCCCTCCTAGCATGTTAGGAGGGGGTTGTTGATTCACATTTTCACTTAATCATTTTATTCATCTTACTTTCTCTCTCTACAATTCTCTCCCTTCTCTCCTTTCTCTCTCTAATCCCTCATCTATTCCTTCATTTCTTCTTTAATTAATCAATCAATCAACCAATCTAATCCACCAAATCCATGATCTAGAATAGGCCATTAATTTCGTAGACCTTCAATTGGTATCAAGAGCCTTGGTTAGTTTGGTTTATTCTTCTTTTATTTTGTTTGATTTTGGTGGGTTTTGATTTAATCATGCTTAAAATTTAAAAAGTTTGTATTTTTTATAAAAAGTTTGTGTTTTTATGTTTTAAAACATATCAAATCTTCAAATTAACTTACTTTTTAGATAAAAAATCACAAATTTTTATATAAAAATCAAATTTTTCTTATATAAAACCTTAAAAAGTTGTGTTTTTTATAAAAAGTTAGTGTTTTTTTTTATAAAAGTTTTTTTTGTTTTTTGTTTTTCTCTTTTTAATTTTGTGTTTTTATAAAAAGTTTGTATTTTTTTTTATTTGTTTTTTATCACAAATTTAATAATCAATTTATATAAAAAAGTTGGTATGTTTTTCTAAATTTTATCAATTTATATAAATTTTTATCAATTTTTATCCTTTTTTCTATTTTGTATTTTTTTAATCAGTTTTTATTTTAATTTTTTAAAATTTTTTTTATTTTTTTTAATCCGTTGTCTATTCTCAGTTAACAGTCTTTTTCTATCAATTTTATCAGTTTTTTTTTATAAATTTTTTAATCAGTCCTTTACAAATTTTTTTTTAGTTTTATCAATTTTATTTTTTTATTATTTTTTTAGTTTATTTTTTAATCAGTTTTTTATAAATTTTTTAATCAGTCCTTCTGTCCTACTGTCCAGTTTTTGGTCCATTGTTTCTGTCCATCTGTCCAACCTTGTCCCAACAAATCTGAGCTAAATGTTCCGAATCAGTAATTAAGTTCCGAATCAAGCAAGATATCTTCCGAACCACAAACTTCCGAATCAATTTTTTTAAGACAAAACTTCCGAATCAATTTTTTTGTTTTGAAAATCTTCCGAACCAAACACTTCCGATTCGGAAGTCTTCCGAATCAAAATCTTCCGAATCAAAATCTTCCGATTCGGAACTGTTCCGAACGAAACAAAGTTCCGAACGAAACAAAGTTCCGAACGAAACAAAGTTCCGATTCGGAACTCTTCCGAATGAAGCTATTTCAAACTTAACGGGCAAATCCTCGTCTTTTAAATAGACTCATTCCCTCTAAATAAACATACACCCAAGACTCAAAACCTTAAACAACACAAGATTAAAAACCTTTAACTGACTCACCCACATCCGACACCTCGACTGAAACCAAAACTCACAGACCCTTCACTCCCGACTCTCAAAATCAAAACTTTCATCAAACTCTCGACTCCCTCTCTCGACAATAACAACACCACTCGAACCCTCACAGCATTGACTCAAACCTCCCTCTCGACTCACATTGATCAAACTAACACCCTCGAATACAACAACCCCACCCTCAACCCATCCCAAAACTCAAATTCTCAGTCCTCTCTCAGTCAACAACGAAACAACATAACTCTCAACCTCTCGTCTCACTCAAACAAAACACACCTCTCGTCTCACACCTTTCGACACATCACACCCCCCCACCCTCGACACCCCTCGCACCAAACAAACACAAACACAAACAAACACCCTCTCACCCTCTCACCCAACACACGGACTCGACTCTTGAAAAGACTCATTCCCTCTCAATACCCCAAACCAAAACCCTCTCTTTAAACAACATCCGACTCTAAACAACTCCCCAAGACCCTCCCTCGTTTACAACGACACCCTCGAAATTTCTGACCCTCACATCACCCTCGAACCCCACTCCTTACACTCGACCCACCCTCACCAAGAACACCCTCGACTCAGACAATCACCCTCGCCTACACACACAGACCCACACAGAAGGACTCACAGTAGAAGAGAGAGACTCAACATAAAATTAAAAGAATATCTTACCCGAGACCTTTTGTAAGATCTTGAAGCCATAAAAATATTGTGAGATGGAGTTTTGATTGAGGATATTTGAGGCTGCGATAGAAGTAACTGTTTTTTTGTGAGTTGTTTCAGTCATAGCAGAGAGAGAGATTGAGGTATTGTAGGCGGAAGTATCAAGATTGTGAGGAGAGAGAGAGATTAGGTTTCACCTGTGTTTTTATCTTTGTGAGAGAGAGATTAAATATCAAGGGGCGGATATTACAAAGATAGTGGGGCGGTGATACATGTTTCATTGGCCCACGTGTTGTTGACGGAGTAAACAAGAAAAAGGGTGGATGTATTTATTTTGGGACACGTTTTTTTTTGCCAAAACTATTTATATAACGTTTTTTTTATATCAGATTTTTTTTAATTTTCTATTTTAGTTAAGTATTTTAGTTAAGTATTTTAGTTAAGTATTTTCATTTTTTTATATATATCAGAAAATGATTTTTTAAAATATAAAATATATCAGATTTTTTATTTTTATTTCCTTATTTTATTTTTTTTTAGTTAAATTAATCTTTTTTCTTTTAAAATATCACATTTTATTTTAAAAATATCACATTTTATTTTTTTGTATTTTTTTCACTTTTATAATTTTATTTTGTTACTTTTATATTTTTAAGCATTTTGTTTAGTAATTTTTTGGCAAATCGTGTTAAGCGGATATTTTGTTTTTAACGTTATCGTGGAAAAAATTTTGACGGGTTATCGTGACGAGTTATAGTGACGGGTTAAAAGTTTTGTGGCCGGATTCGTTCTAATCGATCTTTAATGGATTCGTTCGATTCGCCATGTAAAAAGGGAGAGTTGTATTTAAGGCAAAACGAAGTTAAGAAAAGTGGCATCACCTCCTTTCAACTACTCCAGTCTCATCTTGTCACTCTTTCGGGGATTCAAGGAGGGAGCGAATTTGTGACAATTTTTGGACAAGATCGTCATATATTCATCGACTCCATTTTTACCGCTTTAACCCAACTCGCAGAGCAACTCAACAAAGAAAACTTTAATCACTCTGCATCGGCACTTGCTTATAAGGCTCTTGTGACACAACTCACGCCTTTCCTCCAATTTAATATCATCAAGTCTGAAAGTTCGATGCTTTGCCAATCATTTCTTCGAGATACGCATACCGAGCTTCGAGTTTTTCGTGATACAATATTGAAACTCATGACCTCAGTCTCGTCTTCGATATATGAACGATCTCGACTTCAGCAAACGTATGATAATGGAGTGCAAGAATCAATGCCGCAGATGCAAAAGGAGAATGGTCATACGGTTGACAACTTGGAGCCTAACGATGGCAAGAGCACGGATTCAGAAGGACACCATGATATCAGTGGCACGTCAGGAAATGTTCACGAGATTTCTCTTGATGACACCTTACCCATTTATGACGAAGAGCCTGCAAACATGGTACAATGTGATGTTGGTTATGATGTATATGCTGATAACATGCCGCATATTGAGCATTCTGAATCTAATTATGACAAACATGGGATGGAAAAGAGTGATAGAAATACCAGTTCTGATTCATCCGATGTAAGTCATAATGGGGGAGAGATTGTTCAGAATGCTATAGTACATCATGAAAATTGTATTATAACTGCTTCATTGTCTGCTTCTGTTTCCAAGATTAAAGAGCTCGAAACGATCATAGCTCGGCAATCTAAAGATCTTGAGGATGCCAAACTTGAATTTTCTAAGAAAACGGACAAATTTGAAACATATTTTGAAAAACTTGAAAAGTCAAACGTTATTCTTGAAAGAAAATTGGATCAAACTGTTCTAGATTCTAAAGCTGAAAAGGATAATCTTTTGAAACAAATTCAACTGCTTGAATCTAAGTTGGCATCCCAAGATAACTTGCTCAAAGAAAATGAAACGTTAAAAGCCCAAGTTCAGGAAAAGGTATTTGCTATAGCTGCGTTGAAAAACGAGTTAAGGAAAAATAGAGGAACTGGTGTGGACACTAAGCTTGAAAAACCATCAATCTTGGGGAAACCGCCTACAAATCAGTTTGTCAGACAACCGACTGTCAGACAACCTACTGCATTTGGATCCGAGCGATCACAATCCTCGAGACCGCGGTTTGCCTCCCAAGTTGATTTGGTTCATCTTATTAGACCAGTCACTCCAGCAACTAGGCCCAATGTGATCACTCCAGCTTTAGCAAGACCAAATCATATGATTGCCTCTAGTTTCCCTAAAAATACCAAGACCACGTCTAGAACTAGTTCAAATGACGTTTGCCATGAATCTGATCTTAGGGAAGCTAAGCAAAAGACACATGTAAGAGATAGGAATTCCAAACCTAGTCAGATGCCTTCTAGTTTACCCAACACTGCTAACTGTAGCATGTCCAATCCTAGGAGCATCAATCAATCGTCTAGGGATTCTAGATCTTACTCGGACATTAAATATGCTACTTGTAAAACATGTAGAAAATGTGTCTTTACGGCAAATCATGATGCTTGTATCAAAAAATTGCTTAATGAGGTGAACTCCCGTGCTAGACTTAAATCCCAGTGGGTCGCTAAAATCAAACCATTTGGTAAGATGTGGCGCCCCACTGGTAGAACTTTCACTCTTGTAGGAAACGAGTGCCCTTTAACTAGGATAGCCTCTGATTCTACGAAGACTACTAGGGAGGAAATTGCAAAGGATGATACATCACTTAAGCCTGAACTTAAGATTTTCTATAAAAGGAAACGATTGCCAACTAAGACAAGTGAATCATCCCCTCAGGCCACCTCTGACACAAGTAAAGCCAACTGTGAACCCCCACGTGCTTCAAAAATAGATATCTCTAACCCATGCAAAAGTATACAAACTCCTAATGAGAATGCAGGTACCAAAGTTGATGTTCCAAAAGAACGAAGCGGTCCAATCGTTGTGTACCGTTCAACTAAGGACACTCTTAGAGTTTGGTTGCTGAAGAAGCAGATATCAGAGAAACAAATGTCTCAGGGGATTCATGGTTAAGCTGCAAACAAGGACTTACAGTCACATAACAGACTGTAACTCGCTCTCAAAAGACAGGAAAGTTCATCCCGATGATGACTTATCCTCAAAACGAGAAATTAAATTTTCTCGGACACGAGCTTACATTTTAAACTATTCAAGGGTTTTAAGCTCGTGTAAAGGACTTACAGTCACATAACAGACTGTAACTCGATCCTCAAAGAAAGGAAAGTTTATCGCCGATGATAAACTTATCCTTACAACGAGAAATTAAATTTTCTCGGACACGAGCTTACATTAAAACCATTCAAAGGTTTTAAGCTCGTGTATATGACTTACAGTTAAATGTCAGACTGTAACTCGAACTTCAAATAAAGGAAAGTTTATTATTAATGATAAACTTATCCTCATAACGAGAAATTCAGTTTTCTCGGTCATGAGCTTGTCTTAAAACATTCGAAGTTTTAAGCTCAGAAAGGAAAGTGTATCTTTTAAATAAGAGAACTTTTCTTCACAACGAGAAATTAACCTTTCTCGGTCATGAGCTTTCCGTTAAAACAGTCAAAGTTTTCAAGCTCATGAACACGACTTCTAAGTAAATGTCAGCTTAGGACTCGTCCTTCAGATAAAAGGAAAGTTTATCGCCGATGGTAACTTATCCTTAACAACGGGAAGTTCACAACTTCTCGGACTTGAGCTCGCTTTTAAGATATTCAACATCTTAAGCTCAAGTAATTGTTTTTCAAAACTTTGAACACAATTTTTCGAGAATTTCTCAAAAGGTTTTTCTAAATCTTTCAAAATTGTGTGTTCAAAAAACGTTTTGATAAAACAAGCATGTCTTCTGGAATCGATAATATTTACGAACCTAGAAATGTCATTCAATAATGACACGGGGTTGTAAATAAAGTTCGAGCAGAAGTTTAAAAGATTTAAAACATGCTCCATATGGTTTGCTATTATTTCAGATAGCAACCCGCTTTTCACAATCAAGTCAAGCATTTCACCGGAAAGCTTTGACTCAACAACGAGAATTCATTTTCTCGGGACCGTGACGAGGAGACCAACATTCGTGAACAAGAACCATGTGAATCTTTCATATGATGTTCTCCATCATTCAGGTCCTACCTCGTACATTATTAATCTTGTGAATTCATTATCATATATGATCTTTGCACGTGATGAATACCTTACACTTGTGTTTAAAAGGTATTTATTTTACGTTTCAGCACACCCTCATTAATTTGAGGGGGAGCTTGTGTAATTCATGAAGATAATTGGACTTGCATTTTTCTTCCCAAATTTTCTTAAAATGCTATTAAATCAATTGATATTAAAAACATCGATTGGGTTAATATTTTTAATATGGGGGAGAAAATGTGATTTAATATGGGATATGATCAATCATAAATGGTTTGACTTAACGTGTTAGCTCATCCCGACATGTGCGAAATGTTTTCGAATATCGTAGCATATGTTAAGGGGGAGCAAAATGGATTTGCACTTCAAAATGGATTTCATGGTGACATACACTTACCCAAAACATCTCTATTCACGACGGTGAAGATTGTGGTGACATAAGGATGGTAGGATAGGTTAAAGTCCAATGATTTCTCTAGAACCGGAGGAATCTTCCCAAGGACATTCCATAGCTAGAAATAGTAGTCCTTAGGAAAGATGGAGAAAGATTGTGAACGTAGCTGAATGCCGACCAAGTACTTAAGTTAGCACTGGAACAATCACAACAAGGTGCTAGTGATGACGTATTGGTAAGCATTGAAGGGGTTGAAGAATGAAAAAGAATTGTAAAGATAAAGGGTGTAAAGAAAGAAGCCCTCCTTACAACCTTAGGCAGAAACCGGGTCAATACATATGCTATTGAGGTCATTTTTGTTAATGATTCTCGATATTGAAGAAAGACGTCATGGACCCAGTGATGCAATGCACAACTCTTCCCAGCTAACTCAAATATCTCTCAAAAGGTATTTGTTTTAATCACACGGAGATCAACACATTATCTATTGATTTATTCACTCCGAATAAATTGGTATTGAAAAGGTGGCACTCCTCTCCAGCCTCCGATCACTAAAAATCCAAAATGCACGATCGAGTCTAGAGCCATTTGAGATCATCAAATATCTCATTAGGACACACTTTCATTATTCCTTGCTTCTTCACACACTGTGAAAAGTAAGAAAGATCTTAAGAGTCCTACGCAAAATCTTCATGATCTTGCCTGAACATCCGAGTAATACGAAAGTATTTACAATGAAGATGGAAATCCTTCTTGAGCGAATATCAAAAAGCTCATGGTAGGTGACTTGTGCGGTTCTTTATGAATCAAACTTGTGATAACTGGAAAGCAACAGTGGTTTAATTCTTAAATGAACTTAAACTCGTTCCAGGCCTCTTCGCATTATCATATGATCTTGCCAGAACACTCAGAGTGACTCTTTATTGATCACAGTGACGAGTGGAAATCCTTCTAGTGTTAACATCAAACAGCACTTGGTAGGTAACTTGCAAGATTCTATATGAATCAAGCTAGTGACAACTGGAAAGCAACGATGGTGCGGTTCTTAATTGAATTTCACTTGTTCCAGGAACATGAATTGACGGCTTCAAATCATGCGGATAATATTATCCAAATGATTCACTCTTTACGTTCGCAGTCAGCTTTGGACGGTCGAGTAAAGAGAACGGGTTTACCCGCGAAATCTTGTCAAGGAGGTTCTCTATTGAACCTACCTGCCACAAGTACGATATTTAATATCGTCCAACGGTCTTCACCGACCGGAGGTAAATTGCTACCGAATTAGAATGAAATGTTCAAGGCCATTTCATCCGTGTATATTGTTTTGTTGCTAACTGTCTTATGCAGCGTAACAAGAAGGTGGCATTGCGGTATACAATCCAGAAGAAGTCGTCACCACATGCTTATACTACATACAAATAGTACTTCAACAAATTCAAGAAAGCCTGAAGGTCAAGTCTTCCGCTGTATCAAACTCTGAAGCTTTCAAGAATTTAAAAGTATAAGTATGTGGAACATGAAGTCACAAAGAGGCAAATATCACAAGTGAAGAATGCACAAGGTCAAGGCAAGGAAACATGCTCAAGACTAAAGTCAAAGATCACATCAAGCATATTCACAAGAACAAGATCGAAGACTCAAGCATAGATGCTAGGTTTAAGATTTTGTAAAAAGATGTGACCTCCCTTAGGGGGAGATTGTTGGAAATACGTTTTTCCAATAAAGTCTCGGTCACATCTTAGTTAGCATAGATCACGAGTTATAGACTATTTAGAACTTTGTAACTTGGAGCGACCTCCCTTAGGGGGAGATTGTTGGAAATACGTTTTACGTATTTATGAAGGATCGGTCGCTCCAACTATAATTATGTAACGGGCTCGTGATCTATTTACTTATTGTATAGTCCATATAGCCCACATGTAGGGTGGGCTATATATAACCCCTCCTAGCATGTTAGGAGGGGGTTGTTGATTCACATTTTCACTTAATCATTTTATTCATCTTACTTTCTCTCTCTACAATTCTCTCCCTTCTCTCCTTTCTCTCTCTAATCCCTCATCTATTCCTTCATTTCTTCTTTAATTAATCAATCAATCAACCAATCTAATCCACCAAATCCATGATCTAGAATAGGCCATTAATTTCGTAGACCTTCATTACCCTCACTTCATATTTTGAGTTCGGGTATGTTACTTCTTTCCAGTTTACTTTATCTATAATTCGGGGACGAATTATTCTTTTTAGGGGGGAAGAATTGTAAAACCCGCATGCTTTTACCATGAATAGTGCCCTTAAGATCGTACGTCCTAGATTAAAACTTACCCTATTTAGTATTGATCACATTCATGTGCTAATAATCAAGCAAGTGCATACGTGTATGACATGATAAGTATCGATTACGTACAAACTCATGATAAACAGTTAATAGATATTTCACGTGAACATAATTAAATCATGATCACCATTTTAAAACACGAACTAAAATAATTATGTATGTACTTAATTACGAGTGTAAATAATACGATAAACTACGTGATAAAATAAACAGAAACACTTTAAACACGAACACGTTTAACCACGAACGAACACGAAACATCGGGACACGAGAAAAGGTACGGGTACCCCATACCCACGACACACATAACTAAATGGGCTTAGCCCATTGACTTTTTACATGAAAGGGGGGGGTTATGGTAAATACTCATTTCATTTTTACATTTCAAGAAAATAAGCATTTAACCTAAAAAGGTTTTTCTCTCCTCCTCTTGGTCTCTTTGTGCCGCCACCTTAAGGACCACCATAGGTGGTTGTTGATTGATTTTGATCTTGAAAACCATTGCTATAAACCGTGTTTGTTCATCCTCTTCCAAGCTACGTATTGGTATATCATTCTAAACCTTTCTTTTTAATTCTTTTTAAATCTTTGATTATTTTCATGAACATGTCATTGTTATTCTTATTAAAACATGATAATTAAACATAGATCTAACATGTTTTGGGGTTAATTAAAATCAAAGGTTGTTATATGAGGGTGTTTGTTTTTGGCCGCCTAGTATAACCAACCCGAGGGGGGTTCGGTTTGCTTTTAGCCGCCACCACCAAGACCATTTTGGTCTTGGTTGGTGCATGTGGGACCCACGGCAGCAAGGGGACACAAGTACCCCGAGTTGGCTCGGGGTACGGTGTCGAGTTCATGCCCGATTCATGGTTCGTTGGTTAAATCATGATTTATGCTACATGTTAATATTATGAATTATGAACTTAGGATATAATTAATTAATAACATGAGATATTAATTAAACCATGACTCAGGTTATTTCTTCATTATTAATTTAGATTGATATTAATTTAACCTAAGTATTTTTATGTTATAAGTTATAATTAATTAATTATTTAAAACATGCTTATAATTAATTAATTTAGACATGACTTAGGTTATATTATTAATACATATTAATATACAGTTTAACCTAAGTAATTTATTCCATTTTAATTAAAACATGTTATACTTTAATTAAAATGCTTAACCTATAGTTTAATTAAAATGCATGAAATAATAATTAAACTATACACTATATCATATGACTTAAGAAATAAGCTTATAAACACTTAGACTTATATTTTAGCTTATGCAACCAGCTTAATTCTAATTATGGAAACTTATATTTATAGAAACTTAATTAAATAAGGCAACTAATCTAATCATGGAAACCTTCTATATATGGAAACTTATTTAATTAAGGCAGCTGATCTATTTTTGGAAACTTTCTATTTTTAGAAACTAATCTATTTTAAGCAGTGAATTCTATTTTTGGAAACATTCTATATTTGGAAACTTTCTATTTTTGGAAACTTTCTATTTTTGGAAAGTTTCTATTTTTGGAAACTTTCTATTTTTGGTAACTTTCTATTTTTGGAAACTTTCTATTTTTGGAAACTTTCTATTTTTGGAAACCTGCTGTTTTTGGAAAGTTACTTATTATTACACAGTAAGTATAATAATACATGAATTACCAGTAATACTTTATCAGATTAATCAGAGTACAAGGTAAACACAGATAGGGCTTTAAACAGTAAACCATGACCTAAAACATACAAAGTAAGCTAAGATGAGACATAAAACCCAATACGTAATCAGTGATTCGATACTTATACACGTGTGTATTCATGTAGCGTTAGTGATCCAGAAGTAGGAGTCTTTCTTCCGTTCATTCACTGGACTTGAGGTACGGATTCCCGTCCTTTCAGTATGGACATTCTTTCCTTATTAGGATTTCCCCGTATGCAGCCAACTGTTTTCCCCAGTATTTGTTTTATTGTTTTGAACTGCTTATGTTTAATTAGCATAATCTATAGCCATATACAAGCATGACCAGTTTCACCTAGTTATGGAGGTACCATAACCATAACATTGGAGGCACCAATGTTATGACTTCCCCACGGCAGAGTGATTGCTCGTGGCGTCCCTTTCAGTTTTAGCCATATTATTATATCATGTGGGGCGTATGGGTGCATCCTAGTTACATGTTTTATTCAGTATTTCATGGTGAATGTAGTGTGTGCCTTGCATCCTTCACAAGGAGTTGATCCCTCCTACCCAGACCAGTATATTAATTAGAGGCATCCCCTCTAATCAGCATGATTAGGTCACCCCTCCAAGTATTCATGCACGTGACCTTTTCATGACCTATATGGGCTATGGTATATATATATTAAAACAGTTTTCATAAGATAAACATAAGGCTTTTCAAACTATAAAACCAGTTTTCTCAATACTTAACCAGTCTACTTAGAACTTAGTCTTCCGCTGTTATATGTTACATGCTTATCCTATTTCATGCTATTTTGTACATCCGTGCACTGAGCGTCTTGCTCAGCCGTTTCCTTTTCATGTTCCCAAAACGGCAGGTACTCAGGGACGCTCGTAGATCTCAAACGTACGTGCATATGGACTGGAAGCTTTACTGTCTTTCTTTACTTTATGCATTTCCTTTACTTTAATACAGCTTGCAATGGACATTGTTTCGTCCTTTCCTTTTACAGTATTTATGTTTGTGTGTGATGAGCTTTACTTTGGGGTTACCGATGTTTGATTCCGGTATTTCCCTTTTATGGTCAAATAATGCTTAGACATTTATCCTTGTATGCTTTGATGACACGCCATGATTATGCGTAAGATTCCATTTCCAAAATGGGGTGTTACACGCGGTGTACTCAAGCCGTGGAGCTCAAGTCGTGGGCAAAAAGTAGTGCCATATTACCATTTTTTCACATAATATCAAAACTCCTTATAACCTCATAAACCCCCTCTCTTGTTAACATCACAATTTCTCGGTTTATCGTGACCTCACCACTTTTTTTTTTTTTTTAAAATGGGTTAATGACATTAAAAGACATCAAATTTACCACTTCGTGCTTTTCTATTCCAAAAATTACACTTTATCTTTTTATATACCTTACACCTCGAATCTTGTCTTTTTTATGGGTATCATTTTACCCATTAAGAAGGTTAGTGCCATGTCAACATGTTAATATCTATGTGTCAATTTTTTTATTCATACATCATCATGCTCCACACTCCATCTTCTTCCCCAATCCACCCAAATTATTATTCAGTCGTCGAAATTATAGTCCAACCATCTCCATCATCTACACACCACCAATGACTGACTGCCATGGCCACCACCCTCACTCACAAGCACCATCAACCCTACGCCAGATTCAACACGCTAGATCTACCACCAAGATCTATACCATCATCATCATCACACCATCAACCACCATGTCCGTCCACCACCACTTGAAATCAACATCACCACGTCTGACCACTATCAAACGTAACCACAAATGTCAAAGATCATCACAGCCTCCACCTCTCCTAGCCGTGACACCACCACGAAAAACCTATCCTCGCCATCTAAACCACCAGCCGCGTGTCTTCAACAACCACCAGCCGCCACGCATCACGTACCACCAGCCACCATTCCACCAGCCGCTCTACTGAACATCATTTTTTAATGGTGTTTATGTTTTAGGGGTTTGAAGGAATATTTTGGATTTTATATGTGAGGGTGTATTGGAATAAAGATAGAAAACAAGTAGAATTTAAGGGTAGTAACCTGTTGTTTGTGACATGGCTGATGTGGAAGAAAAAGTTGTAATTGGAAGATCTAGGTATAAGTTAAAGGCGTGTTTGTATTGTGTTTAACATGTTACCTTCTTAATGGGTAAAATGATACCTATAAAAAGACAACATTTGGGGTTTAAGGTACATAAAAGGCTAAAGTGTAAGTTTGGGACTAGAAAAGCACAAAGTGTTAAGTATGGCGCTTTTTGATGTCATTAGCCTTTTTAAAATTCAACAATTATTTAACTAAAACTTAACTTTTTTGATTAATAAAAATAAAAATATAATTACTAAAAGAAAATTACACGAAATAGATTTTGAGGATTGTATAAAAAAGTGTTTATACATTGATTCGGGTATTGGTTTGGATTTTGACTCATGGTAGATGGAAAA
The DNA here is from genome assembly GCA_025667525.1 of Glebionis coronaria. Taxonomy (NCBI): domain Eukaryota; kingdom Viridiplantae; phylum Streptophyta; class Magnoliopsida; order Asterales; family Asteraceae; genus Glebionis; species Glebionis coronaria. The sequence goes on from JANFOE010000459.1 coordinate 327,106, forward strand.
AATAGAAATTAGAGGTAGTGAACTATAAAAGAATGCATAATTTCTTTTGAGTTTAAAAGATGATTTATAGTGAAAAAATAGAGTAAAAGTGAGGTATTTTTAAACACAAATGGTCAAAAAAATGTGCATACCCAAAATATAGTCGTTGGCCCAACGGTTACTTTTTCAAAAAAATAATTTAAAAAAAAATGAAAAAATGGGTAAGGCATCCATGGCGTTGATTAGCTGCGCTATGATCTCGCGCCATCGAGCTTAACGCCGGCTGGCTATTGTCAGCCCAAACCTCATAACGCGAGGGATGGTACAATTGCGGCGCCATAGCGTCGTGCCATGGTGGTCAACTAGCCCATTGCTTACCGTACCGTGCCTTCTAAAAATTTGTGTTCATATCGTACTAGTTTTGTTTTTTTGTTTAATTCTTGCATGTGCTTAAAGGGTTTTCAATTATTTTAAACTTTTAATCATTTATGAATTTATTTTTCTTTAGAAGGCAATAAGAGGATCTCGTTATTTGTGGTTATTTGGAGTTGAGTATAGATTACTTGAAGTCCGCTCCAGTTTATTGCCCCTTTAGTTTATTGTTTATATGTTCATTTAGAAAAAAGTTCAACATCGATCTTTTTTTAGTATAGACTCAAACACCTAATCACAATCATCTATTCTTTTCATTTAACAAAAAATATAATTTTTAAAAATTAAATATCTCACAAATCGTTGATCGTGACGCAAAACGAAACATAACATCGTGACAAGAATTAAATCATCTTTCTATCGAGGGCACATGTATATACTTATAACGAACTTTTTTTTCTTCGAAAAAAATCATATGTGATTCGTATCAGAATCATATATGATTTTAGAAAATCATATATGATCCGTTATACGAATCATAAATGATTTACTCAGGATTTACCGTTTGTAAAATATTTTATTTTTTTGTAAGACTAGCATGGTACCTGCGCAATGCGGCGGCGATAATCGATGACAAATTTTGAAGCCAATAAATTTTACTATCTTACGTATCAAGTTCATATTCACAATTTCACATTGATGTTAAAGGGGTAAAAATGTGAAGTCAAAATAAACCCGCTAAAAATAAAAAATAAAAACTAAAAGTTAATAAAATTTTTCGAAATTGATCTTGAATTAAAGAGCACAAAATTTTAAAAAATATGGTGAACTTCGATTGTGAAAATAAAAAATAGATAAAAAGATAAATTAATTTAGAATAAGAAATGTTATTTTAAATAGGTTGTTACAAAAGTTTGTTATAAAAAGTTGTTAGAAAAAGTCATAGTATAGAATGTGAGAAAGCCACCAACAACTTGCTATATTTGGTAAGTAAAGTTGGCTGAAATTTCATCCTTGCTATTCATAGAAGGTCCCAAATGCTTTATAATGTAGTTATAGATATTTAGTCATATATGATCTTAGAAATTATATTTTTTTGTAATGGTGTATTTTTTTGTCACTTGACGATTTACCGTTTGTAAGATATTTTTTTTTTAAATGTGGTAAGTTGGTTTGAATGAATATGATTGGTTGATATGGTATATGCTATAAAGAGGGTCTACATTGATCTCAACTTTATTTATCTATATCTATATTTTTTACTATTATATAAAGAGATTAACATCGATTTTTTTAGAAAAGCATAATATATTACCAACAAACTAAAAATACAAAAGAAAGGCATCCAATCTCTCCAAACAAAACGTTTAGAGAGAATGAAACCTAAAAAAGAACACCCCAAAAGGGCAATACAATAAGAACGCAACTTACAAAAAGATAAACTTACATGAGCCAAATGCCCTTGAGCCCTCGCAGAGTGGACATAAAACACCAGGAAACAATATTGACCACTATCCATACTTTAATGATATAAGCCTCATTCTAATATTGAGAAATACTCGGATACTAAAATGAGAACAAATATGAAAGGGGAAGATAATAGCCAACCATCCATGTGAAGTACTAAACTAAAATAATAATAAAAATTGGATGACCTACTGTCCCATCTTACACAATAGGAACGAAAAGGAATTAGCCAACTAATCACACCAGCAGATAGACCCGCTGACCAAACATCAGTTGCACGTGAACCACTACCAAAATGCATATAAGACATCGTTACTGGAGGCTGCACTTTCTCGGGTTAAACATCCATAGCTATTAGTCTAACTCATTTTTATTCTTTGATCTTCGCACAATCCACTCGTAAATTTTTAATTGAATGTCTTGAACCATTTTGTTGACACTTGTGATTGCCAAACACACGCGCATTTCTTGGTTTCCAAATGTGGTACCCGGTTGTCCATAATACCACTTGCCAAAGACTATATGAAAGATTAGGAGCATTGACGTTTCCGTTGGATGAAAATAATTTTTCAATAGAGAAAGCATTAACTTCACCGACCTTCCACCAACCGAAGACTCTCTCCCAAACGCTCATAGCAAAATTACAAGTAACTGAACTGTGACGACAAGATTCCACCGCGTTATCATAGCTTGGACAAAGTACCGAATCCATATCAATGCATCTCCTATCAAGCTCCCCGTGAACCGGTAATATTTCTCTCAACGCCTTCCAAACAAAAATGTTAACTTTTTTAGGCACCAACATGCTACATATCGTCTCTTGCCCCTCATTTCTCGCGTCCAAAATCTTTTCCTCGACTAATCGTGTTAACTCTTTGACCGTAAATTCTCCATCGTCATTAAACGACAAATTCCATTGATCCCTGTAATCAATAGACGCCACAACATGTTACAAAACACCTAGTAACTCATCTAACTCGTTACTAACTCTACCACTTATATTCCTAACCGAATTCCATTCCCAACACCATACATTATTTACCCAAGAACCCTTTTCCCACACACTATGCTCCTTTCCTCTATTTAAATGATAAATCCTAGCAAATCTATCAAAGAGTCTTTGATTGCCTACCCACTTGTCTAACCAAAACTTAATGTCTATTCTGTTACCCACCACCCCAAAAAACGTAGATGTAAAGTCGATTCCCAAACGATCTAACTTTTCTCCTATCCTAACAACTTCACTCCATACCCCACCTCCAATCGGCATCCCCCCACTCCCTAACATCACCCAACCCGCCACTCTCACCATTTATACTTTTAATCACCCTAACCCATAAACTCCTCCCCTCATTATTAAATCTCCACCATCATGTTCCTAAAAGAGCTAAGTTCTTTTCCCGAAGTGACCTATATTCAACCCCCTCCCCGTGCGAGGCAAGCAACGATATTCCTATTTAACCCAAGCAAGTTTTTTCCTTTCCCCTTCCCCCCCACCCTAAAAAATGTTTTTTCTAATTCTCTTATGTTTATTTATCGCACTTATAGGCACACGGAACATCGAGAAATAATACAAAGGCATGCTTCCAAGAACCGATTTTACCAATGTTAATCACCCCCCGAACGACATCATTTTTGCTTTCCACTCCCCTAACCGATACTTCACTTTATCAATAACCGGATTCCACGCATTTATAATCGTCATATTCTCACAATTAGGCAGACCCAAATATGAGAACGGGAATTCCCCAATACTAGACCCCACCCATCTCGACATATTACTTAATTCTGAATCATTAACCCCTACACCGTATACCTTGCTTTTATTATAGTTTACACGTAACCCAAATACTTCTTCGAAACACCTAAGAATACACATAAGAGATTCGGAATTTTCTTTGTTCCATTCACCGAAGAAGAAAGTGTGATACGCATATTGAAGGGGAGACACCGTTACCCTATTTGATCCCACTTTAGTCCCTCTGAATACATCTTTTTCCACCGCTTCGCTAACAATAGCATTAAGCCCCTTCGCCGCCAAGATAAAAAGAAAAAGTGATAAAGGATCCCCTTGTCTCGCACCATCCTCTAAGAAAAATTCTTTTGTTGGGGATCCATTAACGAGAATAGACATCGATGCCGACCTAAGACAAACTTCGACCCACTTACACCATTTCCTCCCAAAATCCATTCTATACCTCATGTTAATCAGAAACTTCCAATTAATACTATCACATGCTTTCTCGAAGTCGACTTTGAACACTAAGCATTTTTACTTTTTTTCTTTAGGTACTCCATCGTCTCATTCGCTATTACAACCCCATCCAAAATATATCTCCCTTTTTTAAACTCATTTTAAACTTCTCCCACTAGTTTATCCGCCACTTTCTTCACCCTTTTTGCTAGCATTTTTTATAAGATTTTGTAATAACATCCCATGATACTAATAGACCGAAAATCTCCAAGACCGATGGGATCTGAAACCTTCGAGATTATAGAAACAAAGGATGAATTACAACCCTTAAATCTACATCTTATGCCAAAAACACCTGATCGCTTCCATCAAATCCAGTTTAATTACCTCCTAAAACTTTCTAATAAACTTAAAATTAAAATCGTTCGGCCACGGGGCTCCCCCCCAGCTACGAATCACTTCCCATATCTCTTTTTTTGTAAATTCATTTTCAAGAGCTCTCGCGTCCTCCTTCGATTTTATCAACTCTTTTACAACAGAAAGTTGGACGAACACCTCCCCTTTCAGAGTATAGCATCATATAATGTCTCTTTGTTTCCTCTTTGATCAGATTAGGATCCTCACACCACCTCCCATCAACCATTAATCCTATAATATTACACTTATTGTTTCTTCTCTTAATTTACGAGTGGAAGAACTTTGAGTTTTCATCACCTTTCACATCCCATCTAATTCTTGTTTTTGACGCATCATATTACTATATTCAAGTTCCTTATCCTCCCAAATTTTTCTCACATCCATCCATGCTACCCTCTCGTTTTTGTTCAAACTTATATTTTTAGCCTCTAGCTCCCATGCCATCGCTTCTTTTCTACACGCCTCAATCTTCTCCTTAGATCCCCCGAACCTCTCCTTACTCCATTTCCTAAGATTTTCTTACACATTTTTTAATTTATCACGAAAGCAATAATCCGGCCGATAGATCCTAACCTGTTTGTTCCACGCATCTACTACCACATGATACACGTCCCTTTCTTCTAACCAAATATCAAAAACATGAAAAGGCTTTGTCCCAAAATCTAAGTCAATGTCTTTCAAAATGATCGGACAATGATAAGAAAGTCTTTGGTCTAATGCGATGACAACAATATTCCCCAACATATTAGTAAATTTCTCATTCATCAAGAAGCGATCTAATTTGCTAAACTTTAAACCATCATCACTAACCCTTGTATATTTTCTCCCCCTAGTGGCACCTCGACTAGTATTGCATCATTAATAAAATCATTAAATTTATTCATTTCCTTAACATTCAGTTGCGAGTTAGCCTATCATCGATACTTCTCACAACGTTTAAATCCCCAAATATACACCACGCACCCCTCATTTTACTCATTACATCCGACAGTCTTTCCTACAAGGAGGCTTTCTGTCGCCCTACGTGTGGCCCGCGTTAAATCTCTTATCAGAAACACCTCTTCGACTTTCCTTTCCACCTACCCGTTATCGCAATAAATCTCTGATTGTAGGTAAATTACACTCGTTTAGGAAAACGAGGCAAAAGCGGTAAGTATTAAGTACGACGATTTAGGAAAATCGTGCACTAATGATCCAAAGTGAAAGTTAGTTTCCCAAGGAGGTTTATTGTGTGTAAATAACTTGTATGATTTTGTATTAATATAGAAAGGAAAGATGAGAAAAGAGAATGACGGATACGTTAAAATTACACTACGACGATAAAACGTAAAACCGTAAAAAGAGACAAAATAAAAATTTAATCTAAAAATTCCCAAAAAATTACCAAAAATAATTAAAAATCCAATTAGGGTTTATAAATGATCAAAACTTTTTCAAACCTTTTATTTAGTTAAATATTAATTTTTTAATGCTAATTAAAGCCCTAAAAAATCAAATTAAATAATAAAAAGCCCAAATAAATATTTTTCAATTTGTAAAACTCTAAAATGACTTAATTAAACTAAAAACTATTTTTATAAAATTTAAAACCAATTAAAACTATTTAAAATGATTAAAAACTAAAATTAAATATTAAAATAATATTAAAATTCAAAAATTATAAAAATTTCTAATAACTTGAAAACTAGTTTATTTTAACATAAATAAACAGAAAATGAAAGTGAATTTACCAAAATACCCCTATTGGCCCCCCAAATGGGCTAGAAACAAAAACAGTCCAATTTTAATGGGCTTTTCAGTCCAATTTTCAAAAGTGTCCAATAAGCTCCCAAAAAGCACAGTCCAACTCAAAATTTAATTCTAAACACAAAACTCTAAAGGCCCAAAAGCTGATTATGAGCTTATCATAGCTTAAATAACCAAAAGCTTATTTTTATTGGGCCAAATAAGCCCATTAAGCCATAAGCTGGTGCCATAAGCTCTAATTTAACACACAACCTTCTTTTGGGATACTAAAGAGATCTGTGAAAAGAAATTTTGAAAAAGCTTAACCAATAAGCCAGAAATAAGCCAAGTATGATTTCACTAAAAGACAAAATAGTCGACTTAGAGATTTAGACCACTTCAGAACTTGATTTAACTTGAAAAAGACTCTAAATGACTTAATTAAGACAAATAAATCAAGAAAAATCCAATAAGCTAAGCCAAATAAGATGAATAAGATGATAAGCACTTATGAAAAAGAAAAATAAGTTCGTTTTCTAATAAACCCTAAAATTAAAAGCTGAAAACTCCCAGTCCAGATAAAAAGCTAAGAATATTAAAATCTATAACAAAAATAAGTTGTGCACGTTTCAAATAAGCTGGAAATGCTTATTTATAAGCTGGTCACCAGTTAAGACTATCAGTGGTAACAAGTAGTGGGAAAGGAGTTCCCACTGCTGCTTGAACAAATTTGTTTTGGCTTGAGTTCAAGCCTTGCTTGTTGGATTTTTTTTAAACAAGGGCACTCCAATAATCTTTGGCTTATTGGGAGTCAACAGGAACACAAAAATCACAAAAGCAAACACAAGAACGCACTTAAACAGTTGAATCAAAAATCATGCAGACAAAAGCATTTAACTGATGTGTTTGACCAAACAAATGAGATTTGATTTCCAATAATCTGATTAGCAGCCTGTTAAATCACAAACTACCACCTCTTATACCTAGATTTACCTATTTTATATGAGTTTAGAAGATTTAACAAGCAAAATCACAAGAATCTGTCACTTAAATCCCCATTTTTACTATCTGAAATAGATGACTGTTTTGTTGACAAGTATAGAACCTTAACTTTTGGACTTTAAACAATGACTTTTTATACCCAAACCCAATAACCCTAAACCTAACAAATGATGCAGAGTACAACTTAAAACTTGAGAAGAAAATCCTTACCCTAGCATGAGCATTCCCAAACACCGCTTATGGTTTTAGTTTAGTAGATTCAACATACAAATATGTTTAAAAACCCACAAACCAATCAACAACCAACACAATAAGGTCTCAAATCACTTATACAATTGATATTAAGCAAGGAAAAGCAGATTCAAACAATATAAATCACACAGTCACAAAACTTATTATCTATTGAAAAGGAAACAATCACAAAACTTATTATCTATTGAAAATGAAACAAGAGAACTTACCTAGAGGATGCACAATCCACACCCCCTATAATATGAGCTTATGTGCTAGCAAAGCACAAGCTTCCAAGCCTGTTTAAACACAAACAACACACAAGAATCAAGGATGACTCCTTGATTCAGTTAACACACAAATAAACTATCACTAATTTTTTTTATCAAAGATAAATGAAAACTAACTTTCACAACTATTTCAAACTTATGAAAATAGAAGTAACAACTTGAAAATGGAACTCGGATCTTTGCTTAGGCTTATACCAACTTTTATAGAAAACTGAAAGAGATTCACAACTTTTTGACAAAACAAACTTTCATTAAATTTAAAAAGGAATTACAAAAGAAATTAAGCAAAAATATGGAACAAGAGGCGCACCACATGTTGGGGCTCTCTTTATACTAGTTATAAGAGGTTCTAGAATCCTTAAAATCCTAAACCCTGAGTGCTAAGAAATCCCGAATGTGCCCTTGAATTGTTGATGAGCTGTTTTTGGATGATCACATACGTTCCTTTTGTTCTTGGGGAGCAAGTAGTTGTTTTTATCCCTTGATTCTTCCAGCTGTCATTCTTATGATATGTGTCGTCTCATGAGTGGTGCAGGGGAAGGAGTGTGGGGTCTCTCTGGTAGTGGGGATGAATGTTTTAGGAGTGGGATATGGTTCGTGTGAGGTGAATCACACGTGAGTCCAATCAATTGCAATTTACCCTTTGTTTTGTGTCATTTTAAACCTAGGTAAGAAGAAGATTACACGGTAACTGTAATTGCTACAGTAACTGTTAGGCGCCCTTATTTTCTCGTTTGAACTTTGGAATGTGGCAGCTTTGGTCCCTAGGCTTTGGTGAAAGTTGTATACTATGTTTATTCAGCCTTTCAATCTGAATACTTTGTTAATAAACTTTGGATTTTCATACTTTGGCCACGAAAAGTTTATAAAAGGGTTTTAGGGCTTGTAAATTCTTGCCATATTTACACTTTTAGTCCTTTTATGTTTAAAAGTCATAGATTAAGGACCAAATGTGTAGTCTTCTTGACCTTATAGGGTCTTCTTTGTATGTTTGACATATTGGAGGACCATTGTTGACATTTATTTAATCTTGAGGGACTAAACTTGCCAAATCTTCAATGTTGATGGGCCTTTTTGTAATTTTGACAAACTTAAGGGACCAAACTTGTAATTATTAATATACAAGGGTATTAAGTGTCATTTCTTCATTGATGAAGGATCATTCTTGAACATCTTTCATTCTTCAAGGTCTTTTCTTTGAGAAATCATAGACTAGGGCCCGGTTCATTGTGCGACTTCGTTTCTCGTGTTCGTTTTTCCTTGTTTCTTGTGATCTTTTGTCTTTTTCACGATATCCATACCTAAAATACACAAGTAACAAACACAAGCATATATATGGTATATTTATGACATTTTATGTATTTAAAGCCCGAAAAGAATGACGAGATCATGTATAAATGCCATCTCATCACTCCCCCATACTAAACCATTGTCGTGCCCTCACGCAATGCTAGAATAAAGTATCTAAGCATCACCAAAATTCAATTTTATTACCCTTTATTGAAAATTAATCTTGCTACAATACTACGAAGATGTGTTAGAGACATAATGTATGATTTTCATCACGAATGTGACTTTTGGGTCAATGAATTAAAACAAGTGAATGTCTCATAGAGTAAAGTTCGTCATCCTTGATTGTCATACATTCCATGCTAAGTGCAAAAACAAGATCATTGTTGGTACAAGTCACAATGCTAACACTACTCATACGTCCAAATTATGTAATACTTTTTCTCCCCGCAATCCTAGTTATTATGAAAAGAAAAGGTATCTAGACTTTTTTAACTATTTGTCATGGATCAAAAGTGATTCATTTTGACTTATTTAAGTATTTATTAATCCGAAAATAAAGTAGCACGATTTAATCGATAGTTAGTGTTGAGTCTTAGGATCTAGACTCATCTGGGATATATAACGATGATTGTAATAACCACAGCGGAACATAAAGAACACAATCAAAGTTATGAACAAGGATTTCTTATTCATAAAATACTAATAAGCTACTACTACTCCTGGTGCCTAATAGGCTTGACACCAGGAGGAACGCACACACACCTTTAGTTTACATTGTATATGAATGAATGAATAACCATGTGTGCCTAACCCTCTTTATATAATAGAGGTACTAGGGTTACATCACAACCCTAGATTACTATAGAAGCTAACTATTTATTATTAAGTCCTTCATCTTGTTTTGTCATATCAACTCAAGATATATAATTCCCAACAATCTTCTTCTAGTTGATTTGACAAAACCAGTAAGCACAAGCTTCCCCTGAAGCTAATATAGATGAAGGTTAAGCTTCCCCTCGATCCATGCATTCTTCCCCTTTTTGTCACATCAACTCAAAAGGGATCAGCTTCCCCTTAAGAAGTGCATGTCGAATCCAGTAGGCTTCCCTGGAGTGTTCACTAATGAGAAAAATCAATTATAACAAATTTATGAAGAAGTGAAATCTCTCAAACTTGTGTCTTATATCATGTAATTCACCCAATTGCTGACTAGTTGATAACTCTTCCCCTTTTTGTCGAAACAACTAAGGAAAAATGCCACTCTTTCACTGCAAAAGGGGACTTAGTTTATTTGTAAAAACGGGAACTGAAACCAACAAAAACCGTACAACTATAAGCCAGTTGTCAGCTATAACAATATATTTAATCCAATGAAAAGGTGTATTGCTCATCTAACAGTTTTTGTTACATAATGTACTGGTAACCTCCACAACTATGAGCCAGTTGTTAGCTATAACAGTATATTTAGTCAAAATGACAAGGTGTATTGCTCACCAACAGTTTTTGGTACATGAACTGGTAACCTTCACAACTATTAGCCAGTTGTAAGCTGTAACAATATATTTAGTCCAAAGACAAGGTGTATTGCTCACCTACTTGAGATATAAGAAGAAAACAAATTTGTGAAAACCAACTCCAACAGCAAATAAGAAATTATCAATTATCTTCATCAAGGAACCATAACTCACCAGTAGGAACCATAGGCTAACCATCTCTTGAATCTTGAACTCAGTAGTATGGATCATCTACTCCTTCAGTGTGAAAAAGACATGCTTATTACAATAACATGTAATAAAATGTCTTTGGATAATTCTTGTAATCAATATATGCATGGCGATCACATGCAATGGCCGATAGTCTCAATGAGCTCTGACGGATCAACCAGAAACCACTCGATTCTTATGATCATGCTAATTTTGTGATGATCATATCATGACCTGTATGGTATCATATGCCCCCCAAATATTTGTAAAAGAGCGTATAACTGTTCCAATCAAGAATTATAGCATAAACTGAACTTTCGAAATGAACCATATACCTCTTCATTTTTCAAGATAACCAGTAGGAACGACCAGGAGGAAACGACTAGGAGGAACCGACTAGGAGGAACCGACCAGTAGAACCCGACCAGGAGGAACCGACCAGTAGTAAGAAATAGCTGACCAATACATCTCAAACCCTTTTTTTAACATTCTGTCACCACTGTCGCTATACTGTTGCTGAGCTGTTGCAAATACTATAAAATACATGAATAATATAGACGATTAAGTGTTTGCCTCTTCTTACCAAAAATACCAACCAATGAAAACACGTCCATATCACAATCTCACGTAATCTTTGATGATAAATGCCACCATATTTATGGAATGAGAATATAATCACACGTATTTGACTTTCGTATTGAGAATATGATACAACTCACATCCTAAAAATCAGCATCATGGTCAATAACGGCTTGCACACGTTGTGACTTTGTCATCCCATAAATCACGTCCGAGAGAAAAATAGTCCCGATAAAATAGGTAACCAAAATCTCTCACGTATCACCCCATAGTATCATGCGTTGAATATAAAGTTAAACCTAGGAGAATATATAACTCCCATAAATCATGGGATTTACCATACGTGAATATCAACACCATATCCCAAAGATTTGCATCACATACCCAGAATACCATAAACAATGTGCATGAAGTGAGTACCTTTTAATCATGAAAACCAGCAAGTCAATCATCATAACCTGCCAACATCTGTATCCTATGTGAACCAAGATAGGGTTTTATAACACAGTCGTTGGTTTCTTTTTCCAACCAAGAATGAATAACGAAAGCCCTACCATCAGAAGCATCAACTACCATCAATCACCTCAAAGCCCAACATATCTTAGGGCTCGTACCACATCCATATCCATTGATGTCCACAAGAAACCATGTGTCTATTTTCTGTTCTTCGTCCCAAGCAGTAAAGGAAACGAATCATCTAGGATTTCATAGAAACATAAAACCCTTAAACAAAAATCTTCTATTCAAGACACCCATATCATGTTTGATCATACGGGGTTCATTGTTGATTATTCAAGAACGAACTCACCAAAACCAGTATAATCACCACCAATAACGAACCTGCTGCCTCCATAAAAAACGAATCTAGGGTTTTATCAGAAACCCTAACGAACCTGCTGCCTCCATAAAAAACGAATCTAGGGTTTTATCAAAAACCCTAAGTATTAAGAACAGCATCATCAAGAAACAGCAGCCACATCAACGAACCAATAACAACATGACAGTAACAACAATATCATATGAACAGCAGCAACTACATCATGCACGAATCATCTAGGGTTTGTTGGAAAAACCCTAGAACAGTGGGAATATCTTTTTATTAAAGCATAAAATTAACACAAACAAGAAAACCTTGTAGATCAACCAGATCGAGAGCCAACAAGCTCTGATACCACTTGTTGAGTCTTAGGATCTAGACTCATCTGGGATATATAACAATGATTGTAATAAGCACAGCGGAACATATAGAACCCAATCAAAGTTATGAACAAGGCTTTCTTATTCATAAAATACTAATAAGCTACTACTACTCCTGGTGCCTAATAGGCTTGACACTAGGAGGAACACACACACACCTTTAGTTTACATTATATATGAATGAATGAATAACCATGTGTGCCTAACCTTCTTTATATAATAGAGGTACTAGGGTTACATCACAAGCTTACTATATAATCTAACTATTTATTATTAAGTCCTTCATCTTGTTTTGTCATATCAAATCAAGATATATAATTCCCAACAGTTAGATAAAGGACAAAATCTTTTAAAACGGCTTCTCGTAATCTCCTTAAGTTCATATCTTGGCATAACTCGTTTCACGATTTGAGACCTTTCTCGGACCGATATTTGGCATGAACTTCATACTTCGAATCTTCGGAAGACGTTCTTGAAATTATGGTCTTCTCTTCATATTTTGGAATTTCTTCACTTGACGTTTTTGATAGATTCTTCATACTCAGACCACGACTTCATCATTTTTCTTCAATCTTTATTTTAGATTTTGATATACAACGATCCGCCTCCTTTTAGGACTTGGATATATTTATCCTCATACCTTGTTAGGGACATTTTGGATAGACTTTCTCCATGATCTTTAGGGGAGTAAATTGTTTTTCGTCGTGTGTCTCGATCCTTCATATTGATTTTGGAATAATGATTCTTCACATCATCTTGGATCTTTTAGCAACAAAATAGGGCTCCTCAGGCCTAGTTAGGGCATTTTTGGAACTTCACCAATCTTCGCGTCCCGCTTCAATAAGTTATGCCTTGGATATGAACTCTATTCAACCACGATCAACTTTTAAACGATCTTGGGCTAGAAGCTAAGTAACCTTTCAAATCGTACGACCTTACTTATTGAATCTATTTTTATTCCTAATGCATTGATCTTATGGGAGAAAAAGCCACAATTAAAAACATATGAGTTTTTGAAAGAACATTTTCATGTTCTACGTTTAGCATGATCACTTGTCTAACTCTATCACTTCTCGTTCTTCACTATTTAAAGACCTCTAATTAAAGAGACTCGTGAATACTTAGCCATGCAAGTCAAAATTAAGCCAAATTTGGATTAGCTTCATCAAGACTATATTATATCGAAGTTTTGGGTTTTCAAGTCACCTATAGGATCTTTCACTTTAATAAGTGTGAAAACACTTATCCTTTTACCACTTATTTCTAATAATAACAAGACCAAAACGTGTATTTTATGTCATAAAAGTTGGAATTATGCGTGGTTTGTGTTTTTATTGTGTTTCAGGATAAAAAATGAAAAAGGAAGAAAACACGGGATTTCACGGGCTTTTATCAAAGAAAAAGACAAAAGACGAAGTCAAAAGATCAAAAGTGTAAGAAGAACGGAAGTCAAAGGCCTATTCTGAAGATTTATCGAAGAAAAAGTCTAAAGACGGAAGTTTAACAAACTCGAAGAAACAAGTCTACTAAAAGAAGAAAAATAGAAGACGAGTTCAATTTATCATTCGACTAATCCCGAGACAATGTCGAGAAAGACGAGAAATTAAAAGACGAGAAAGAGAAAGAAAGAAGGAAGCAACATACCTCCCCTCTCCTATAAATACCCTCCTAATGCGTCATTAGGAGGGTGTTAGTTAGTTTTTTAGTCACTTTTCATTTTTCTAGTTTTTTTCATATCTTTAGAGAGAAGTAAGTGTTTCCTACTTTCTCTCTCTAGATTTCTTCATCTTTTCTTTCAAGATTTAAGCTTTCATTTTATCTTGTATTTTGGAATCATTAATGTACACGTTCAAGTTTAAGCTTTTCATTATTAATCTTCTTCTACCTTTCTTTATTTTTGATTTGTTTTTGATTCGAGATAATCTTAGATCTTGTTTCATCTTGATGTCTATGTGATTAAAAAGATTATCTTTTTGTTCATATCTAACTTTTTATACGATTTGAGCTTTGAGCTTACTATGCTTTTTGGCTTATTTCGTATTTAACTTATTTCTTTTTAAGTTTTCTTAAAAGTTTCGTTCTTCTTTAAGTTTGTTTTAATAAGTTTGCTTATTTAAGAGTTTTGAAAGTTCTTATTCGTGCTTATTTAACTTTTTCATTATTGAGTTGGTTAAGTGTCGAACTGTGCTTTTTATCAAAGGAGAGCTTATTCATTTTGCTTATTACGGTTTACAAACCATCGGAAAAGGGTTTTCCCTTTCCGACCATTATTCCGATCCTTTCATCGGAAAGTGGTTTTGGATTCCGACTGTTTTTCTGACCCTTCTATCGGAAAAGGGTTTTGGGATTCCGATCGTTTTTCCGATCGACATTCCGACGGTAGTGATTATCTGATATTCCGATTGTAGAGGTGATCCATCATTCTGACATACATTCTGATAGAATTTGGTTTTCATTATTCCGACACTTTTATAGACATTCCGACAGTATTCCTTTTTATACATTCCGATTGTGTTTTGACGGGTTATTCCGACGGATTTTTCCGACAGTATTCCGACGGGATTCCGATATTGGGTATTCCGACGGGTTGAGTTTTACTTTTTGTTTCTAGTTAATTTTCAAGTCTTTTTTTCCACCAATCAAGGTTAGACATTCTTGTTTTTATTTTAATATCTTTTACGTTTATGTTATTTAGAAACTTAGAAAATCAAGCTCCCCCTTTTAGTGACCAATACCAACAATTCCACCAAAACCGTGATCAATTCGATTAGATACCGAGAACGATATCGAGTACGCAAATGCTAAGCAACCAAATACCATTTATTAAATGGCGCCGCTGCCGGCTCTTTTCGTAAAGATTAACGGTTTTTAGTGAGAAAAATTGGATTTTGGGATCCGTTCTTGGGAACGTTATTTTCGAGCACAAAAAGTTTCAAAAATCCTAAAAAATATAAAATTTTCAAAAATCCAAAAACAATAAAAAAAGATAAAAAAAACCAAAAATATTGTATTTCATTTTAGTGTATGCGTACTCGATCTACGTCTTATTCTGAGCCCGAGACTCTTAGAGACTTAGATATGGCTGGTGTGCATAACAATAATAACAACCCACCTCACCCCAATTTGAATAACAACAACCACAATGTTCCCCTACCCGACCTTCGAACGATGAAGGAGCTTTGTCAGCCAACCATGAACGGACGTGGAGGACCGATTGCGCCGATGTAAATCACAGCTCCTGAATTTTCGTTGAAGCATCACATGATCCAAAAAGATCAAAACGCTTGTCCATTTCGCGGATTACCGGATGATGCCAACAAACATACTGACAAATTCATAACCGTCACTCAAAGCATGAAATTGCCCGGTGTTTCCATGGATTTTCTTTGCCTTCACCTTTTCCACACACTTTATCCCACCATGCCTAAAAATGGTTTGATCGTCTTCTCAAAAACTCAATTCATACATGGAATGACATGACTCAAAAATTTTTGTCGCGCTACTTTCCACCATCCATGGTCACTAGTCTTCGCAACCAAATCAGTGGATTCACTCAAGAACATGATGAGTCGCTTTCCGATGCTTGGGAACGATATAATGTCTTGATTGACCGTTGTCCGAACCATAACATGCTCCCCGTTACTTTGATTGATACTTTCTACAATGGTTTAACTTTTCGTGATCGGGATACGATTAATGCTGCCGCCGGTGGTACATTCATGAAGAGAAGACCTGAGGAGTGTAGAGAGCTTATAGAGAACATGACCACTCACCACAAAAATTGGGGTTCATCTACATCATCAATTAATAACTCGAGGGCCAATGTTTCTTCTACATCATCCAACCCAGAGATAACCGAACTTACCCGCCAAATAGCCGAGATGAAAAAAAACTTCTTAACCATGGATACAAACTAATTTCAACAAGCTAAAGATGTAGAAACTTCTTGTGAGATTTGCGGGGGATCTCATTCATACACCGATTGTCCTTCTACTCATGACAATCCAGAAAATGTGTATGCCGTTAACGGTAACTTTTCTACGGGAGGCTATCAAGCACGTCCTCAAGGTGACCGCAATTTGCTCAGTTATCGTTCAAACAACTTCCTTTCACCACCCGGTTTTCCTCCTCAAAACCAAAACAACCTCAATCGCAACAATCAAAACCAAACTCGAGCTCCAAATCAATATCAAACCCAAAGAAACCCATATCCACCTCAAGGAAATAACCAAGTTTACCAACAACCCGCTTATCAACCACCTGCCTACCATGCTCCTCCTTCCAACCAACCCATTAAATCAAGAGGTTAAAACTTACATGAGGAATAATGAAGCGCTGGTGAAGAATCTTCAGAGTAAAATCATCAACTTGAAAGGAGATATGGCGAAACAAGGGAATGATCTTCGAGCCGATATGCGAAACTCTTTGAGCAGTCAAACGAATGACTTAAGGGATATGATGGCTAGTTTCTTCCCAAGTAATCAAACCTCTGGTTCGGGTTCTCTACCGAGTAACACCGTTGCTAACCTAAGAGGGGAAATGAAAGCAATCACCACCCGAAGTGGCAAAGGTTTAAAGGAACCCGAGATTCCTACACCTACACCCGTGATTGTGACACAGGAAAACGAGTCCCCTTCTATAATTCCTCCACCTTCTACTTCTACCCCTCCACCACCCAAGGATGTGAGTGAGAATTCCATTCCCAAGCCTTCATCTCAACCTGATATACCTTATCTCTCAAGGTTGAGGAAAGAGAAGTTGAAGAACAAGGATGATATTCAAGTTTCGAACTTTCTTAAAATGTTTAATCAATTGAATTTCAACATCTCCTTTGCCGAGGCTCTCGCTCACATGCCAAAATATGCTAAAATGTTTAAATATCTTCTCAGTGACAAAGAAAAACTCCTTGATATTGCTCAGACCCAACTTAATGAGAATTGCCCCGCGGTTCTCTTAAGGAAATCACCAACAAAACTTGGTGATCTGGGTCATTTTCTCATTCCCTGCAACTTCTTCGGGGTAGAGAATTGTATGGCCCTAGCCGATCTAGGTGCTAGTATAAATTTAATGCCATTAAGTGTTTGGAAACAATTATCTCTACCCGATCTAGTCCCCACACGAATGACCTTGTAATTAGCTAAACGTACGGTTGCTTATCTAGTGGGGATAGCCGAAGATGTCTTCGTCGGTGTCGAAAAATTCACCTTTCCAGCGGATTTTGTTGTCGTTGACAACGAGATGGACCCCCATGTTCTATTAATCGTTGGACGTCCATTCTTGAGGACCGGTCGCACTCTCATTGATCTAGCCGCGGGCGAATTAATAATGAGAGTTGGTGACGATAAAATTGTCTTCAACATGGGTAAACTCTCTAAGCAACCTTATGAACACGAGAGCGTTAATTTCATTGACGTACTTGATGAGGCTTGTGAAGAACACTTCCAAGACTCTTGTTAAAGTGGTTTTTCTTCCCTACCCATTGTTGAGACCGTTGCCTCTATTGCTCGCTCACTAACTCCATTTGGAGAAAGTGATTTCCTTTTGAAAGAATTTGAAGCAACTTCAGGGGATGTGGACTTAAAATATGACGATTCTCCCTCCGATTGGGATGAAGACATTCGTACCATTGAGAAACTTCTCAATAAAGAACATATTTCTCCACCATCACCTAAGGAAGTTACAATCGATGATCCGAATTTGACTAAACCTCCCATCGACAATCCTCCGGATTTAGAGCTTAAGGATTTACCGTCTCATCTCAAATACGTTTTCCTTGAAGACAATAAGAAGTTACCCGTCATCATTGCAAAGGACTTGAAAGAAGAATAAAAATCTCGACTTATCGACGTGCTGAAGAATCATAAGAAAGAAATTGCTTGGAAAATTTCCGACATTCACGTAATTGATCCGAAGTTTTATACTCATAAAATTCTCATGGAAGATGACTTTAAACCCGCAATCCAAAGCCAAAGAAGGGTTAATCCAAAAATTCATGATGTCATCAAGAAAGAAGTTATCAAACTTCTAGATGCCAGACTGATTTACCCTATTTCGGATTCGCCATGGGTTAGTGCCGTCCATTGTGTGCCTAAGAAAGGCAGAATAACCGTGGTGCCCAATGAAAACAATGAGTTGATTCCTACTCGACTTGTCACGGGTTGGAGAGTTTGCATAGATTATCGAAAGCTCAATGATGCCACTCGCAAGGATCATTTTCTTCTTCCTTTCATGGATCAAATGCTCGAGCGTTTAGCGGGTAATGACTACTATTGCTTCTTAGACGGTTTCTCCGGATATTTTCAAATTCCCATCGATCCAAAAGACCAAGAGAAAACCACATTCACTTGTCCTTATGGATCATTTGCTTACAAAAGAATGCCTTTCGGTTTATGCAATGCTCCCGGGACTTTCCAAAGGTGTATGATGGCTATATTCCATGACATGTTGAAGAAACTATGGAAGTCTTTATGGATGATTTCTCGGTCTATGGTGATTCTTTCTCTGCTTGCCTTTCCAATTTAGAACGTATGCTCAAACGGTGTGAAGACACTCTTCTCGTTCTTAATTGGGAAAAATGCCATTTCATGGTAAAAGAAGGCATTGTTCTTGGTCATAAAATCTCCAAAGCCGGTCTTGAAGTCGACCGTGCTAAAGTTAATGTGATTGCTAAATTGCCTCCACCTTCAACCGTGAAGGGTGTGAGAAGTTTTCTTGGTCATGCGAGATTCTATCGTCGATTCATTCAAGATTTTTATAAGATCGCTCGCCCGATGACCCACCTCTTGGAAAAAGATACTCCTTTTATCTTTTCTAAAGACTGTATCGAATCTTTCAATCTTCTTAAGGATAAATTAACTAAGGCACCGGTCTTGGTTACCCCTAATTGGGAGTTAACTTTTGAATTGATGTGTGATGCTAGCGACTTTGCTATTGGAGCGGTTTTGGGACAAAGAGTGAACAAACACTTCCAACCAATCCATTATGCTAGCAAGACAATGACGGGGGCTCATTTACATTATACCACTACCGAAAAAGAGCTTTTAGCTGTAGTGTATGCTTTTGAAAAATTTCGCCCCTATCTTGTCCTTTCCACCACCATTGTCTATACCGACCATTCCGCGTTGAAGTACTTGTTAACAAAACAAGATTCCAAACCAAGACTTCTTCGTTGGGTTTTGCTCCTACAAGAATTTAAAATCAAAATTCGTGATAAAAAGGGAGCGGAAAACCTAGCCGCGGATCATCTTAGTAGACTCGAGGATCCTTATCAAGGGGAGCTCCCAAATCAAGAGATTAATGACTATTTTCCCCTTGAAGAGTTGATGTCTATTAACTCCAATCTTGATGAAACCTCATGGTTTACGGACATTGCAAACTATTTGGCGAGTGGAATTCTCATGGAAGGGTTAACGTCCCAACAAAAGAAAAAGTTCTTTAAAGACATTAAGCACTATTTTTGGGACGACCCTTACCTTTTCAAAAAATGTGCGGATCTTGTCATTCTTCGCTGTGTTGATGGGCCGGCAGCTTTATTAATCCTAGAAGCTTGCCATAAAGGACCCACCGGTGGTCACTTTGGTCCCAATTACACCGCGAAGAAAGTTTTCGACTCTGGATTTTATTTGCCCACCATTTATCGTGATGCACACGAAATGGATAAGCATTGTGATGCTTGCCAACGACAAGGCAAGATCACACAAAAAGATGAGATGCCTCAAAATTTCATCCAAGAATGTGAAATCTTTGACGTATGGGCATCGACTTTATGGGGCCATTTCCATCAACCATAGGGAACAAGTACATCCTCGTAGCCTTTGACTACGTATCTAAATGGGTTAAAGCAAAGGCTTTACCTACTAACGATGCGAGGGTGCTTGTGAACTTTCTGAAACAACTATTTGATCGATTCGGTGTTCCTCGTGCTATCATCAGTGACCGCGTGACTCATTTTTGCAATGATCAATTTGCTAGAGTCATGGCTAAGTACGGTGTCAATCATCGTCTTTCCACCGCTTATCATCCCCAAACAAATGGTCAAGCCGAGATTTCTAACCGTGGATTGAAAAGAATATTAGAGCGTACGGTGGGAGAGCATCGTGCCTCGTGGGCCGATAAGTTAGATGCTGCTTTGTGGGCTTTCCGTACCGCATATAAGACACCCATTGGTTGCACTTCATATCGTCTCATGTACGGGAAGGCATGCCACCTCCATATTGAGTTGGAGCATAAGGCGTATTGGGCCTTGAAATGGGCTAATTTTGATATCAACAAAGCCGGTGATCTTCGGAAGATTCAACTCAACGAGCTTAATGAACTAAGGAATGAAGCTTATGAGAATTCGCTGATCTACAAGGAGAAAACCAAGCTCATTCATGATTCTAGGATTAAGAATCAAGAGTTTCACGTAGGTGATCAAGTTTTACTTTTTAATTCTCGGTTGAAAATCTTTTCGGGCAAGCTTAAGAGCCGTTGGTCTGGTCCATTCACCATTGCCAAAGTCTTCCCTTATGTCACCATTGAGCTTTCTCAACCAAATGGGCCTAATTTTAAAGTGAATGGCCAGCGTGTGAAGTTGTACTTTGGTGAGGACATCTCTCATGATATGATCCAATCCCTCACCACGTTTCCCTTGAATTAATTCGGGGTCGAGTCAGGCTCGTGACTCGGTTAAAAAAACAAGCGCTTCTCGGGAGGCAACCCGTTGATCTATCCTTTACCCGTTTTTTATAATAAGTGTAGGGGGAGCTACATAGGGTCTGTTGTCTTGTTTCTTATGATGTGCAGGGATTAAAGCTTCAAAGAGAGCACTTTTGATGACAATTTACGACCCGTAATCCCGTGTACCCGTCTTCCCGGTTCTCTCCTAAACTGTCGTGATTCAATATTTCATATCTTATATGTTCACATTGAAATCACTATCGTTGTCCTTCCTTTAGCAAGATTTAAACAAAGTGCACAATGTCCTAAGTGTAGGGGAGTTTACTCCCACATGCTTAAACATTGAGGACAATGTTTATCTCAAGTGTAGGTGGGACTTCTATCGAAGTAAGTGATCTTTTCCATGAATTTGTCCTCGCTTTAACCGGAAAATTTGATTTTTCGACATTTTTCAAAATTTTTAATCTATTTTGGCCTAGTAGTTTTTCCTTTGTTATCGTTATTTACTTTCTTTGCTAAAATAAATTTTAATAAAGTGGTTTATATTTTCAAACGTCATGAATCTTTTGACTCAACCCGAGTTTAATTATCCAAGTTTACTCTAGCTAGTATCCTTAACGTGTTTAAGTCAAGTTTCCGCTAGTCTTTTATATAGGGAACTTTAAAACACGAAAGTCTTAGCTCTTACGAGTTAAGAACAAGAACTTTTCGCAAGTTCCTATAAATGATCCTAGAAAGTCGTTTATCAAGGGAACTTTAAAATGCGAATTCTAAACTTGAAAAAGTCTAAGAAGTTGCAAGATCCTATAGATGACTTGAAAACCCAAAACTTTGATTTAATTGGCTAAGCATCCACGAGTCTCATTCCTTGAGATTTTAAATTGTGGAGAACGAGAGATGATAGAGTCAATTATAAGTTTGGTATTCCTTCATGAATTTATGTGAGTTGATTACAAGCTTTTTCTCCCATCGCTTGTTAATAAATTTAATTGCAAAAAATAAGGTCGTACAATTTGAAAAGTTACTTAGCTTCTAGCACAAGATCGTTTAAAAGTTGCTCGGTGTTAATTAGAGTTCATAGCCAAGGCATAACTTACAGAAGCGGGATGCGAAGATTGGCGAGTCTGAAAAGGCCCTAACAAGGCATGAGGGCTACATTTTGTTGCTAAAGATCCCAAGTGATATGAAGAATCATTTATCAAAAATCAATATGAAGGATCGAGACACACGACGAAAAGCAAATACTCCCTTAAAGATCATGGAGATGTCTATCCGAAAAGACCCTAGCAAGGTATGAGGATAAATAAATCCAAGTCCTAAAAGGAGGCGGATCGTTGTATATCAAAATCCAAAATAAAGATTGGAGAAAAATGAAGAAGTCGTGGTCCAAGTATGAAGAATCTCTCAAAAACTTCAAGTGAAGAAATTCCTGTTATGAAGAGAAGACCATAATTTAAAGAACGTCTCTCAAGATTCGAAGTATGAAGTCGCTGCCAAATATCGGTCCGAGAAAGGTCTCAAATCGTGAAGCGAGTTATGCCAAGATAAGAACTTTAAGAGGTCCCGAGAAGCAGTTTTAAAAGATTTTGTCCTTTAGCTAACTATTGATTAAATCGTACCACTTTATTTTCGGCCTAAATGAACTGTCGAAATAAGTCAAACAATGCATCCTCGTGATCATTTAAGACAATAATAAAATATAAGAGATACACCTAGGAATAAGGGAGTCTAAGTAAATAATTGGGCCACATGAGTTTGTGTTAGTCTGCTAACTTATAATAACAATGATCTCGTTTATAAGCTTGGTGAGGGGAACATGAAACTTGAGGGTAATAATCATTCATGACAACCAAAACCCCAATGTAAGTCTTTGATTTCTTTACTTGTTTTGTATATATTTCTATCTTTTTAATTTCCTTAGTGTTTAGTATTTAATAATGGCCAAGGTAAGTTGATTATGATGGAAAATGTAAACCATGCTTTGAAATTAATGCATCGCATGAGGGCATTGCAATGGTCAAGTGTAGGGGATTTAATAAGTGTGAAAACACTTATCCTTTTACCACTTATTTCCAATAATAACAAGACCAAAACGTGTATTTTATGTTGCGTGGTTTGTGTTTTTATTGTGTTTCAGGATAAAAATATGAAAAAGGAACAAAACTCGGGCTTTCACGGGCTTTTATCGAAGAAAAAGAAAAAAGACGTAGTCAAAAGATCAAAAGTGCAAGAAGAACGGAAGTCAAAGGCCTATATTGAAGATTTATCGAAGAAAAAGTCTAAAGACGGAAGTTTAACAAAGTCGAAGAAACAAGTCTACTAAAAGAAGAAAAATAGAAGACGAGTTCAAGTTATCATTCGACTAATCCCGAGACAAAGTCGAGAAAGACGAGAAATTAAAAGACGAGAAAGAGAAAGAAAGAAGGAAGCAACATACCTCCCCTCTCCGCTGCCGGCTCTTTTCGTAAAGATTAACGGTTTTCTGTGAGAGACGCGTTGCTTTTTGGGATCCGTTCACTTGTGAGCGTTATTTTTCTTGCCTAAAAAATTCAAAAAATCATAAAAATTAAAAATTGATAAAAAACCATAAAAATTAAAAATTTCAAAGATCCAAAAAGATTTTATCTTTATTGTGTATATATATTGTCTTTGTGTTTGGTTTTGTTTTCTTTTGCATTTTCAGGTGTATGCGTACTAGATCTTCTAATTATCAAGAGCCCGAGCCTCAAGAAGATTTAGATATGTCAGGTGTTAACAACAACAACATTCCACCGCACCTCAATAATAATAATAACAACAATGTTCTTCCACAGCCCGATCTTCGGACCATGGAGGAGCTTTGTCAACCAACCATGTTTGGACGAGGAGGACCGATTGCGCCGATGCAAATCAACGCTCCTGAGTTTTCGTTGAAGCACCACATGATTCAGCAAGTACAAACAAACCCATTATGTGGATTGCCTGATGATGATGCCAACAAACACCTCGACAAGTTCATTACAATCACCCAAAGCATGAAGTTGGCCGGTGCCACAATGGATGAACTTCGCCTACAACTCTTTCCACACACTTTATTACATCATGCCGAGAAATGGTTTGATCGTCTCCCGAAGAATTCTATTCACACTCGGGATGACATGACTCAACGCTTTTTATCGCGCTACTTTCCACCATCCATGGTCACAAGCCTTCACAATCAAATCAGCGGTTTCATGCAAGACCCTGATGAATATCTTTTTGATGCTTGGGAGCGATATAATGTCTTGATTGATCGATGTCCAAACCACAATATGCTCCCTGTGACCTTAATTGATACTTTCTATAACGATTTGACTTTTCGTGATCGTGATACGATTAATGCAGCCGCCGGTGGAACATTTATGAAAAGTAGACCCGAGGAGTGTAGAGAGTTAATTGAGAACATGACTACTCACCACAAAAACTGGGATTCCTCTGCTTCTTCAAGGAACAACCCGAGAGTCAATGTTTCCTCCACCTCAGCAAACCCTGATATGACCGAACTCAGCCGCATGATGACCGAAATGAGCAAAAGTATTACGCTTCTCGCTTCAAACCAACAACAACAACAAGTTAAAGCGGTTGCTAATCCTTGTGAAACATGTGGCGGTCCTCACTCATACACCGATTGTCCTTCTACACAAGGAAATCCGGAAAATGTGTATGCAGCTTACGGTAATTATTCACCGGAAAATTACCAAGCTAGACAACAAGGGGATAGAAATCTGCTGAGTTACCGATCCAACAATTACCTTTCACCCGGTTTTTCTCCTCAAAACCAAAACCCCGCCACCAACTACAATAGAAGCAACCAAATCCCACCAAGAGCTTCTAACCCTTATCAACCACCCACCCAACAAACCCCACCCATTAATCCCGATGTTGAAGCCATCATGAGAACCCAAGGTGAGCAAATCAAGAATCTACAAAGCCAAATAATCAATTTGAAAGGAGATATCATGAAGCAAGGTAATGACATTAGAACCGAGGTTCGCGATAATATTCAATCCTCCTTCAGCACTCAAACGACTGAATTAAAGAATCTGTTGGCTAGTTTCTTGCCCGCCACTCAACCTTCTACTTCAAGTTCTCTACCTTCAAACACCGTCACCAATCCGCGAGCCAATGTGAGTGCTATTACTACTCGTAGTGGAGTTACCATCGTAGGACCACCAATCCCACCCCCATCATCTACACCTCCTCCACCACCATGTGTCCCTACTCCTCCTACACCTAGTATTAGTGCATCATTACCGTCTCCGCCTCGTCATGACGATGTATCTCGGAAGGATCCTTCAACATCTCAACCTTTACCAACTACACCTTCACCTTCCACCTATAAACCCAAAATCCCATACCCTTCTCGCTTAGGCAAGACCAACGAGCTAACCAAGAATGACTGTCAAGTATCAAAATATGTGAATATGCTATCTCAAATGACCATCAACATTAGCCTTGTTGAAGCACTTTGCCACATGCCGAAATTTGTCAAAGCATTCAAGGAATTGCTTAGCAAGAAGGAGAAGCTGATTGAACTCGCCAACACACGCTTAAATGAAAACTGCTCAGCAGTTATTCCTAAAGAATTACCGGAAAAGCTTGGAGATCCTGGTCGTTTTGTGTTGCCTTGTGTGTTCAACAAAACTGAAGAATTTACTGCCCTTGCTGATCTCGGGGCTAGTATTAATTTGATGCCTTTGAGTGTTTGGAAAACACTATCATTGCCCGACCTCACACCAACAAAGATGACTCTTGAACTTGCAAACCGCACTCTCGCTTACCCCGTTGGTATAGCCGAAGATGTGTTCATCAAAGTTGGCACATTTACTTTCCCGGTCGATTTTGTCGTAGTTGATTATGAAATGGACCCTCGTATTCCTTTAATACTTGGTCGGATATTTTTGAGAACCGGACGAGCTTTAGTTGATGTGGCCGAAGGTGAGTTAATCTTACGAGTCGGGGATGATTCAAAAGTTTTTAAAATGGGGAAGCTTACAGGCAAATCTTTTGGACGAGAATCAGTGAATATGATAAATGTGCTCGATGACTTTGTTGTCTACGACAATCCTCTATTCGATTCTTCCATCGATAATCCACTCTTTGACAATGATGTGGATGATTCTCGCTCCACTTTGGAACCTTCTCCCATTTATGATTCTCCACCGGTCTTTGATGCTTATGATGATTATGATTCTAGCTCAGATTCGGATGATTTTGATGATTGTACTTCTGAGTATCCCGATCTGCCAACGTATGATGATTTCGATGAGGCTGATACTCTTTCGAGCGATTCTTCACATGATGAAGATCCTCCGCCATCACTCGATCCTACTTTGGACGATTACTCATTTGAGGAAGACTTCTCTGAATTTCTCAACACTTACTTCCCTCATGAGAGTGATGCTCCTCCTTATGACTTTGAAGATTATCGTCTCGATCCTACTTTGGATTTGAAGCACATTCTTTCTAAGGAGAAGAAACCGGTCGACACCGATATCCGTTGCACATACGATTTGACACCTCTTTGTCCCACTTCTGAGGACGAGGTTGTGCTTCTTTGCGGATCTTCTTCACACTCTGCTGAGCCTGAGTGCTATTTTCCCCTAAAGGAAAAGGTGTTCGACCCCGGTATTGATATTCTACAGCCATCTTAGTATCCACTTGATGAAATAAAAGGAAAAATCTTTGGAAATTTTGAAGACATGCTTGCACCACTTCATCCTTGCTTCCACCGTGCTCCATCACTGCTTAAGGGAACCTTGCCTACTCTTCTATGGCTTGCCTTGTTCGCCTTAAGCTTGCGCTTATTGATGGACGAAAACTATGTCTTTGATCCTGGTGGATATGTTTCATGCTTCTTCCTATGATGATCAAGGTCGAGTCAGGCTCACGACTCGGTTAAAAAAAACCAAGCGCTTCTTGGGAGGCAACCCATGCATCTATCTTTTAGCTTTCTTTATCCTAAGTGTAGGGGGGACCCTTTGGTTTGCTATTCCCTATCCTCACTTCTTAATCAGGGATTCGAGCTTCAACGATCCACTCTTGATGACTCTTGACGACCCGTGATTCCATGTTCCACTTCTTCCCGGTTATATCCTAAACTCTTTTCGATTCACTATTTTATATTTTCTCAATATTAAAATACGAATCTCTTTAGTTGTCTTTTCCTTAGCGAGATTTAAACAAAGTGCACAATGTCCTAAGTGTAGGGGAGTTTACTCCCACATGCTTAAACATTGAGGACAATGTTTATCTTAAGTGTAGGGGGGACTTCTATCGAAGTTAAGTGGTCTTTTCCTTGTATTTGTCCTCATTTTAACCGGAAAATCAATTTTTCGACATTTTTCAAAATTTTTGATCTATTTTGGCCTATTAGTTTTTATCTTTGTATATTTATTTTCTTCCTTTGCTAGAATAAATCTTTGAATAAGTGGTTTTAATTTTCAAACGTTGTGAATCTTTTGACTCAACCCGAGTCTACTTATCTAAGTTACTCTAGCTAGTATCCTTAACGTGTTTAAGACAAGTTTTGCTAGGCTTTTGTATAGGGAGATATAAAACGCGAAAGTCTTAACTCTCACGGGTTAAGAACAAGAACTTTTCGCAAGTTCCTATAATTGATCCTAGAGAGTCGTTTATCAAGGGAACTTTAAAATGCGATTTCTAAACTTGAAAAAGTCTAAGAAATTAGAAGATCCTATAGGCGACTCAAAAACCCAAAACTTTGATTTAATATGCTAAGCATCCACGAGTCTCATTACTTAAGATTTTAAACTGTGGAGAACGAGAGATGATAGAGCCAATTATAAGTTCGGTATTCTTTCGTGAATTTATGTGAGTTAATTATGAGCCTATTCTCCCATCGCTTGCTAATAATTTATCTGCTAATAAATAAGGTTGTACGATTTGAAAAGTTACTTAGCTTCTAGCCCAAGATCGTTTAAAAGTTGCTCGGTATGGATTAGAGTTCATAGCCAAGGCATAACTTATTGAAGCGGGATGCGAAGATTGGCGAGTCCGAAAAGGCCCTAACAAGGCATGAGGGCTATATTTTGTTGCTAAAGATCCAAAGTGATGTGAAGAATCATTTATCGAAAATAAATATGAAGGATCGAGACACACGACGAAAAGCAAAAACTCCCCAAAAGTCATGGAGAAGTGTATCCGAAAAGACCCTAACAAGGTATGAGGATAAATAGATCCAAGTCATAAAAGGAGGCGGATCGTTGTATATCAAAGTCCAAAATAAAGATTGGAGAAAAATGAAGAATTCGTGGTCCAAGTATGAATCTCTCAAAACTTCAAGTGAAGAAATTCCATTATGAAGAGAAGACCATAATTTCATGAACGTCTCTCAAGGTTTGAAGTATGAAGTCGCTGCCAAATATCGGTCCGAGAAAGGTCTCAAATCACGAAGCGAGTTATACCAAGATATGAACTTTATGAGGTCCCGAGAAGCGGTTTTAAAAGATTTTGTCCTTTAGCTAACTATTGATTAAATCGTTCACCTTATTTTCAGACTTAATAACTATCGAAATAAGTCAAACAATGCATCCTCGTGATCATTCAAGACAACAATAAAATATAAGAGACACACCTAGGAATAAGGGAGTC
Source organism: Glebionis coronaria (assembly GCA_025667525.1). NCBI lineage: Eukaryota > Viridiplantae > Streptophyta > Magnoliopsida > Asterales > Asteraceae > Glebionis > Glebionis coronaria. The sequence continues at coordinate 355,845 of JANFOE010000459.1, forward strand.
TAAGTGAGTAATTGGCCCACATGAGTTCGTGATAGTTTACTAACTTATAATAACAATGATCTCGTTTTTAAGCTTGGTTTGGAGAAAGTGAAAACTTGAGGATGATGATTATTCATGACATTTCCAAAACCCAAGGTATGCTTTTGATTTCTTTATTTTGTATGTTTTTAATTTTCTATCTCTTTAATAAAGGCCAACGTGGATTAATTATGATGAAAAGTGTAATCTTGCTTTATAACTAATGCATTGCATGAGGACATTGCAATGGTCAAGTGTAGGGGATTTGATAGGTGTGTAAACACCCATCTTTTCTACCATTTAATTACAATAATAATCGGACCAAAACGTGTATTTTATGTCTTTTATGTCGGAATTATGCGTGGTTTGTGTTTTTGTTGTGATTTAGGACGAAAAGGTGAAAAGTGGAGAAAACACGGGAATTCACGGGCATTTACGGACTTTTATTGAAGAAAAAGATGAAAGACGAAGTCAAGAAGTCAAGAGTGCAAAAAGAACGGAAGTCTAAGACCAATTCTGAAGATTTATCGAAGAAAAAGTCAAAAGACGGAAGTTTATCAAAAGCATAAGAATTCAAGTCTATTTTATTGAAGAATTTAAAGACGAGTTCAAAGAAATCCCGAAGCCAAAAGTTCTTTAAGTCCAAGTTTAAAGAAGATTAGAAGAAAAGGACTAAGCATGCAATTAATGAAGATTAAAAGAAGGAGGGACTTAATCTCGCAATTAACAAGAAATGAAGGAGGGGAGGAAGCTTCCTTAATCCTCCCCTATAAATAGTCATTAGTTGTTAATCATTTTCTTTGTTGGCTAAATTGACAAATTAGCTCTTCCACCATTTACTTACCTTGCACCTTTAATTTCCTTGTCATTTAAATACTTGTCAATTTAATTACCTTGTCTTGCACATTAAATTCCTTTAATTTCAAGTAAGTTTTCATTTAATCTTTGTCAATCTTTACTTTATGTTGTTAATCTCTCATCTACCTTTCTTAATCTTTGATTTTTATGTTTATGTTTGTGTTCATGTTCATGTTCTTTATTTTGATCAAATGGGTTTTGATTATTGTGGTTAAATTTGTTTGTTTTGTTGATTTAAATTGTTAGTTTATGATTATTGATGTTTAGTTATTAGTTTGATTAAATCGTTTGTTTGATTTTGGTTAAATTTGTTGTTAGATTCGTGTATTTGTGATCCCTTGTTCTTCGGGAAGTTTGTTTTTGTGTTTCTGTATTCCCAGGAAAACTTCCGAGCCAAGACAAGAAAGGCTGTTCATTCGGAACTCCAAAGTTCCGAACCAGTGGCTTTCATTCGGAACTCAAAAGTTCCGGATCAAGGGGTTTCATTCGGAAGTCTCAAACTTCCGGATCAAGGCAAAGTTCCGGGTCAGCATATTCATTCAGAACTTTAGAAGTTCCGAACGAACTTCCGAACAAAGTTCCGAACAAAGTTCCGAACGAAAGTTCCGGACGAACTTCCGAACGAAGTTTCGAACGAAACTTCCGAACGAAAATTCCGAACGAAGTTCCGGACGAAGGACAAAGTTCCGAATTAGTGAAAACTTCCGAACCAAAGTTCCGACTCAAGCTTATTCATCTGGAAGTCTTCCGAACGAAAGTTCCGGATCAAGACTTCCGTATCAAGGGGTTCCGACTCAAGAACCAGGTTCATTCGGAACTTAAGACTTCCGAATCAAGGATTTTTGTCAGGTTCTTCTTAGTATTCCTTTTTAATTTTCTGTCTTTCATTTTCAATCTTTATTTTTCCCGCCTTTTATTTAATTGCACTTTAAGATTATTTGTCTTAGCCTTATTTTAGCTTTGCCTTAGTTTAAGTTTTAGATGCGTTTTAAGTTTGCCTTAGTTAGATTTAAGTTTGCGTTATTTACTTTAAGTGCCTTTTAATTTTAGTCACGCTTTTAAATACTTGCACTTTATTTTAAGTAGACTTAGATTTACTTTAACGCACTTTAACTTTAATTGTTTCGCACATTTATTTAAAAACAACCAAAAATATTTGTTTTACCAAAATCAACTGAGTCGTACTTTAAGCTGGAAATCAATTCGAAGAGATACCGAGAACAACAATTGAACCTAGTAAAATCTAAGTTATCAGTGTTAGTTAGTTTTTTTAGTCACTTTTCATTTTTCTAGTTTTTTCCATATCTTTGAGACAAGTAGGTGTTTTCTACTTTCTCTCTCTATATTTCTTCATCTTTTCTTTCAAGATTTAAGCTTTCATTTTATCTTGTATTTTGGAATCATTAACCTAAAAGTTCAAGTTTAAGCTTTTCATTATTAATCTTCTTCTACCTTTCTTTATTTTTGATTTGTTTTTTATTTGAGATAATCTTAGATCTTGTTTCATCTTGGTGTTTATTTGATTAAAAAGATTATCTTTTTGTTCATATCTAAGTTTTTATACGATTTGAGCTTTGAGCTTATTATGCTTTTTGGCTTATTTCGTATTTAACTTATTACTTTTTAAGTTTTCTTAAAAGTTTCGTTCTTCTTTAGGTTTGTTTTAATAAGTTTGCTTATTTAAGAGTTTTAAAAGTTCTTATTCGTGCTTATTTAACCTTTTCATTATTGAGTTGGTTAATTGTCGGACTGTGCTTTTTATCAAAGGAGAGCTTATTAATTTTGCTTATTACGGTTTACAAACCATCGGAAAAGGGTTTCCTGTTCCGACCATTATTCTGATCCTTTCATCGGAAAGGGGTTTTAGATTCCGACTGTTTTTCTGACCCTTCTATCGGAAAAGGGTTTTGGGATTCCGATCGTTATTCCGATCGACATTCCGACGGTAGTGATTATCTGATATTCCGATTGTAGAGGTGATCCATCATTCCGACGCTTATTCCGACATACATTCCGATAGAATTTGGTTTTCATTATTCCGACCCTTTTATAGACATTCCGACAATATTCCTTTTTATACATTCCAATTGTGTTCCGACGGGTTATTCCGACGTATTTTTCTGACAGTATTCCGACGGGATTCCGATATTGGGTATTCCGACGGGTTGAGTTTTACTTTTTGTTTCTAGTTAATTTTCAAGTCTTCTTTTTCCACCAATCAAGGTTAGACATTCTTGTTTTATTTTTAATATCTTTTACGTTTATGTTATTTAGAAACTTAGAAAATCAAGCTCCCCCTTTTAGTGACCAATACCAACAATTCCACCAAAACCGTGATCAATTCAATTAGATACCGAGAACGATATCGAGTACACAAATGCTAAGCAACCAAATACCATTTATTAAATGGCGCCGCTGCCGGCTCTTTTCGTAAAGATTAACGGTTTTAGTGAGAAAAATTGGATTTTGGGATCCGTTCTTTTGGGAACGTTATTTTCGAGCACAAAAATTTTCAAAAATCCTAAAAAATATAAAATTTTCAAAAATCCAAAAACAATAAAAAAAAGATAAAAAAATAAAAAATATTGTATTTCATTTTAGTGTATGCGTACTCGATCTACGTCTTATTCTGAGCCCGAGACTCTTAGAGACTTAGATATGGCTGGTGTGCATAACAATAATAACAACCCACCTCACCCTAATTTGAATAACAACAACTACAATGTTCCCCCACCCGACCTTCGAACGATGGAGGAGCTTTGTCAGCCAACCATGAACGGACGCGGAGGATCGATTGCGTCGAAGCAAATCACGACTCCTGAATTTTCGTTGAAGCATCACATGATCCAACAAGTTCAAACGCTTGTCCATTTCGCGGATTATCGGATGATGCCAACAAACATCTTGACAAATTCATAACCGTCACTCAAAGCATGAAATTGCCCGGTGTTTCCATGGATTTTCTTCGCCTTCACCTTTTTCCACACACTTTATCCCACCAAGCCGAAAAATGGTTTGATCGTCTTCCCAAAAACTCAATTCATACATGGAATGACATGACTCAAAAAATTTTGTCGTGCTACTTTCCACCATCCATGGTCACTAGTCTTCGCAACCAAATCAGTGGATTCACTCAAGAACCTGATGAGTCGCTTTTCGATGCTTGGGAACGATATAATGTCTTGATCGACCGTTGTCCGAACCATAACATGCTCCCCGTTAATTTGATTGATACTTTCTACAATGGTTTAACTTTTCGTGATCGTGATATGATTAATGCTGCCGCCGGTGGTACATTCATGAAGAGAAGACCTGAGGAGTGTAGAGAGCTTATAGAGAACATGACCACTCACCACAAAAATTGGGATTCATCTGCATCATCAAGGAATGACCCGAGGGCCAATGTTTCTTCTACATCATCCAAAACCCAGAGATAACCGAACTTACCCACCAAATAGCCGAGATGAACAAAAACTTCTTAACCATGGCTACAAACCAGTTTCAACAAGATAAAGCTGTAGCAACTTCTTGTGAGATTTGCGGGGGTTCTCATTCATACACCGATTGTCCTTCTACTCATGACAATCCGGAAAATGTGTATGCCGCTAACGGTAACTTTTCTACGGGAGGCTATCAAGCACGTCCTCAAGGTGACCGCAATTTGCTCAGTTATCGTTCAAACAACTTCCTTTCACCACCCGGTTTTCCTCCTCAAAACCAAAACAACATCAATCGTAACAATCAAAACCAAACTCGAGCTCCAAATCGATATCAAACCCAAAGAAACCCATATCCACCTCAAGGAAATAACCAAGTTTACCAACAACCCGCTTATCAACCACCTGCCTACCATGCTCCTCCTTCCAACCAACCCACAACATTTAATCAAGAGGTTGAAACTTACATGAGGACTAATGACGCGCTAGTGAAGAATCTTTAGAGTCAAATCATCAACTTGAAAGGAGATATGGCGAAACAAGGGAATGATCTTCGAGCCGATATGCGAAACTCTTTGAGTAGTCAAACGAATGACTTAAGGGATATGATGGCTAGTTTCTTCCCAAGTAATCAAACCTCTGGTTCGGGTTCTCTACCGAGTAACACCGTTGCTAATCCAAGAGGGGATATGAAAGCAATCACCACCCGAAGTGGCAAAGGTTTAAAGGAACCTGAGATTCCTACACCTACACCGGTGATTGTGACATAGGAAAACGAGTCCCCTTCCTCAAATTCCTCCACCTTCTACTTCTACCCCTCCACCACCCAAGGATGTGAGTGAGAATTCCATTCCCAAGCCTTCATCTCAATCCGATATACCTTATCCCTCAAGGTTGAGGAAAGAGAAGTTGAAGAACAAGGATGATATTCAAGTTTCGAACTTTCTTAAAATGTTTAAACAATTAAATTTCAACATCTCCTTTGCCGAGGCTCTCGCTCACATGCCGAAATATGCTAAAATGTTTAAATATCTTCTCAGTGACAAAGAAAAACTCCTTGATATTGCTCAGACCCAACTTAATGAGAATTGCTCCGCGGTTCTCTTAAGGAAATTACCAACAAAACTTGGTCATCTGGGTCGTTTTCTCATTCCTTCCAACTTCACCGGGGTAGAGAATTATATGGCCCTAGCCGATCTAGGTGCTAGTATAAATTTAATGTCATTAAGTGTTTGGAAACAATTATCTCTACCCGAGCTAGTCCCCACACGAATGACCTTAGAATTTGCTAACCCTACGGTTGCTTATCCAGTGGGGATAGCCGAAGATGTCTTCGTCGGTGTCGAAAATTCACCTTTCCGGCGGATTTTGTTGTCGTTGACTACGAGATGGACCCCCGTGTTCCATTAATCGTTGGACGTCCATTCTTGAGGACCGGTTGCTCTCTCATTGATGTAGCCGCGGGCGAATTAATCATGAGAGTTGGTGACGATAAAATTGTCTTCAACATGGGTAAACTCTCTAAGCAACCTTATGAACACGAGAGCGTTAATTTCATTGACGTACTTGATGAGGCTTGTGAAGAACACTTCCAAGACTCTTGTAAAAGTGGTTTTTATTCTCTACCCATTGTTGAGACCGTTGCCTCTATTGCTCCCTCACTAACTCCATTTTGAGAAAGTGATTTCCTTTTGAAAGAATTTCAAGCAACTTTAGGGGACGTGGACTTAAAATATGACGATTCTCCCTCCGATTGGGATGAAGACATTCGTACCATTGAGAAACTTCTCAATGAAGACCATATTTCTCCACCATCACCTAAGGAAGTTATAATCATGATCTGAATTTGACTAAACCACCTATCGACAATCCTCCGGATTTAGAGCTTAAGGATTTACCGTCTCATCTCGAATATGTTTTCCTTGAAGACAATAAGAAGTTACCCGTCATCATTGCAAAGGACTTGAAAGAAGAAAAAAAATCTCGACTTATCGACGTGCTGAAGAATCATAAGAAAGCAATTGCTTAGAAAATTTCCGACATTCGCGGAATTGATCCAAACTTCTATACTCATAAAATTCTAATGGAAGATGACTTTAAACCCGCAATCCAAAGCCAAAGAAGGGTTAATCCAAAAATTCATGACGTCATCAAGAAAGAAGTTATCAAACTTCTAGATGCCGGACTGATTTACCCTATTTCAGATTCGCCATGGGTTAGTCCCGTCCATTGTGTGCCTAAGAAAGGCGGAATAACCGTTGTGCCCATTGAAAACAACGAGTTGATTCCTACTCGACTTGTCACGGGTTGGTGAGTTTGCATAGATTATCGCAAGCTCAATGATGCCACTCGCAAGGATCATTTTCCTCTTCCTTTCATGGATCAAATGCTCGAGCGTTTAGCGGGTAATGACTACTATTGCTTCTTAGACGGTTTCTCTGGGTATTTTCAAATTCCCATCGATCCAAAAGACCAAGAGAAAACCACATTCACTTGTCCTTATGGAACATTCGCTTACAAAAGAATGCCTTTCGGCTTATGCAATGCTCCCGGGACTTTCCAAGGGTGTATGATGGCTATATTCTATGACATGGTTGAAGAAACTATGGAAGTCTTTATGGATGATTTCTCGGTCTATGGTGATTCTTTCTCTACTTGCCTTACCAATTTAGAACGTATGCTCAAACGGTGTGAAGACACTCGTCTCGTTCTTAATTGGGAAAAATGCCATTTCATGGTAAAAGAAGGCATTGTTCTTGGACATAAAATCTCCAAAGCCAGTCTTGAAGTCGACCGTGCTAAAGTCAATGTGACTGCTAAATTGCCTCCACCTTCAAACGTGAAGGGTGTGAGAAGTTTTCTTGGTCATGCGGGATTCTATCGTCGATTCATTCAAGATTTTTCTAAGATCGCTCGCCTGATGACCCACTTCTTGGAAAAAGATACTCCTTTTGTCTTTTCTAAAGAGTGTATCGAATCTTTCAATCTTCTTAAGGATAAATTAACTAAGGCACCGGTCTTGGTTACCCCTAATTGGGAGTTACCTTTTGAATTGATGTGTGATGCTAGCGACTTTGCTACTGGAGCGGTTTTGGGACAAAGAGTGAACAAACACTTCCAACCAATCCATTATGCTAGCAAGACAATGACGGGGGCTCAATTGCATTATACCACTACCGAAAAAGAGCTTTTAGCTATAGTGTATGCTTTTGAAAAATTTCGCCCCTATCTTGTCCTTTCCACCACCATTGTCTATACCGACCATTCCGCGTTGAAGTACTTGTTAACAAAACAAGATTCCAAACCAAGACTTCTTCGTTGGGTTTTGCTCCTACAAGAATTTAAAATTGAAATTCGTGATAAAAAGGGAGCAGAAAACCTAGCCGCGGATCATCTTAGTAGACTCGAGCATCCTTATCAAAGGGAGCTCCCAAATCAAGAGATTAATGACTCTTTTCCCCTTGAAGAGTTGATGTCTATTAACTCAAATCTTGATGAAACCCCATGGTTTGCGGACATTGCAAACTATTTGGCGGTTGGTATTCTCATGGAATGGTTAACGTCCCAACAAAAGAAAAAGTTCTTTAAAGACATTAAGCACTATTTTTGGGACGACCCTTACCTTTTCAAACAATGTGCCGATCTTGTCATTCGTCGGTGTGTTGATGGGCCAGCAGCTTTATTAATCCTAGAAGCTTGCCATAAAGGACCCACCGGTAGTCACTTTGGTCCCAATTACACCGCGAAGAAAGTTTTCGACTCTGGATTTTATTGGCCCACCATTTATAGTGATACACACGAAATGGATAAGCATTGTGATGCTTTCCAATGACAAGGCAACATCACACATAAATATGAGATGCCTCAAAATTTCATCCAAGAATGTGAAATCTTTGACGTATGGGGCATCGACTTTATGGGGCCATTTCCATCATCCAAAGGGAACAAGTACATCCTCGTAGCCGTTGACTACGTATCTAAATGGGTTGAAGCAAAGGCTTTACCTACTAATGATGCGAGGGTGCTTGTGAGCTTTCTGAAACAACTACTTGCTCGATTCTGTGTTTCTCGTGCAATTATTAGTAACCGCGGGACTCATTTTTGCAATGATCAATTTGCTAGAGTCATGGCTAAGTACGGTGTTAATCATCGGCTTTCCACCGCGTATCATCCCCAAACAAATGGTCAAGCCGAGATTTCTAACCGTGGATTGAAAAGAATATTAGAGCGTACTGTGGGAGAGCATCGTGCCTCGTGGGCAGGTAAATTAGATGATGCTTTGTGGGCTTTCCGTACCGCATATAAGACACCCATTGGTTGCACTCCATATCGTCTTGTGTACGGGAAGGCATGCCACCTCCCTATTGAGTTGAATCATAATGCCTATTGGGCTTGAAATGGGCTAATTTTGATATCAACAAAGTCGGTGATCTTCGGAAGATTCAACTCAACGAGCTTAATGAACTAAGGAATGAAGCTTATGAGAATTTGCTGATCTAAAAGGAGAAAACCAAGCTCATTAATGATTCTCGGATTAAGAGTCGAGAGTTTCACGTAGGTGATCAAGTTTTACTTTTTAACTCTCGGTTGAAAATCTTTTCGGGCAAGCTTAAGAGCCGTTGGTCTGGTCCATTCACCGTCGCCAAAGTCTTCCCTTATGGCACCATTGAGCTTTCTCAACCAAATGGGCCTAATTTTAAAGTGAACGGCCAGCGTGTGAAGTTGTACTTTGGTGAGGACATCTCTCATGAGGTGATCTCATCCCTCACCACGTTTCCCTTGAATTAATTCGGGGTCGAGTCAGGCTCGTGACTCAATTAACAAAAACAAGCGATTCTTGGGAGGCAACCCGTTGATCTATCCTTTACCCGTTTTTTATAATAAGTGTAGGGGGGAGCTACATAGGGTTTGTTGTCTTGTTTCTTATGATGTGCAGGGATTAAAGCTTCAAAGAGAGCACTTTTGATGACATTTGACGACCCGTAATCCCGTGTACCCGTCTTCCTGGTTCTCTCCTAAACTGTCGTGATTCAATATTTTACATCTTATATGTTCACATTGAAATCACTATCGTTGTCCTTCCCTTAGTAAGATTTAAACAAAGTGCACAATGTCCTAAGTGTAGGGGATTTTACTCCCACATGCTTAAACATTGAGGACAATGTTTATCTCAAGTGTAGGGGGGACTTCTATTGAAGTAAGTGGTCTTTTCCATGAATTTGTCCTTGTTTTAACCGGAAAATTTAATTTTTCGATATTTTTCAAAATTTTTAATCTTTTTTGGCCTAGTAGTTTTTCCTTTGTTATCGTTATTTACTTTCTTTGCTAAAATAAAGTTTAATAAAGTGGTTTTAAATTTTCGAACGTCATGAATCTTTTGACTCAACCCGAGTTTACTTATCCAAGTTTACTCTAGCTAGTATCCTTAACGTGTTTAAGTCAAGTTTTTGCTAGACTTTTATATAGGGAACTTTAAAACGTGAAAGTCTTAGCTCTTACGGTTTAAGAACAAGAACTTTTCGCAAGTTCCTATAATTGATCCTAGAAACTCGTTTATCAAGGGAACTTTAAAATGCGAATTCTAAACTTGAAAAAGTCTAAGAAGTTGCAAGATCCTATAGATGACTTGAAAACCGAAAACTTTGATTTAATTGGCTAAGCATCCATGAGTCTCATTCCTTGAGATTTTAAATTGTGGAGAACGAGAGATGATAGAGTCAATTATAAGTTTGGTATTCCTTCATGAATTTATGTGAGTAGATTATAAGCTTTTTCTCCCATCGCTTGTTAATAAATTTAATTTCAATAAATAAGGTCGTACGATTTGAAAAGTTACTTAGCTTCTAGCACAAGATCGTTTAAAAGTTGCTCGGTATTAATTAGAGTTCATAGCCAAGGCATAACTTATTGAAGCGGATGCGAAGATTGGCGAGTCCGAAAAGGCCCTAACAAGGCATGAGGGCTACATTTTGTTGCTAAAGATCCCAAGTGATATGAAGAATCATTTATCAAAAATCAATATGAAGGATCGAGACACACGACGAAAAGCAAATACTCCCTTAAAGATCATGGAGAAGTCTATCCGAAAAGACCCTAGCAAGGTATGAGGATAAATAAATCCAAGTCCTAAAAGGAGGCGGATCGTTGTATATCAAAATCCAAAACAAAGGTTGGAGAAAAATGAAGAAGTCGTGGTCCAAGTATGAAGAATCTCTCAAAAATTTCAAGTGAAGAAATTCCTACTATGAAGAGAAGACCATAATTTCAAGAACGTCTCTCAAGATTCGAAGTATGAAGTCGCTTCCAAATATCGGTCCGAGAAAGGTCTCAAATCGTGAAGCGAGTTATGCCAAGATATGAACTTTAAGAGGTCCCAAGAAGCAGTTTTAAAATTTTTGTCCTTTAGCTAACTATTGATTAAATCGTCCCACTTTATTTTCGGCCTAAATGAACTATCGAAATAAGTCAAACAATGCATCCTCGTGATCATTTAAGACAACAATAAAATATAAGAGATACACCTAGGAAGAAGGGAGTCTAAGTAAATAATTGGGCCAAATGAGTTTGTGTTAGTCTGCTAACTTATAATAACAATGATCTCGTTTATAAGCTTGGTGAGGGGAACGTGAAACTTGAGGGTAATAATCATTCATGACAACCAAAACCCCAATGTAAGTCTTTGATTTCTTTACTTGTTTTGTATATATTTCTATCTTTTTAATTTCCTTAGTGTTTAGTATTTAATAATGGCCAAGGTAGGTTGATTATGATGGAAAATGTAAACCGTGCTTTGAAATTAATGCATCGCATGATGGCATTGCAATGTTCAAGTGTAGGGGATTTAATAAGTGTGAAAACACTTATCCTTTTACCACTTATTTCCAATAATAACAAGACCAAAACGTGTATTTTATGTCGTAAAAGTCAGAATTATGCGTGGTTTATGTTTTTATTGTGTTTCAGGATAAAAATATGAAAAAGAAAGAAAACACGGGCTTTCACGGGTTTTTATCGAAGAAAAAGACAAAAGACAAAGTCAAAAGATCAAAAGTGCAAGAAGAACGGAAGTCAAAGGCCTATTCTAAAGATTTATCGAAGAAAAAGTCTAAAGACGGAAGTTTAACAAAGTCGAAGAAACAAGTCTACTATAAGAAGAAAAATAGAAGACGAGTTCAAGTTATCATTTGACTAATCCCGAGACAAAGTCGAGAAAGACGAGAAATTAAAAGACGAGAAAGAGAAAGAAAGAAGGAAGCAACATACCTCCCCTCTCCTATAAATACCCTCCTAATGCTTCATTAGGAGGGTGTTAGTTAGTTTTTTAGTCACTTTTCATTTTTCTATTTTTTTCATATCGTTAGAGAGAAGTAGGTGTTTTCTACTTTCTCTCTCTAGATTTCTTCATCTTTTCTTTCAAGATTTAAGCTTTCATTTTATCTTGTATTTTGGAATTATTAATCTACAAGTTCAAGTTTAAGCTTTTCATTATTAATCTTCTTCTACCTTTCTTTATTTTTGATTTGTTTTTTATTCGAGATAATCTTAGATCTTGTTTCATCTTGATGTTTATGTGATTTAAAAGATTATCTTTTTGTTCATATCTAAGTTTTTATACGATTTGAGCTTTGAGCTTATTATGCTTTTTGGCTTATTTTGTATTTAACTTATTTCTTTTTAAGTTTTCTTAAAATTTTCTTTCTTCTTTAAGTTTGTTTTAATAAGTTTGCTTATTTAAGAGTTTTGAAAGTTCTTATTTGTGCTTATTTAACTTTTTCATTATTGAGTTGGTTAAGTGTCGGACTGTGATTTTTATCAAAGGAGAGCTTATTCATTTTGATTATTATGGTTTACAAACCATCGGAAAAGGGTTTTCCCTTTCCGACCATTATTCTGGTCCTTTCATCGGAAAGGGGTTTTGGATTCCGACTGTTTTTCTGACCCTTCTATCGGAAAAGGGTTTTGGGATTCCGATCGTTATTCTGATCGACATTCCGACAGTAGTGATTATCTGATATTCCGATTGTAGAGGTGATCCATCATTCCGACGCTTATTCCGACATACATTCCGATAGAATTTGGTTTTCATTATTCCGACACTCTTATAGACATTCCGATAGTTTTCCTTTTTATACATTCCAATTGTGTTCCGACGGGTTATTCCGACGGATTTTTCCGACAGTATTCCGACAGGATTCCGATACTGGGTATTCCGACGGGTTAAGTTTTACTTTTTGTTTCTAGTTAATTTTAAAGTCTTCTTTTTCCACCAATCAAGGTTAGACATTCTTGTTTTATTTTTAATATCTTTTACGTTTATGTTATTTAGAAACTTAGAAAATCAAGCTCCCCCTTTTAGTGACCAATACCAACAATTCCACCAAAACCATGATCAATTCAATTAGATACCGAGAACGATATCGAGTACACAAATGCTAAGCAACCAAATACCATTTATTAAATGGCGCCGCTGCCTGCTCTTTTGGTAAAGATTAACGGTTTTTAGTGAGAAAAATTGGATTTTGGGATCCGTTCTTTTGGGAACGTTATTTTCGAGCACAAAAATTTTCAAAAATCCTAAAAAATATAAAATTATCAAAAATCCAAAAACAATAAAAAAAGATAAAAAAACCAAAAATATTGTATTTCATTTTAGTGTATGCGTACTCGATCTACGTCTTATTCTGAGCCCGAGACTCTTAGAGACTTAGATATGACTGTTGTACATAACAATAATAACAACCCAGCTCACCCCAATTTGAATAACAACAACAACAATGGTCCCCCACCCGACCTTTGAACGATGGAGGAGCTTTGTCAGCCAACCATGAATGGACGCATGAGGACCAATTGCGCCGATGCAAATCACGGCTCCTGAATTTTCGTTGAAGCATCACATGATCCAACAAGTTCAAACCGCTTGTCCATTTCGCGGATTACCGGATGATGCCAACAAACATCTTGACAAATTCATAACCGTCACTCAAAGCATGAAATTGCCCGGTGTTTTCATGGATTTTCTTCGCCTTCACCTTTTTCCACACACTTTATCCCACCACGCCGAAAAATGGTTTGATCGTCTTCCCAAAAACTCAATTCATACATGGAATGACATGACTCAAAAAATTTTGTCGCGCTACTTTCCACCATCCATTGTCACTAGTCTTCGCAACCAAATCAGTGGATTCACTCAAGAACCTGATGAGTCGCTTTTCGATGCTTGGGAACGATATAATGTCTTGATCGACCGTTGTCCGAACCATAACATGCTCCCCGTTACTTTGATTGATACTTTCTACAATGGTTGAACTTTTTCAAGTTTAGAGAATGCATTTTAAAGTTCCCTTGATAAGTGACTTTCTAGGATCAATTATAGGAACTTGCGAAAAGTTCTTGTTCTTAGCCCGTATGAGCTAAGACTTTCGCGTTTTAAAGTTCCCTATATAAAAGTCTAGCAAAACTTGATTCAAGCGGGTTAAGGAATGTAAAGGTCTCCAAATGCCCATCAAGTCAAAAATTAACTCTTATTCTACCCATCGAAAAATATACATTCGTGTCTTAAAAACACTTATGAAAATTAAGAAATATTTTAAAATTTGGCAATTTTTAGCCTTATTTGCAACAAAACAAAACAAAACGATGAAAGTTGGAAAATGTGAGGGCGTAGCAAGGCAAGTATCTATTCACCCCCTATACTAAAATTATACATTGTCCTTAATGTTTCGAGTCTGAAGGTGGAGCACCCCCATACTAGATACGAAGAGTCGAATGCTTAGGATCTAGCATGGGAAGGGTGATCAACAATATATCTAAAGTCGTTTATGAATTATGTTAAAAGATAATTGTTAGAACAATAAAGGATATGTCATGGATTTGTGAAAAACTCTTCAAGCAAACGATCGAGGCTCATGTAAACGAACACGAGAGTCTTCAATCCTAGCGATGATGATGATCTAGATAACACGTTCACAAACAACCACGAGACAACGAGTAGGAAGGGCAAAAATCCCCCCACATTACTACATTAGAAAGCGATAATATATACATGCATAAGCATGGGATCTCCCCCACGAGGCACCTCGTTTTTGATTATTGAGTCATGAGCTCGACTCGATCCCCTAAATGCTAATTATCATTGGGGAATGTGACTTGGTCCAGGTCGTCCAAAGAAGGGACTTCCCCACCAAAGTAGTGCTTAAGTCTATGTCCATTTACCTTGAAATTAGGACCATCATTTTGAGCTAGCTCGTTGGTCCCATAAGGAAACACTTGTGTTATGGTGAACGGACCCGACCAACGAGATTTCAATTTCCCGAAAAATATCTTCAAACGAGAGTTAAAAAGTAACACTTGATCACCAACGTTAAAAACCGGTTTTTCATCTTTGAGTCATGAAACTTTTTAGTATTTTCCTTAAAAACTAATGAATTTTCATAAGCATTATCTCTTAGATCATCCAATTTATTAAGTAGGCCCCACATGCCGCGACAAGACAAAGAAGGAGGCCAAGTGGGCCTTTTGGCCCAAAACCAATTTTAATAAAAACCTCAGGAGGAAACCTTTTTCATTATTTTTAGGTTTACAGAAAAGTTTTTGTCTCCTCCTTGTCCTCCTTTGTGCCGCCGGCTACACCACAACAAGAGGCAAAACCGGAGGATTTTGGTTGCTAGTTTAATTGTTCGTGATCATCTTTTCATTCTACACGCATTTGGTATAATCAAACCCTTTTTCTTTCTTTTTAAATCTTTTTATTTCATGTTAATTATTTAAGTAAGCATTAAGATTACAGATAAGAACATGTAATGGATTAATTAAATATATGGGACGGGTTTGGTTTGTGTGTGGTTGGTTCGGCTGAGACACCGAGACCCCCAAAGGGGTGCTCGACTTGCGTTTAAACACCACCACCGAGACCATAAAGGTCTCGGCTTAGTTTGTTTATGTCTCGGGCGCAGCAAGGAACTCCGACCTAGGGCCGGGGTAGGTTTTGTTTTCGGTTTGTGTGCACCGAGGCACTAGTGAGAACCCCTATGGGGTTCAGTTGGTTTTATTTTTCGGAACTGAGACCAAAGGGACCCCGACATTAGGTCGGGGTTTGTTTACATGTTTGTTAGAATAAGTAGTGTCAACTGATACCCATCCAAGGTCTCGGTGGGACTTGTTTATAGCTTATTTGGTTCGGCTTAATTAAAACACTGGCTCGGGATTCGGGTTTTCATGAAAACTATTTTTATAAGTCATGTTATATTAAACTTTAGGTTAATTAATTTATTAATTTAATTCATGTATAACCTAAGGTATTTATACTTAGTCATTTTAATTAAACATGTATTTTAATTAAAATCATATAACGTATAGTTTAATTAAATTAACCAGTTATTTAATTATTAAGCAATAACCATGACTTGTATTGTACTAATTTAACTCCACTTATTATTTATAATTCAGCTTAAATCTAATTATGGAGACTTACTAATTTTGGGAACTTTCTATTTTTGGAAACTTTCTATTTTTGGAAACTTTCTATTTATGGAAAGCTGATATTTTTAGAAAGTTACTTAGTATTACAATACAAGTATTATAATACACTAATACATGAATAATACACAACAGAACATCAGAATAACGATAGTTAACACAGTAAACAGTAAAACATGACATTATACGTATAACAAGCTAATAACACACGGAACCAGTAAAACAAATGTAATTCAGACAACTCATACACGTCCATATTTCTAATGTAGTGTTATCCGTCGAGGCGGATTAGTCTTCATCGTTTTTCCTTAGCTTCTACTGGACATAAGGTACGGATTTCCTGTCCTTCAACAAGGACAATCTCTTCCTTCATTAGGATTTCCCGTATGCAGCCAACTATTTTTCCCAGTACTTACAGATTAAATGCTTATGTTTTATTAGTTACCTTAGCCATATACATGCTTGACCAGTTTCACCTAGTTATGGAGGTACCATAACCATAACACTAGAGGCACTAGTGTTATGACTTCACCACGACAGAGTGATAGCTCGTTGCGTCCTTTTTCAGTTATTTTGCCATTATATTATTATATTATCATGTGGGGCGTATGGGTGCATCCTAGTTACATGTTTCAGTCAGGATTTATGGTGAATGTGGTGTGTGCCTTGCATCCTTCACAAGGAGCTAATCCCTCCTGCCCACTTACCAATTAAATTAGAGGCATCCCCTCTAATTTGCATGACGAGGTCACCCCTCCAAGTATTCATGCACGTTGTTGACCTCATGACCTATATTGGCTATTATGGTACATTAACTAATACAGAATTTCATAAGTAACATAAGCTATGTTTTCAGAACTAAAACCAGTTAACATGACAGACAACTAGGTTTTCCAGGACTTATTCATTTCCGTTGCCATTCATGCTTTATACTCTTCATATGCTTCTATATTCTATGTTTTTTCATGCTTTATTGTATATCCGTGCACTGAGCGTTATTCTCAGCCGTCTACTTTTCCATGTTCCCAAATGGCAGGTACCCAAGGACGCAAGTAGGAACTCTAGAGTATGTGAATTCAGATTGGAAGCTATCTGGCCTCTTTTACCTTATGCATTTATTCCTACTTTATCATACTTTTCTTCTTTTGGACATTGTTTAGTCCTTTCCATTCACAGTACTTATATTGCTTGTGTGTGAGTTACTAGACTACCGATGTTTGATTCCGGTATTTCTATTTATGGTCATGAATGTTTAGACATTTACCTTGCATGCTTTGATGATATGCCATAATTTACTGTAGCATCCTATCCTATTAAATGAGGTGTTACAATTATGTTATCAGAGACTTGGTTTCGACCTTTAGCTCTATAAAACATGACCTATGACTTACGGGTAGTGACCAGTGTCTTCCTAGAACTGACAGTTGGTTTTTATGCATTCATTCATTTTTCATTTTATTTCATGCATTCATATCATTGTAGCAGGTTTATGACTAAGTAATGGTTGGTACAGGACTGGCCCTATTTAGGCATGTTCCTTTATCGAAACTTTTAACTTTGGGACCGACCCATTGGCGTCCCCGCGCCATGTCTTTTGTTTTGAGTGAACTGACCATAGGCGTTCACTCCGTTCATATAAAAGTTTTATAAATTGCATCATGCATTTTTACATTGTTTCATGCATTATAAACTGCTTCTTTGATTTATACATTGTTCATGCATTCTTATGTTATCTCATTTCAGATTTATGATTTATGTTGCATTTTGTTGTTTTATACTGTCAGATGGTGAAAAATCGCAATACTCCAGATTTGACATCAGCTGTCAATGCAGCTCTACAAGCCCTCCTTCCCCAACTTTGCAATGAAATTAGAGATGAACTTCAGGCGGATTTACAGGCTCATGGTAATCACAACAACCCTCCTCCGCCTCCACCGGTTACTCTTATGACTTGGTTGGAGAGATTCAACAAACAACGAACCTGTTCGTTTGAGCAGACAGACAGCCCCAACGAGGCTGAAGCTTGGATTTCTCACATCGAGAAGATTTTCAATGCAATGGGTTGTGATGGTGTTTTCAAGGCAAGACTGGCTTGCTATAAGTTTGAAGGCGATGTGCTGTAGTGGTGGAAATCGGTCAAGCACTCCAACAGTGGTGACAATTGGGTTGCACAGCTGACATGGGACCGGTTTAAGGAGCTCTTCCTTAATTAGTACTTTTCACATGTTGAACAAGAGAAGCTCAAGAGGGACTACCAAAACATTTGGCGGATTGCTGGTGAAAATAGCAACGAATGCATGCAAAGGTTTCTCCGTTTAGCAGGATTTCTGGGTCCAGCCGCAGGAACTGCTGCGGAGCAGGCTGAGAAGTTTCGCTGGGCACTTCGCACTTTGGTTTCCAACAACTTGGTATGTGCTACTTTCACTACAGTGGCACAGGTGGCCGATGCATCCCGTAAGCTCGAGATGCTTCAAGAACGAGAGGAGTTCGGTGATGACATAGCAGTGAAGAGGTATCTTGAATCACCAATTGTAAACAATTCATTTCCGTAAGTATTATTCATTTCATATAACCCTCTGTTCCACAATATATTCCAGACAGAAGACTGACGACCGTAAGCCTGCGGCCGCTCAACAGCAAGCATCCAAGGGAAACGGTCAGACTAACGATCGTTCTGGTTCTGAGAGGCGCGGCGGTAACGATGGTTACCATAACAACGCTAACAACTCGAACAACAGCAGGTCCCTACATTAAACTTCTTTCATGATTCAACTGTTTTACGTTATGATATTCTAACACTCCAACAATTGTTAAATCAGGAATAATGGTAACGACATGGATCAGGACCACAGGGGTTCACAGCCTAACCATTCTACCTCATCTGGTAAATTTTACACCTTTTATGTAATCATGTTTATGTTCCACGATCATGTCTCATGCATGTAAGCCTTAAACAGGCTCTCAGCTAACTAGGACGCCTGCTGGAGGATTCACGCATCCTGTCTGTCCTACTTGTTCGCGTAGACACTCTGGTTTTTGTCGTCGAGGTACTGGTTGTTGTTTCAAGTGTGGCCAACAAGGCCATCAACAGAAGGACTGTTGCCAGTGTGAGATAGAAGGCACCCCTGGACACGCCTACACCAAGCCACCTCCTACTTCTGGTCATGTGTTCACTACTACTAGAGATCAGGCGAATAAGACTTCAGGTACCATCACCGAAAATCTCTTTATGAATGGTTTGGCAGCATATGTTCTATTTGATACTGGAGCGACGCATACAGTCGTGTCCACTACTTTTGTTGTACGTGTTAGGATTTCCCTGATGCCATTAGATAATGCCTTATGCATTTCCACGCCACTTAGGGACTCTGTACGAATCACTCAGGTGTACAAAGATCTTCCCCTAGAATTTGATGACAAGATCCGTAGAGTTGACGCACTTCCTTTGGACATGTGCGATTTTGACTTGATTTTGGGCATGGACTGGTTATCCAAACACCAGGCCACGATTGACTGCCACACTTATCGGGTTATCTTCGGTGATGTTAAATCTCTAGAGTACATACACCATGGTTTTCTGCCAGGGAGGTCAGTACATATTATTTCATCCATGGAGGCGCGTGCATTGCTATCACACGGCTGTCAGGGCTTCATAGCCAACATTCATGACATTACTGCCGAGTCTCCATCGATCCAAGATCAGCCTATTGTGTCAGAGTTTCCTGACATATTTCCGGATGAAATTCCGGGCATACCACCTGTTCTTGAAGTCGAGTGTGGAATCGATCTCATACCAGGTGTAGAGCCGATTTCCAAATCTCCTTACCGTATGACTCCTATAGAGCTTAAGGAACTAAAGGATCAGCTGCAGGAACTTCTGGAACGAGGTTTCATTCGCCCCAGTGCATCACCATGGGGTGCACCGGTACTGTTTGTGAAGAAGAAAGACGGCAACATGCATTTATGTATAGACTATCGTGAGTTGAACACGATCAAGATCAGGAATCGTTATCCTTTTCTGCGAATTGATGACCTATTCGATCAACTTCAGGTCGCCATGCATTTCTCCAAGATCGATCTGAGGTCTGGCTACCATCAGTTACGGGTTAAAGAGAAGGACATCTCCAAGACTGCTTTCCGTACACGTTATGGGCACTACGAGTTCGTAGTCATCCCATTCGGACTCACTAATGCTCCAGCTGTCTTCATGGATTTGATGAACCGTGTCTTCCATGAGTTTCTGGACAAGTTCGTTATTATGTTCATTGATGACATCCTGATATTCTCCAAATCCAAGGAGGAACATGAGGAACACCTTCGTACAGTCTTACAGATTCTTCGTTAGAAGTAGCTGTACGCCAAGTTCTCTAAGTGTGAGTTCTGGTTAACCAAGGTGGCATTTTTGGGCCATATTGTTTCTGCAGAGGGGATCACCATGGATCCTACCAAGGTTGAAGCTATCACTAAATGGCCGAGACCTACATCTGCAACAGAAGTTAGAAGTTTTATGGGTTTAGCTGGATACTACCGCAGGTTTGTGGAGAACTTTTCACGGTTAGCCTTACCTTTGACTAAGCTGATGAGGAAAAGAGAGAAATTCGTCTAGAAGGAAGAGCGAGAGAAGAGCTCTGAAGATCTGAAGTAGAAGTTAGTGACTGCACCTATTCTTACTCTCCCATCTGGCTCAGGTGGATTTCAGATATATAGTGATGCTTCAGAAAAAGGTTTAGGCTGCGTTCTCATGCAACATGGGAAGGTTATTTCATACGTATCACGACAGCTGAAACCTTATGAAGAAAACTATCCTACTAATGATTTAGAGCTTGCAGCAGTTGTTTTCGTGTTGAAGATATGGAGACATTATTTATATGGTGAATCATGTGACATATTCACCGACCACAAGAGTCTCAAGTACATCTTCACCCAGAAGGAACTGAACATGAGACAGAGGAGATGGTTAGAGCTATTGAAGGATTACGATACCAACATTTAGTACCATCCTGGTAAGGCGAATGTGGTGGCAGATGCTCTAAGCAGAAGGTCGGGTATGATTGCTGGCATTTGGATTGCAAAGGAGATCATTCGTGACCTAGAGATGACTAACATTGAGTTTTGTGTACGAGGACAACACGGTTACTGGGCTAATCTTATAGTGGAACCAGACTTACATTATAGGATCAAGGAAGCTCAGAAGGATGATGGTGAGATTTGGGCCATCATTCAAAACCTTGATCAGCTGACGGAGTTTCGTGTTGATGATGATGGTATCTTATGGCAGGGCACTAGACAAGTGGTTCCTGATGACCCTATTCTCAAGGAAGCGGTGTTGACTGAGGCTCACAGTTCTCCATTTACCATACATCCTGGTTCTACCAAGATGTACCACGACATCAAGCAACACTTTTGGTGGAGTGGTATGAAGCAAGCTGTTTCCACTTTCGTTTCTAAGTGTATGATCTGCCAGCAGGTGAAGATCGAACATCAGCGAGCTAGTGGTTTACTACAACCATTAGACATTCCAGCATGGAATTGGGACAAAATCTCCATGGATTTTGTTACTGGTCTTCCGGTTACTCAGAAGAAGAATGACGCTATCTGGGTAATTGTGGACAGGTTGACTAAATCTGCTCATTTCTGTCGATTCGCAAGGAGCATCCGGTCATCAAATTAGAAGACACATTATAGAGGGAGATCATGAGACTGCATGGTACTCCATCAGAAATCATCTCTGACAGAGATTCTCGTTTCACATCACGTTTCTGGTAGAGTCTGAAGAAAGCTTGGGGCACCAGACTTAAGCTCAGCACTGCCTTTCATCCTCAGACCGACGGACTGTCGGAACGTACCATTCAGAAATTGGAGGACATGCTGCGATCATGTGCTCTAGACTGGTCAGGAAGATGGGATGATTATATATTCCTAGTAGAATTCGCATACAACAACAGCTGGCACACTAGCATCAAGTGTGCTCCCTTTGAGATGTTGTATGGCAGAAAGTATCGCGCCCCAATCTGCTGTGATCAGGTGGGCGAACGACTGCTTGCAGGTCCAGAGATGATTAAAGTGACCAAGGAGAAGGTCGCTGTCACCAAGGCAAAGCTTCAGGAAGCTCGTGCTCGTCAGAAGAGCTATGCTGATAAACGTCGTAGAGATGTGTCTTTCAACGTAGGTGATCACGTTTTCCTCAAGGTGTCACCTGCACGAGGAGTTAGACGTTTTTGAATCAGAGGGAAGCTCAGTCCTCGCTTCATCGGACCGTTTGACATCATAGAACGCGTTGGTGAAGTGTCATACCGTTTAGCGTTACCGCCTCAGCTATCACACGTTCACAACGTGTTCCATGTGTCCTTACTCAGAGGATACAACTATCATCCAGTTTATGTTGTCCAGTATCCACTTGATCAGATTCGAGAGGATCTTGCATATGTCGAAGAACCCGAGAGAGTTCTTGAGCGACAAGATCGTGTCATGCGGAGGAAGACGATCCCTTTCGTCAAAATCCTCTGAAGGAATCATCCTGAGCGGGAAGCCACTTGGGAGACGGAGGAGTCTAGACGGACTTCTTACCCTCATTTCCAGTTCTAATTCGGGTATGTTTTCATTCAGTTTACGTTTCTCCAATTCGAGGACGAATTGTTCTTTAGAGGCGAAGAGCTGTAAAACCCGCATTAAAAACCTATGAACAGTACACGTGAACAGTAACTTACGAAAACACGGTAAAATTTAAACTTTCCATTTATAATATTAATACACGTGTCACGACAATAAATAATGAACAATCATGAATATTATAAATGTGACACGATCACGAATACCCAAATCACGAATAATAAATCACGAACACACACGTTAATTATTTAACACACGAGAAGTTACGTGTTACCCTTAGTGGGCCCCACATGTCGCGGCAAGACAAAGAAGGAGGCCAAGTGGGCCTTTTGGCCCAAAACCAATTTTAATAAAAACATCAGGAGGAAACCTTTTTATTAATTTTTAGGTTTACGGAGAGTTTTTGTCTCCTCCTTGTCCTCCCTTGTGCCGCCGTCTACACCACAACAAGAGGCAAAACCGGACGATTTTGGTTGCTAGTTTAATTGTTCGTGATCATCTTTTCATTCTACACGCATTCGGTATAATCAAACCCTTTTTCTTTCTTTTTAAATCTTTTGATTTCATGTTAATTATTTAATTAAGCATAAAGAACATAGATAAAAACATGTAATGGATTAATTAAATACATGGGACGGGTTTGGTTTGTGTGTGGTTGGTTCGGCTGAGACACCGAGACCCCCAAAGGGGTGCTCGGCTTGCATTTGAACACCACCACCGAGACCATGAAGGTATCGACTTGGTTTTTTTGTGGCTCGGACGCGGCAAGGAACTCTGACGTAGGGTCGGGGTGGGTTTTGTTTTCGCTTTGTGTGCACCGAGGCACCACCGAGACCCCCTATGGGGCTCGGTTGATTTTATTGTTCGGACCCGAGACCAAAGGGACCCCGACATTAGGTCGGGGTATGTTTACATGTTTGTTAGAATAAGTAGTGTCAACCGAGACTCCTCCAAGGTCTCGGTGGGACTTGTTTATAGCTTATTTGGTTCAACTTAATTAAGATACGTGCTCGGGATTCAGGTTTTCATGATAACTATTTTTATAAGTCATGTTATATTAAACTTTAGGTTAATTAATTTATTAAATTAGTTCATGTATAACCTAAGGTATTTATACTTAGTCATTTTAATTAAACATGTATTTTAATTAAAATCATATAACGTATAGTTTAATTAAATTAACCAGTTATTTAATTATTAAGCTATAACCATGACTTGTATTGTACTAATTTAACTTCACTTATTATTTATAATTCAGCTTAATTCTAATTATGGAAACTTACTAGGATAGGATGCTACATTAAATTATGGCGTATCATCAAAGCATGCAAGGTAAATGTCTAAACATTCATGACCATAAATAGAAATACTTGAATCAAACATCGGTAGTCTAGTAACTCACATACAAGCAATATAAGTACTGTAAATGGAAAGGACTAAACAATGTCCAAAAGAAGTAAAGTATGATAAAGTAGGAATAAATGCATAAGGTAAAAGTGGCCAGATAGCTTCCAATCCGAATGTACATACTCTGGAGTTCCTACTTGCGTCCTTGGGTACCTGTCATTTGGGAACATGGAAAAGTAGATGGATGAGCATAACGCTCAGTGCACAGATATACAATAAAGCATGGAAAAACATAGAATATAGTTGCATATGAAGAGTATAAAGCATGAATGGCAACTGAAATGAATAAGTCCTAGAAAACCTAGTTGTCTGTCATGTTAATTGGTTTTAGTTCTGAAAACATAGCTTATGTTACTTATGAAAATCTGTATTAGTTAATGTACCATAATAGCCAATATAGGTTATGAGGTCAACAACGTACATGAATACTTGGAGGGGTGACCACGTCATGCAAATTAGATGGGATGCCTCTAATTTAATTAGTAAGTGGGTAGGAGGGATCAGCTCCTTGTGAAGGATGCAAGGCACACACCACATTCACCATGAAATCATGACTGAAACATGTAACTAGGATGCACCCATACGCCCCACATGATAATATAATAATATAATCGCCAAATAACTGAAAAGGGACGCCACGAGCTATCACTCCGCTGTGGTGAAGTCATAACACTAGTGCCTCTCGTGTTACGGTTATGGTACCTCCATAACTAGGTGAAATTGGTCATGCATGTATATGGCTAAGGTAACTAATAAAATATAAGCATTTAATCTGTAACTACCGAGGAAAATAGTTGGCTGGATACGGGAAATCCTAATGAATGAAGAGATTGTCCTTACTGAAGGACAGGAAATCCGTACCTGCTGCCTCCATAAAAACGAATCTAGGGTTTTATCAGAGACCCTAACGAACCTGCATCCTCCATAAAAAACGAATCTAGGGTTTTATTAGAAACCCTAAGTATTAAGAACAACAGCATAAAGAAACAGCAGCCACATCAAAGAACCAGTAGCAACATAACAGTAACAGTAATATCATATGAACAACAGTAACAACATCATGCACGAATCATCTAGGGTTTGTTGAAAAACCTTAGAACAGCGGGAACATCTTTTTATTAAAACAGAAAATTAACACAAACAAGAAAACCTTGTAGATCAACCAGATCGAGAGCCAACAAGCTCTGATACCACTTGTTGAGTCTTAGGATCTAGACTCATCTAGGATATATAACAATGATTGTAATAAGCACATGGAACATAAAGAACACAATCGAAGTTATGAACAAGGCTTTCTTATTCATAAAATACTAATAAGCTACTACTACTCCTGGTGCCTAATAGGCTTGACACCAGGAGGAACACACACACACACACACCTTTACTCTACATTGTATATGAATGAATGAATAACCATGTGTGCCTAACCCTCTTTATATAATAGAGGTACTAGGTTACATCACAACCCTATCTTACTATAGAAGGTAACTATTTATTATTAAGTCCTTCATCTTGTTTTTCCATATCAACTCAAGATATATAATTCCCAATAATTAGCTAAAGGACAAAATCTTTTAAAACGGCTTCTCGTAATCTCCTTAAGTTCATATCTTGGCATAACTCGTTTCACGATTTGAGACCTTTCTCGGACCGATATTTGGCATGTACTTCATACTTCGAATCTTCGGAAGACGTTCTTGAAATTATGGTCTTCTCTTCATATTTTGGAATTTCTTCACTTGACGTTTTTGAGAGATTCTTCATACTTGGACCACGAATTCATCATTTTTCTTCAATCTTTACTTTAGATTTTGATATACAACGATCCGCCTCCTTTTAGGACTTGGATATATTTATCCTCATACATTGTTAGGGTCTTTTTGGATAGACTTTCTCCATGATCTTTAGGGGAGTAAATTGCTTTTCGTCGTGTTTCTCGATCCTTCATATTGATTTTAGAATAATGATTCTTCACATCATCTTGGATCTTTTAGCAACAAAATAGGGCTCCTCATGCCTTGTTAGGGCATTTTTGGAACTTCACCAATCTTCGCGTCCCGCTTCAATAATTTATGCCTTGGCTATGAACTCTATTCAACCATGAGCAACTTTTAAACGATCTTGGGCTAGAAGCTAAGTAACCTTTCAAATCGTATGACCTTACTTATTGCAATTATTTTTATTCCTAATGAATTGATCTTATGGGAGAAAAAGCCACAATTAAAAACATATGAGTTTTTTAAAGAACATTTTCATGTTCCACGTTTAGCATGATCACTTGTCTAACTTTATCACTTGTCGTTCTTTACTATTTAAAGACCTCTAATAAAAGAGACTCGTGAATACTTAGCCATGCAAGTCAAAATTAAGCCAAATTTGGATTAGCTTCATCAAGACTATATTCAATCGAAGTTTTGGGTTTTCAAGTCACCTATAGGATCTTGCACTTTCTTAGACTTTTTCAAGTTTAGAGAATGCATTTTAAAGTTCCCATGATAAGTGACTTTCTAGGATCAATTATACGAACTTGCGAAAAGTTCTTGTTCTTAGCCCGTATGAGCTAAGACTTTCGTGTTTTAAAGTTCCCTATATAAAAGTCTAGCAAAACTTGATTCAAGCGGGTTAAGGAATGTAAAGGGCTCCAAATTCCCATCAAATCAAAAATTAAATCTTATTCTACCCATCGGAAAATATACGTTCGTGTCTTAAAAACACTTATGAAAATTAAGAAAAATTTTAAAATTTGGCAATTTTTATCCTTATTTGCAACAAAACAAAACAAAACGATGAAAGTTGGAAAACGTGAGGGCGTAGCAAGGCAAGTATCTATTCACCCCCATACTAAAATTATACATTGTCCTTAATGTTTCGAGTCTAAAGGTGGAGCACCCCCATAATAGATACGAAGAGTCGAATGCTTAGGATCTAGCATGGAAAGGGTGATCAACAATATATCTAAAGTCGTTTATGAATTATGCTAAAGATAATTGTTAGAACAATAAAGGATATGTCATGGATTCGTGAAAAACTCTTCAAGAAAACGATCGAGGCTCACGTAAACAAACACGAGAGTCTTCAATCCTAGCGATGATGATGATCTAGATAACACATTCACAAACAACCACGAGACAACGAGTAGGAAGGGCACAAATCCCCTCACATTACTTCATAAGAAAGCGATAATATATACATGGATAAGCATGGGATCTCCCCCACGAGGAACCTCGTTTTTTATTACCGAGTCATGAGCTCAACTCAATCCCCTCAATGCTAATTATCATTGGGGAATGTGACTTGGTCCAGGTCGTCCAAAGAAGGGACTTCCCCACCGAAGTAGTGCTTAAGTCTATGTACATTCACCTTGAAATTAGGACCATCATTTTGAGCTAGCTCGATGGTCCCATAAAGAAAACACTTGTGTTATGGTGAACGGACCCGACTAACGAGATTTTAATTTCCCGGAAAATATCTTCAAACGAGAGTTAAAAAGTAACACTTGATCACCAACGTTAAAAACCCAGTTTTTAATCTTTGAGTCATGAAACTTTTTAGTCCTTTCCTTAAAAATTAATGAATTTTCATAAGCATTATCTCTTAATTCATCCAATTTATTAAGTTGTATTTTCCAGCAATCTCTCGCGGTCTTCAAGTCATAATTGGCATGCTTTAGGCCCAATATGCCTTGTGTTCCAATTCAATAGGCAAGTGGCAAATCTTTCCATAAACCAACTTATAAGGAGTACAACCGATAGGTGTCTTATAAGAGGTCCGAAAGGCCCATATAGCATCATTGAGTTTGTCGGACCATGGAGCACGGTTTTCTCCAATCGACCTCTCTAAAATCCTCTTCAAAGCTCGGTTTGAAACCTCGACTTGCCCACTCGTTTTTGCGTGATAAGCCGTAGAAAGACGATGTGTAACCCCATATTTCTTTAGAACCTTCTCGAATTGGTCATTACAAAAATGGGTTGAACGATCGCTTATAATAGCATGAGCGGTTCCAAACCGAGAGAATAGTTGTAAAACCCGCATTAAAAACTTATGAACAGTACACGTGAACAGTAACTTACAAAAACACGATAAAATTTAAACTTTTCATTTATAATATTAATACACGTGTCACGGCAATAAATAATGAACAATCATGAATCTTATAAATGTGACACGATCACGAATACCAAAATCACGAATAATAAATCACGAACACACACGTTAATTATTTAACACATGAAAAGTTACGGATTACCCTTAGTGGGCCCCACATGCCGCGGCAAGACAAAGAAGGAGGCCAAGTGGGCCTTTTGGCCCAAAACCAATTTTAATAAAAACATTAGGAGGAAACCTTTTTCATTATTTTTAGGTTTACTGAAAAGTTTTTGTCTCCTCCTTGTCCTCTCTTGTGCCGCCGACTACACCACAACAAGAGGCAAAACCGGACGATTTTGGTTGCTAGTTTAATTGTTCGTGATCATCTTTTTATTCTACACGCATTCGGTATAATCAAACCCTTTTTCTTTCTTTTTAAATCTTTTGATCTTATGTTAATTATTTAATTAAGCATCAAGTACACAGATAAAAACATGTAATGGATTAAATTAAATACATGGGACGGGTTTGGTTTGTGTGTGGTTGGTTCGGCTGAGACACTGAGACCCCCAAAGGGGTGCTCGGCTTGCGTTTAAACACCACCACCGAGACCATAAAGGTCTCGGCTTAGTTTGTTTGTGGCTCGGACACAACAAGGAACCCCGACCTAGGGTCGGGGTAGGTTTTGTTTTGGGTTTGTGTGCACCGAGGCACCACCGAGAACCCCTATGGGGCTCGGTTGGTTTTGTTGTTCGGACCCGAGACCGAAGGGACCCCGACATTAGGTCGTGGTATGTTTACATGTTTGTTAGAATAAGTAGTGTCAACCGAGACCCCTCCAAGGTCTCAGTGGGACTTGTTTATAGCTTATTTGGTTCTGCTTAATTAAAACACAGGCTCGAGATTCGGGTTTTCATGAAAACTATTTTTATAAGTCATGTTATATTAAACTTTAGGTTAATTAATTTATTAAATTAATTCATGTATAACCTAAGGTATTTATAATTAGTCATTTTAACTAAACATGTATTTTAATTAAAATCATATAACGTATAGTTTAATTAAATTAACTAGTTATTTAATTATTAAGCTATAACCATGACTTGCATTGTACTAATTTAAGTTCACTTATTATTTATAATTCAGCTTAATTCTAATTATGGAAACTTACTAATTTTGGGAACTTTCTATTTTTGAAAACTTTCTATTTTTGGAAACATACTATTTATTGAAAGCTGCTATTTTTAGAAAGTTACTTAGTATTACAATACAAGTATTATAATACATTAATACATGAATAATACACAACAGAACATCAGAATAACTACAGTTAACACAATAAACAGTAAAACATGACAGAATACGTATAACAAGCTAATAACACACGGAACCAGTAAAACACATGTAATTCACACAACTTATACACGTCCATATTTCTTATGTAGTGTTATCCATCGAGGCAGATTAGTCTTCATCTTTTTTCCTTAGCTTCTACTTGACATAAGGTACGGATTTCCCGTCCTTCAACAAGGACAATCTCTTCCTTCATTAGGATTTCTCGTATGCAGCCAACTGTTTTCCCCAGTAGTTACAGATTAAATGCTTATGTTTTATTAGTTACCTTAGCCATAAACATGCATGACCAGTTTCACCTAGTTATAGAGGTACCATAACCATAACACTAGATGCACTAGTGTTATGACTTCACCACGGCGGAGTGATAGCTCATGGCGTCCTTTTTCAGTTATTTGGCCATTATATTATTATATTATCATGTGGGGCATATGGGTGCATCCTAGTTACATGTTTCAGTCATGATTTCATGGTGAATGTGGTGTGTGCCTCCGTCACAAGGAGCTGATCCCTCTTACCCACTTACCAATTAAATTAGAGGCATCCCCTCTAATTTGCATGACGAAGTCACCCCTCCAAGTATTCATGCACGTTGTTGACCTCATGACCTATATTGGCTATTATGGTACATTAACTAATAAAGATTTTCATAAGTAACATAAGCTATGTTTTCAGAACTAAAACCAGTTAACATGACAGACAACTAGGTTTTCTAGGACTTATTTAATTCCGCTGCCATTCATGCTTTATACTCTTCATATGCTTCTATATTCTATGTTTTTCCATGTTTTATTGTATATCCGTGCACTGAGCGTTATGCTCAGCCATCTACTTTTCCATGTTCCCAAACGGCAGGTACCCAAGGACGCAAGTAGGAACTCCAGAATATGTGCATTCGGATTGGAAGCTATCCGACCTCTTTTACCTTATGCATTTATTCCTACTTTATCATACTTACTTCTTTTGGACATTGTTTAGTCCTTTCCATTTACAGTACTTATATTGCTTGTGTGTGAGTTACTAGACTACCGATGTTTGATTCCGGTATTTCTATTTATGGTCATGAATGTTTAGACATTTACCTTGCATGCTTTGATGATACGCCATAATTTACTGTAGCATCCTATCCTATTAAATAGGGTGTTACAATTATGGTATCAGAGCCAAGGTTTTGACCTTTAGCTCTGTAAAACATGACTTGTGACTTACGTGTAGTCACCAATGTCTTCCTAGAACTGACAGTTGGTTTTCATGCATTCATTCATTTTTCATTTTATTTCATGCATTCATGTCATTGTTGCAGGTTTATGACTAAGTAATGGTTGGTACAGGACTGGCCCTATTTAGTCGCATGTTCTTTATCGAAAATTTTAACTTTGGGACCGACCCCTGGCGTCCCCGCGCCATGTCTTTTGTTTTGAGTGAACTGACCATAGGCGTTCACTCCCGTTCATATAAAAGTTTTATTAACTACATCATGCATTTTTGCATTGTTTCATGCATTATAAACTGCCTCTTTGATTTATACATTGTTCATGCATTCTTATGTTATCTCATTTCAGATTTATGATTTATGTTGCATTTTGTTGTTTTAAACCGTCAGATGGTGAACAATAGCAATACTCCAGATTTGACAGCAGCTGTCAATGCAGCTCTGCAAGCCCTCCTTCCCCGACTTCGCAATGAAATCAGAGATGAACTTCAGGCGGAATTCCAAGCTCATGGTAATCACAACAACCCTCCTCCTCCTCCACCGGTTACTCTTATTACTTGGTTGGAGAGATTCAACAAACAACGGCCCTGTTCATTTGAGCAGACAGACAGCCCCAACGAGACTAAAGCTTGGATTTCTCAGATCGAGAAGATTTTCAATGAAATGGGTTGTGATGGTGTTTTCAACGCAAGAATGCCTTGCTATAAGTTTGAAGGTGATGTGCTGCAGTGGGGTCAAGCAGTCCAACAGTGGTGACAATTGGGTTGCACAGCTGACATGGGACCGGTTTAAGGAGCTCTTCCTTAATCAGTAATTTCCACATGCTGAACAAGAGAAGCTCAAGAGGGACTACCACAACATTCGGCAGATTGCTGGTGAAAACAGCAACGAATTCTTGCAAAGGTGTCTCCGTTTAGCAGGATTTCTGGGTCCAGCCGCAGGAATTGCTACGGAGCAGGCTGAGAAGTTTCGCTGGGCACTTCGCACTTTGGTTGCCAACAACTTGGTATGTGCTACTTTCACTACAGTGGCACAGGTGGCCGATGCAGTCCGTAAGCTCGAGATGCTTCAGGAACGAGAGGAGTTCGGTGATGACAGAGCAGTGAAGAGGTATCTTCAATCACCAATTGTAAACAATTCATTTCCATCAGTTTTATTCATTTCATATAACCCTCTGTTCAACAATATATTCCAGGCAGAAGACTGACGACCGTAAGCCTGCGGCCGCTAAGCAACAAGCATCCAAGGGAAACGGTCAGACTAACGACCGTTCTAGTTCTGAGAGGCGTGGCGATAACGATGGTTACCGTAACAACGCCAACAACTCGAACAACATCAGGTCTCTACATTAAACTTCTTTCATGATTCAACTATTTTACGTTATGATATTCTGACACTCCAACAGTTGTTAAATCAGGAATAATGGTAACGACAGGGATCAGGACCACAAGGGTTCACAGCCTAACCGTTCTACCTCAACTGGTAAATTTTACACCTTCTATGTAATCATGTTTATGTTCCACGATCATGTCTCATGCATGTAACCCTTAAACAGGCTCTCAGCTAACTAGGACGCCTACTGGAGGATTCACACATCCTGTATGTCCTACTTGTTCGCGCAGACACTCTGGTTTTTGTCGCCGAGGTACTAGTTGTTGCTTCAAGTGTGGCCAACTAGGCCATCAGCAGAAGGACTGTCGCCAGTGTGAGATAGAAGGCACCTCTGGACACGCCGACACCAAACCACCTCCTATTTCTGGTCGCGTGTCACTACTACTAGAGATCAGGCGAATAAAACTTCAGGTACCATCACCGGAAATCACTTTATGAATGGTTTGGCAGCATGTGTTCTATTTGATAATGGAGCGACGCATTCAGTCGTGTCCACTACTTTTGCTGTACGTGTTAGGATTTCCCAGATGCCATTAGATAATACCTTATGCATTTCCACGCCACTTAGGTACTCTGTATGAATCACTCAGGTGTACAGAGATCTTCCCCTAGTATTTGATGACAAGATCCGTAGAGTTGACGCACTTCCTTTGGACATGTGTGATTTTGACTTGATTTTGGGCATGGACTGGTTATCCAAACACCAGGCCACGATTGACTGCCACACTTATCGGGTTATCTTCGGTGATGTTAAATCTCCAGAGTACATAGACCATGGTTTTCTCCCAGGGAGGTCAGTACAGATTATTTCATCCATTGAGGCGCGGGCATTGCTATCACACGGCTGTCAGGGCTTCATAGCCAATATTCATGACATTACTGCCGAGTCTCCATCGATCCAAGATCAGCCTATTGTGTCAGAGTTTCCTGACGTATTTCCAGATGAACTTCCGGGCATACCACCTGTTCGTGAAATCGAGAATACTCGTTATTGGTGGTGATTATACTCGTTTTTTATGGAGGCAGCACTGCCTTTCATCCTTAGACCGACGGACAGTCGGAATGTACCATTTAGAAATTGAGGACATGTTGTGATCGTGTTCTCTAGAGTGGTCACGAATCTGGGATGATTA
Source organism: Glebionis coronaria (assembly GCA_025667525.1). NCBI lineage: Eukaryota > Viridiplantae > Streptophyta > Magnoliopsida > Asterales > Asteraceae > Glebionis > Glebionis coronaria. Next base: position 388,826 of record JANFOE010000459.1, read on the forward strand.
TATATTCCTAGTAGAATTCGCATACAACAACAGCTGGCACGCTAGCATCAAGTGTGCTCCCTTTGAGATGTTGTATGGCAGAAAGTATCGCACCCCAATCTGCTGGGATCAGGTGGGCAAACGACTGCTTGAAGTTCCAGAGATGATTGAAGTGACAAATGAGAAGGTCAATGTCGCCAAGGCAAAGCTTCAGGATGCTCGTGCTCGTCAGAAGAGCTATGCTGATAAACGTCGTAGAGATGTGTCTTTCAACGTAGGTGATCACGTTTTTCTCAAGGTATCACCTGCACGAAGAGTTGGACGTTTTGGAATCAGAGGGAAGCTTAGTCCTTGCTTCATCGGACCGTTTGACATCATAGAAGGCGTTGGTGAAGTGTCATACCGTTTAGCGTTACCGCCTCAGCTATCACACGTTCACAACGTGTTCCATGTGTCCTTACTCAGAGGATACAACTATCATCCAGTTCATGTTGTCCAGTATCCACTTGATCAGATTCGAGAGGATCTTTCATATGTCGAAGAACCCGAGAGAGTTCTTGAGCGACAAGATCGTGTCATGCGGAGGAAGACGATCCCTTTCATCAAAATCCTCTAGAGGAATCATCATGAGCGGGAAGCCACTTGGGAGACAGAGGAGTCTATACAGACTTCTTACCCTCATTTCCAGTTCTAATTCGGGTATGTTTTCTTTCAGTTTATGTTTCTCCAATTCGAGGACGAATTGTTCTTTTAGAGGTGAAGAGTTGTAAAACCCGCATTAAAAACCTATGAACAGTACACGTGAACAGTAACTTACGAAAACACGGTAAAATTTAAACTTTCCATTTATAATATTAATACATGTGTCACGACAATAAATAATGAACAATCATGAATTCTATAAATGTGACACGCTCACGAATACCAAAATCACGAATAATAAATCACGAACACACACGTTAATCATTTAACACACGAAAAGTTACGGGTTACCCTTAGTGGGCCCCACATGCCGCGGCAAGACAAATAAGAAGGCCAAGTGGGCCTTTTGGCCCAAAACCAATTTTAATAAAAACATCAGGAGGAAACCTTTTTCATTATTTTTAGGTTTACAGAAAAGTGTTTGTCTCCTCCTTGTCCTCCCTTGTGCCGCCGGCTACACCACAACAAGAGGCAAAACCGGACGATTTTGGTTGCTAGTTTATTTGTTCGTGATCATCTTTTCATTCTACACGCATTCGGTATAATCAAATCCATTTTCTTTCTTTTTAAATCTTTTGATTTCATGTTAATTACTTAACTAAGCATCAAGAACATAGATAAAAACATGTAATTGATTAATTAAATACATGGGACGGGTTTGGTTTGTGTGTGGTTGGTTCGGCTGAGACACCGAGACCCCCAAAGGGGTGCTCGAGTTGCGTTTAAACACTACCACCGAGACCATAAAAGTCTCGGCTTGGTTTGTTTGTGGCTCGGACGTAGCAAGGAACCCTGACCTAGGGTCGAGGTGGGTTTTGTTTTTGATTTGTGTGCACCGAGGCACCACCGATACCCCCTATGGGGCTCGGTTGGTTTTGTTGTTCGGACCCGAGACCAAAGGGACCCCGACATTAGGTCGGGGTATGTTTACATGTTGTTAGAATAAGTAGTGTCAACCAAGACCCCTCCAAGGTCTCGGTGGGACTTGTTTATAGCTTATTTGGTTCAACTTAATTAAAATACGGGCTCGGGATTTGGGTTTTCATGAAAACTATTTTTATAAGTCATGTTATATTAAACTTTAGGTTAATTAATTTATTATAATAAGTCATGTATAACCTAATGTATTTATACTTAGTCATTTTAATTAAACATGTATTTTAATTAAAATCATATAACGTATAGTTTAATTAAATTAACCAGTTATTTAATTATTAAGCTATAACCATGACTTGTAATGTACTAATTTAACTTCACTTATTATTTATAATTCAGCTTAATTCTAATTATGGAAACTTACTAGGATAGGTAGCTACAATAAATTATGGCGTATCATTAAAGCATGCAAGGTAAATGTCTAAACATTCATGACCATAAATTGAAATACCGGAATCAAACATCGGTAGTCTAGTAACTCACACACAAGCAATATAAGTACTGTAAATGGAAAGGACTAAAAAATGTCCAAAAGAAGTAAAGTATGATAAAGTAGGAATAAATGCATAAGGTAAAAGAGGTCGGATAGCTTCCAAACCGAATGCACATACTCTGTAGTTCCTACTTGCGTCCTTGGGTACCTGCCATTTGGGAACATGGAAAAGTAGACGGCTAAGCATAACGCTCAGTGCACGAATATACAATAAAGCATGGAAAAACATAGAATATAGTAGCATATGAAGAGTATAAAGCATGAATTGCAGCGGAAATGAATAAGTCCTAGAAAACCTAGTTGTCTGTCATGTTAACTAGTTTTAGTTCTGAAAACATGGTTATGTTACTTATGAAAATCAGTATTAGTTAATGTACCATAATAGCCAATATAGGTCATGAGGTCAACAACGTGCATGAATACTTGGAGGGGTGAACTCGTCATGCAAATTAGAGGGGATGCCTCTAATTTAATTGGTAATGGGTAGGAGGGGTTAGCTCCTTGTGAAGGATGCAAGGCACACACCACATTCACCATAGAATCCTGACTGAAACATGTAACTAGGATGCACCCATACGCCCCACATGATAATATAATAATATAATGGCCAAATAACTGAAAAGGGACGCCACGAGCTATCACTCCGCCGTGGTGAAGTCATAACACTAGTGCCTCTAGTGTTATGGTTATGGTACCTCCATAACTAGGTGAAACTAGTCATGCATGTATATGGCTAAGGTAACTAATAAAACATAAGCATTTAATCTGTAACTACTGGGGAAAACAGTTGGCTGCATACGGGAAATCCTAATTAAGGAAGAGATTGTCCTTACTGAAGGACGGGAAATCCGTACCTTATGTCCAGTAGAAGCTAAGAAAAAAAATGAAGACTAATCCGCCTCGACTGATAACACTACATAAGAAATATGGACGTGTATGAGTTTTCTGAATTACATGTGTTTTACTGGTTTCGTCTGTTATTAGCTTGTTATACGTATTCTGTCATGTTTTATTGTTTACTATGTTAACTATAGTTATTCTGATGTTCTGTTGTGTATTATTCATGTATTTATTATAATACTTGTATTGTAATACTAAGTAACTTTCTAAAAATAGCAGGTTTCCATAAATAGTAAGTTTCCAAAAATAGAAAGTTTCTAAAAATAGAAAGTTCCCAAAATTAGTAAGTTTCTATAATTAGAATTAAGCTGAATTATAAATAATAAGTGAAGTTAAATTAGTACAATACAAGTCATGGTTATAACTTAATAATTAAATAACTGGTTAATTTAATTAAACTATACGTTATATGATTTTAATTAAAATACATGTTTAATTAAAATGACTAAGTATAAATACCTTAGGTTATACATGAATTAATTTAATAAATTAATTAACCTAAAGTTTAATAAAACATGACTTATAAAATAGTTTTCATGAAAACCCGAATCCCGAGCCCGTGTTTTAATTAAGCCGAACCAAATAAGCTATAAACAAGTCCCACCGAGACCTTGGAGGGGTCTCGGTTGACCCTACTAATTCTAACAAACATGTAAACATACCCCGACCTATTGTCGGGGTCCCTTTAGTCTCGGGTCCGAACAACAAAACCAACCGAGCCCCATAGGGGGTCTCAGTGGTGCCTCGGTGCACACAAACCAAAAACAAAACCCACCCCAACCTAGGTCGGGGTTCCTTGCTGCGTCCGAGCCACAAACAAACCAAGACGAGGCCTTTATGGTCTCGGTGGTGGTGTCTAAACTCAAGCCGAGCATCCCTTTGGGGGTCATGGTGTCTCGGCCGAACCAACCACACACTAACCAAACCCGTCCCACGTATTTAATTAATCCATTGCATGTCTTTATTTGTGTTCTTGATGATTAATTAAATAATTAACATGAAATCAAAAGATTTAAAAAGAAAAAAAAGGTTTGATTATACCGAATGCATGTAGAATGAAAAGATGATCACGAACAATTAAACTAGAAAACAAAATCGTCGGTTTTGCCTCTTGTTGTGGTGTAGCCGGCGACACAAGGGAGGACAAGGAGGAGACAAAAACTTTTCTATAAACCTAAAGATAATAAAAAAAGGTTTCCTCTTGATGTTTTTATTAAAATTGGTTTTGGGCCAAAAGGCCCACTTGGCCCCCTTCTTTGTCTTGTCGCGGCATGTGGGGCCCACTAAGGGTAACCCATAACTTTTCGTGTGTTAAATAATTAACGTGTGTGTTCGTGATTTATTATTCGTGCTTTTGGTATTCGTGATCGTGTCACATTTATAATATTCATGATTGTTCATTATTTATTGTCGTGACACGTGTATTAATATTATAAATGGAAAGTTTAAATTTTATCGTGTTTCTGTAAGTTTCTGTTCACGTGTACTATTCATAGGTTTTTAATGCGGGTTTTACAGAATAGTTGCTTCAAAACTTCACTACCACACGAGCATCATTCGTAGACAAAGCCTTAGCTTCCACCCACTTAGATAGGTAGTCGACAGCGACGAGGATATACTTGTTAGTTGTTACCATGAGATGATGGGAACGGCCCCATAAAGTCAATGCCCCAAATGTCGAAAATCTCACACACTTGAATTATGTTTTGCGGCATTTCATCACGTTGAGACGATTTTCCTTGACGTTGGTAAGAATCACATGACTTTACAAGTGCGTGTGCATCACGATAGATCGTAGGCCAAAAAAGCCGGCATAGAACACTTTCTTAGCCGTGAGATTAGCACCGTGGTGAACACCTGTGGGTCCCTCGTGACAAGCTCTAAGGATGTTAGAAGCTTCGGTACCAAAGACACAACGTCGAACGAGTTGATCCGCACAAACCCGAAATAGATAAGGGTCGTCCCAAAAATAGAACTTGACGTCACGAAAGAATTTTCTCTTTTGCTGTGTCGTCATACCCTTGATTATGAAGTTCCCCGCATGGTAATTTACAATGTCGGCAAACCATGGGGTGTCGTTTTTAGAATTCACTACACCGAGAGTCTCGAGAGGAAATGTTTCGGTAATTTCCTTGTTCTCGAATACATCTTTGTGAGGATCTTCTAAACGAGAGAGATGATCGGCCGCTAGATTCTCGGCTCTTTTTTTGTCAAGTATGGTGACATCAAATTCTTGGAGTAGGAGAATCCAATGAAGCAACCTCGGCTTAGCATCTTGCTTAGCTAAGAGGTACTTGATAGCCGAATGATCCGTATACACGATGCTTTTCGTCAAGACGAGATAAGGTCGTAATTTCTCAAAAGCATAGACCACGGTAAGGAATTCCTTTTCTGTTGTGGTGTCTTAAGTTGAGCCTCGGTCATCGTCTTGCTAGCATAATGGATAGGACGAAAGTGCTTTTCATAACGTTGCCCTAAAACGGCCCCAATTGCATAATCACTTGCATCGCACATGATTTCAAAGGGTAATTCCCAATTAGGTGCAATAAGAATGGGAGCTTCGGTAAGTTTCCTTTTAAGAGTTTCGAAAGCTCGAACACAATCCTCATTGAAGTTAAAAGGAGCATCCTTCTCGAGAAGGTGTGTCATAGGTCGAGTGATTTTCGAAAAGTCTTTGATGAAACGACGATAAAAGCCCGCGTGGCCTAGGAAACTCCCAACTCCCTTGACGTTTTGGGATGAGGTAATTTGGCGATGACTTCTATCTTAGCTTTATCTACCTCAATCCACGCTTTCGAGACCTTGTGCCCTAAGACGATTCCTTGTTTACACATAAAATGACATTTTTCCCAATTAAGCACATTGGTTTCTTCACAACGTTTTAACATTTTCTCAAGATTGGATAAACACGACGTGAATGAATCACCAAACACCGAAAAGTCATCCATGAATACTTCCATCGACTTCTCGATCATATCATGAAAAATAGCCATCATACACCGTTGAAACGTTCCCGGTGCATTACAAAGTTCGAAAGGCATTGTACGATAAGCAAGCGTTCCATAAGGACATGTAAACGTAGTTTTATCTTGACCACGAGGGTCGATAGGGATTTGAAAGTAAACAGAAAAACCATCTAAAAAGCAATAGAAGTCATTTCCCGTAAGTTGCTCTAACATTTGATCCATGAAGTACAAGGGAAAGTGGTCTTTACGAGTGGCGTCATTTAACTTTCGGTAGTCAATACACACCCTCTAACCGGTCACAATACGAGTGGGAATTAACTCGTTGTTTTCATTGGGCACAACAGTCATTCCTCCCTTCTTAGGGAAACAATGGATTGGGCTTACCCATGGGCTATCGGAGATAGGATAAATCATTCCCACGTCAAGAAGTTTTAAGACCTCTTTTTTAATGACATCGTGAATTTTGGGGTTTACCCTTCTTTGACTTTGAATTGCGGGTTTGTAGTCCCCCTCCATTAAAATCTTGTGAGTACAAAATTTTGGGTCAATACCCTTAATGTCGGAAATTTACCACGCAATTGCCCCTTTATGAGCTTTAAGAATTTTCAAAAGTGCGTTTTTTTCATCATTGGAAAGATCTTTCGCAATAATAACCGGCAACTTGTCATCACCTTCCAACAATGCGTATTCGAGGTGAGATGGAAGATCTTTCAAATCAAGGAATGGCGCTTCCTCGATTGATGATTTTTGTTCAACACTCATAACTTCCATCGGCGGAAGAAATGGTGGAGTGAGAGTATCATTACCAATAATCACCTCATCTTCATTGTCGATTTCATTCAAAGTAAAATCGCCTCCTTGGAATGGAGTGAGATTTGGTGTAGAATTAGCAAGAATCGGATCCATAAGAGTGGGATTGCCACTTGACAAACTATCGGAAAAACCTAACACTTCTTGTGAAAACTCATCGCAATAAGTCAATGTGGTTGATGGTAGCGATTGCATAAACATGAGAAGGTGTAGAGTTTTGAGTAACGTTTATAACAAGTTCCTCTTCGTTGAATATCAAAGTAATTGTACTAGCATGATCATCGATAAGCGATCTCGAGGTGTCTAAAAATGGACGACCTAAAATTAGAGGAACTTGAGGATCCGCGGGGATGTCCACTACGACAAAATCAACGGGATAGTAAAACTTCCCCACTTTAACGAAAACATCTTCGGCTAATCCACATGCGAGAATTGTAGAATGATCAGCCATCTCGATAGACATGTTTGATGGAGTAAGAGCCGGAAGCGATAGAGATTTCCACATGGAAAAAGGCATCAAATTAATGCTCGCGCCAAGATCGGCCTAGGCGAGGCATCCTTCCATTTCTTGTATGTCACAAGGGATGAGAAACTTCCCGGGGTCACCAACTTTTTCCAGTAATCGATTAAGATAAACCGAAGAACAATTAGATAGATTTGAAAGCTTCTCCTTATCGTTCATCATACCGTTAAAAGTGGAAGCGAAACGAGGCATGCATAACAACGTGTCGGCTAAACTTACATTAAAATGCACTTGTTGAAACATTTTTATAAAAAGCTCAATTTGTTGTTTATTAAGTTCTTGTAACTTCTCCTTGTTTCGTCTCGAGGGGTAAGGTAAGGGTGGTGTGGGTTGGGGCATAGGCATCGGCCTTGGGATCTCGGGTTCCATAATTGGTATTGGTTCAACCGTATGTGTGGTTTGAGCGGTACTTCATGGGCTTGAAAAATTCTCCTTTTCGACCATCACCTCAGGTTCTTTCTCGATTTCCTTCTCCGTAGAAGTACTAGGACGAGAGATTAGTTCCTTGAAAGTTTTACTACTACGATTAGTAATAACCTTCATTTATCCCTTCGGGTTTGCAATGGTATCACTAAGAAGACCACCCGACGAAGAGGGTTTACACATGATTTCTTCAAACATACTAGCCATTCGATCTTCAAATTTTTATTGCCTTTTATCCGCTTTTAACAACTCTTGCTTAATCTCATGTTGACCTTGTTCCATCTTTTGTTGATTTTGTTGAAGACGTTGAACATTTCCTTCCATTTTGTTAACATGAGTTTTCAATTCATTAGCAAGTTACTTTTTAAGCTCGTTTTTCAATTCGGATATTAAGCTAATCATCTCACGTTGTATGTTATCAAACTTAGCATCATTTGCCTTTGCTTAATCCAAAAATTCTCCTTGAAGATTTTTAGTGTGAGCATTTTGAAAACCTTGTGTAGGATTTTGAAAATCACGGTTTTGATTTTGATTTTGTACTTGCCCATTTTTCCCACTTTGGTAATTACCCTTGATATAGTTACGTTGATTGCCTTGATAACCACCACTTTGATTGTTGTTTCGGTAGTTGTTAACATTTTGATTTTGGGGAGCTTGATTTGGGCGGGAACCTTGGCCGTTTTGGTTGTAAGTTCCCGTTGCTACGTAAGCACTCGAAGTGTTACCACCGGCTGTAATGCACTCGGAAAAATCATGAGCTCCACCACAAGATATACAACTCTTTTAAACCGCTTTCACCGATGCAAAATTCAAAGCATCTTGTGCTTTCCAATAAGTCATAAGCGTCGAAAACCTATCGAAAAACCGATTCTCCTCATTTGCTTCATCATGTAAGGAATTCATGTTACGAGACGATGACGATGATCCCATAGTGGCAACACTCGGTGTGTTACGAGGGTTATAAACCTTAGATCTATTCTCGATAATCTTTAAAGCTTCATCGGTCGTTTTGCACAAAAACTTACCACCCGCGGCGGTATTTAAATAGTCTCGTTCATGATCATTAAGCCCATTATAAAAAGTATCAATTTGATGCAATTCCGAAAAATCATGGTGAGGACATTCATGTAACATTTCCTTAAATCGTTCCCATGCCATTGAAAAACTTTCATTAGAACGTTGTGTAAACCTTGAAATCTCAACTTTCAAATGTGTTGTCTTAGATGGCGGAAAAAATTGGTTCACAAACTTAGAGACGAGACCCCCTAGTCAAAATCGAATTTGTCGGTTCTTTCTCGAGCCAAATTTTTGCGGGTCCATCTAACGAGTATGGAAACAACATCATCTTAAGATGGCGTCATGTGGAACATCCTTAAACTTGCTTGTTGCTGTGAGACGATTGAAATTCTGTATGATAATGCGGGTTGTCTTTTTCATGTCCGCGAAACTTGTTTGCTTGTAGCATCGACATTAAACCCGTCTTGATCTCAAAATTCTCCGCAAGGATGGCGAGAATCACAATAGCTTCTCCAAAACCCTCGGTGGGTGCTTGAAGCAACTTCATCATAGTACGATTAGCCATAGTGACTATTGGTTCTACAACGGGTTCGACAATTGGAGGTTCTTCTTCAATCAAAGGTTCTTGATTTAGTTCCTTTTGACGACGTTTGCGAGCTCGTTTTGCTTGATTACGAGTTTGCATAAACGTGACGTAGAACGTGGAGGTGAGCAAAGAAGATTCTTTTGGGTGTTTTGTTGATTTTCAATTTTTTTTGTGTTTTTGATTGTTTTTATTTTTTTTTTGGATTTTGTGTGTATTTGTAGACAATCTACCAAATCTCTCCTCGAATCAAACTCTTGATTAAGGGAGCCTTAAATAATGAAAATGATCTCGTGGAGTGAACGCCTTCGATTGACTTTAGAACTTTGGTGAAAACCAAATTGTTCAAGAGGGTTGGATCACAAGAAAACCAAGCAAATATATATGATACGTAATAATACTTTGGGCGGCAAAACCCTCGATTAGCTCTTTTTCTCTCAACACGAACAAGGAAGCGGGGGAAACGAGGCGGCGCGAAGCACTTAAGAGCCTTTTTCCCTTAGGTCGTGAAATACAACCGCCTTATACCCACCTTATAGTTTGTATTGATTAAAATCAAGCTTCACGAAAGTATTTATCTATTTTTGCCTTTTGCTTTTTGTTTGAGATTCGAATACAATAATTAGGAGATCAAATCACAATTAAGGTTGTGTTTTCACACTTTTGGAGATATTTTGGATTAATTGTGATACATATACAATATAGTAATAATAATTCACAAAGAAAACGAAAAAACCGATAATACGTGTTAATAGATTTCTATTTAACACAAATACTATTTATGGTTAGATATTAAAAACAAAAATTTTCAAATTAATCACGACACACCTCCCCAACAGCGGCGCCAAAATGATTGTAGGTAAATTACACTCGTTTAGGAAAACGAGGTAAAAGCGGTAAGTATTAAGTACGACGATTTAGGAAAATCGTGCACTAATGACCCAAACTGAAAGTAAGTTCCCCAAGGAGGTTTATTGTGTGTGAATAACTTGTATGATTTTGGATTAATATAGAAAGGAAAGATGAGAAAAGAGAATGACGGATACGTTAAAATTACACTACGACGATAAAACGTAAAACCGTAAAAAGAGACAAAATAAAAATTTAATCTATAAAATCCCAAAAAATTACCAAAAATAACTAAAAATCCAATTAGGGTTTAAAAATAATCAAAAAATTTTCAATCCTTTTATTTAATTAAATATTAATTTTTTAATGCTAATTAAAGCCCTAAAAATCAAATTAATTAATAAAAAGCCCAAATAAAGATTTTTCAATTTGTATAACTCTAAAATGACTTAATTAAACTAAAAACTATTTTTATAAAATTTAAAACCAATTAAAACTATTTAAAATGATTAAAAACTAAAATTAAATATTAAAATAATATTAAAAATTCAAAAATTATAAAAATTTCTGAAAACTTGCAAACTAGTTTATTTTAACCTAAATAAACAGAAAATGAAAGTAAAATTACCAAAATACCCCTGTTGGGCCCCCAAATGGGCTAGAAACAAAAACAATCCAATTTCAATGGGCTTTTCAGCCCAATTTTCTAAAGTGCCTAATAAGCTCCCAAAAAGCATAGTCCAACTCAAAATTTAATTCTAAACACAAAAGTCTAAAGGCCTAAAAGCTGATTATGAGCTTCTCACAGCTTAAATAGCCAAAAGCTTATTCTTATTGGGCCAATAAGCCCAATAAGCCATAAGTTGGTGCCATAAGCTCTAATTTAACACACAACCTTATTTTGGGATACTAAAGAGATCTATGAAAAGAAATTTTGAAAAAGCTTGACCAATAAGCCATGAATAAGCTAAGTATGATTTCACTAAAAGAAAAAATAGTCGACTTAGAGATTTAGACCACTTTAGAACTTGATTTAACTTGCAAAAGACTCTAAATGAATTAATTAAGACAAATCAATCAAGAAAATCCAATAAGCAAAGCCAAATAAGCTGAATAAGATGATTAGCACTTATGAAAAAGAAAAATAAGTGCGTTTTCTAATAAAACCCTAGAATTGAAAGCTGAAAACTCCCTGTCTAGATAAAAAACTAAGAATATTAAGATCTATAACAAAAATAAGCTGTGCACATTTCAAATAAGCTGGAAATGCTTATTTATATGCTGGTCACCAGTTAACACTATCAGTGGTAACAAGCAGTGGGAAAGGAGTTCCCACTGCTACTTGAACATATATGTTTTGGCTTGAGTTCAAGCCTTGCTTGTTGGATTTTTTTTGAAACAAGGGCACCCCAATAAGCTTTGGCTTATTGGGAGTCAACAGGAACACAAAAATCACAAAAGAAAACACAAGAAAACACTTAAACAGTTGAATCAAAAATCACGCTGACAAAAGCATTTAACCGATGTGTTTGACCAAACAAATGAGATTTGATTTCCAATAATCTGATTAGCAGCCTGTTAAATCACAAACTACCACCTCTTATACATAGATTTACCTATTTTCTATAGAAGATTTAACAAGCAAAATCATAAGAATCTGTCACTTAAATCCCCATTTTTACTATCTGAAAGAGATGACTGTTTTGTTGACAGTATAGAACCTTAACTTTTGGACTTTTAACAATGACTTTTTATACCCAAACCCAATAACCCTATACCTAAAAAATGATGCAGAGTACAACTCAAAACTTGAGAAGAAAATCCTTACCCCAGCATGAGCATTCCCAAACACCCCTTATGGTATTAGTTTAGCAGATTCAGCATACAAATATGTTTAAAAACCCACAAACCAATGAACAACCAACACAATAAGGTCTCAAATCACTTGTACAATTGATATTAAGCAAGGACAAGCAGATTCAAACAATATAAATCACACAGTCACAAAACTCATTATCTATTGAAAAGGGAACAAGAGAACTTACCTAGAGGATGCACAATCCATACCCCCTATAATATGAGCTTATGTACTAGCAAGGCACAAGCTTCCAAGCCTGCTTAAACACAAACAACACACAAGAATCAAGGATGACTCCTTGATTCAGTTAACACACAAATAAACTATCACTGATATTTTTTTATCAAAGATAAATGAAAACCAACTTTCACAACTATTTCAAACTTATGAAAATAGAAGTAAGAACTTGAAAATGGAACTAAGATCTTTGCTTAGGCTTATACCAACTTTTAAAGAAAACTGAAAAAGATTCACAACTTTTTGACAAAACAAACTTTCATTAAATTTAAAAAGGAATTACAAAAGAAACTAAGCAAAAATCTGGAACAAGAGGCGCACCACATGTTGGGCTCTCTTTATACTAGTTACAAGAGGATTCTAAAATCCTTCAAATCCTAAACCCTAAGTGCTAAGAAATCCCAAATGTGCCTTTGAATTGTTGATGAGCTGTTTTTAGATGATCACATACGTTCCTTTTGTTGTTGGGGAGCAAGTAGTTGTTTTTGTCCCTTGATTCTTCCAGCTGTCATTCTTATGATACGTGTGTTGTCCCATGAATTTGTGATAATTAAGCAATGAAGAAAGAGAGAAAAAAGATGAAGAAGAGATGAATTCCTAGAGAGAGAAAGTAGTGAGAGAAAGTAGAGAGGGGATGATTAACTTGGTGAGATTAGATTAAGAAAAAGAAGTTACAAATGACCATCCACCCTCCTAACATGCTAGGAGGGTAGTATATATAGTCCACCCACATGCGGGCTTTAATGGACTATATATTGGGCCGGGATTGTCTTTTGGACTTTAATTAGTTTAAATCCAAGCCCGTGAACCACGACTAAATAACTACTTATTACAACGTTCTAATAAATATTACAATAGAAACCTATGACCGAACATTCTTGTTTGACTCAATATTTTGAGGCTAACAATCTCCCCCAATGTGAGGTCATTCCTCTTTGATATTTGGATTCCAATGAAGATTTATGAATTTCGTCATAAATGAGTCTTGAACGTGTAACAGTAGTTTTGTTCCTTCATGCTGTGATCTTTGAGCCTTTGTCGTTGTCTTTCGACTTTGTCTTTAAGTCTTGAGATCTTCAAATCATTCTTGACTTGTCTTTGCCATCTTGTGATCTTGTGTCTTTGTCCACATGCTCACACTATCAATTGTTGGATAAGTCTTTGGGCATGAATATGTGGTTGTGAATCTTTGACTTTGTTGAGTACACCGTGACGCCACCTTCTTGAGACAAAACATAGACACGGACTGAATGGCTTTGACATTCGTCCTAAATCGATAGCGTTTTACCTCCGGTCGGTGAAGACCGTTATACGATATTAAATATCGTACCTGTGATCAGATAGATTCAATTAAGAATCTCCTTGACAGGGTTTCGCGGCTGTACTAGCCGTTCTCTTTACTCGACCGTCTCAAAGCAAGACTGCGAACATAAAGAGTGAATCAATTGGATAGATATCCGCTTGATTAAAGTCGTCAATTCAAATTCCTGGAACAAGTTTGATTCATTAAGAATCTTACCATTGTTGCTTTCTAGTTGACACAAGTTTGATTCATAAGAATCTCACAAGTCACCTACCGTAGCGCTGTTTGATGTTGACGCTAGAAGGATTTCCATTCGTCACTGTGAATATTAATAAATATCACTCTGAATGTTCTGGCAAGACCATAAAGATATTGCGTAGAAACCTGAAACGAGTTTGAATCAATTCAGAATCAAACCACTGTTGCTTTTCAGTTTTACATATGTTCAATTCATAAAGAATCTTGCATATGACCTACCGCAGTGCTGTTTGATGTTAACACTGGAAGGATTTCCACTCATCATTGTGAACACTAAGTAGTATCACTCTGAGTGTTCTAGCAATATCGCAAGGATATAGCGTAGGACTCTCTTGATCCTCATCCGTGTGTCCTAACGAGATTTGATTGATCTCTTGGCTCTAGACTCGATTTGTGCACTTTTAGTGGTCGGAGGCTGGAGCAGATGCCACCTATTCAATATCAACTATCTCGGAGTGAGAAAGTCAATAGAAGTCGTGTTGATCTCCGTGACAATAAAACAAACTTCTTTTGAGAGAAGCCTGAGTAGCTAGGAAAGGGTTGTGCTTCACATCACTGGGTCCATGATGAGTTTGTCTTCATGATGGGTTGACCCGGTTTCTGCCTAAGTTGTATGGAGGGCTTCTTTCTTTAGACCCTTTATCCTTACATTTCTTTTTCATTCTTCAACCCCTTCAATGCTTACCAAGACATCATTAATAGCACCTTGTTGTGATTGTTCCAGTGCTATCATCAGTACTTAGTCGGCATTCAGCTACGTTCACATTCTACTCCATCTTTCTTAAGGACTTCTAATAATCTATTGGATTGTCCCTGGGAAGATCCCTCCGGTTCTGGTTGGATCATAGGACTTAAACCTAACCACCCTTTTGACACCAATAACGTCGTGAATTAAAGATGTTGTGGGTATTTGATCGTAACCATGAAGACCACTTTAAATTCTAACAAAGTGTTTGAAAAGCATTTAACACCTTGCTAGTTTTGTCGTTTCAGAAAAGCTCCCCCGTCACATGTGCATCGATAATCGAAAGTGTTTCGCACATGTGGGTAAGAGTTAAAGTGCTTGAGTCTTATATATGATCACATTTTAATCACATTTTCTCCTCCTATCTCTAATATATAAAATCTTTTGATATTAGAGATACCAAATTTGATTAAAATATATTTTGAAAAATAGTCTTGAAAATCTTCGGGAGAAAAATGTGTTAATCTTTTGCATGACGTTGAATTGCTCCCCCTCAAAAATTGATCCAATGGAATTGTCATTACGAGGATTTGATCCACATTAAACTTTTGAGGATAGGAGTTGTTGAACACACAATTTTTGAAAGATTTTGAATATCAATGAGAAATACTTGAAAAAAAATTGTGTTCAACGCTTTTTGAAAAATCAATTCTTTTTGACGAAAAGGTTTTTCTAAAAGCATAAACTTGAGTTCATAGACTTTGAATGTCTTGACGAATCCACTCAAGTGTAAGAAGATTTAACTTCTTTTGCTAAGGGTAAGAGTACAAAAGCGTACACTCCCCCGTGAATTTAGATCCGGGTTGCAATCTGAAAGTGATTACAAGCCATTGTGTTGAGCTCAAAACGTTGAATGTTTTGTGACAAGCTCAACCCAAGATAGATTGCTCTACCCGTTGTTGGAAATATTGTCCAAAATAGACAATTTCCTTTATAAAAGATAGAAATGACATGTTTTGAAAAATATTTACAACTTGCATTCGAGCTTTATGTACACACCCGTGTCGTTATTGAGCGACATTTCTAGGTACGTCCATATTATCGATACTGAAAGACATGTCGAGAAGAATATTTTTGGATTATCGAAGATTTTTTAATTTTGTATTTTGCTTTTTGATTAATATTTACAGGTAGATGTTTGATAAATGAATCAAGCAGGCTTCTTTGCCAGAACCTCCAGTTCTGCTGGAGTCAAACATCTCATACCAATTTGCCTAACTAGATACGCAAACCTCTCGTTCGAAAGAGCTTTTGTAAACAAGTCAGCTAATTGGTAATCAGTTCCAACAAAGTATAATTCAATAATACCTCTTTCAACTTGTTCCTTAATGAAGTAATATCGGACATCAATGTGCTTCGTGCGGGAATGCTGTACCGGATTGCAGGAGATGGCTATGGCAGACTTTGAGTCACAGTACATAGGTACTTTATCACAATGGAAGCCATAATCCGTGAGTTGTGTTCTCATCCAAAGAACTTGAGCACAACACGCAGATAGAGACACATACTCCGCTTCGGCTGATGAAAGTGACGTGCAATCCTGCTTCTTAGAAGACCACCCCACAAGCTTATCTTGTCCTAGAAATTGTACCACCAGAAGTACTTTTACGTGTATCAAGACACCCTGCATGATCAGAATCTGAATAGGCCGTTAGAAAGAAACCGGTTTCCCTCGGATACCAGAGTCCCATGTGAATGGTATTCTTAAGGTACCGAAAGATCCGTTTAACCTCCTTGAGGTGCTTTTCAGTGGGTCGTGCTTGATATCGTGCACAATAACATGTAGCATGATGAATATCAGGTCTGCTTGTTGTCAAGTACATGAGGGACCCGATCATGGAACGATATCTCGTTTGATCTATGGGTAATCCCTCTAAATCAGCATCTAGGGATGTGGTTGATAATGGTGTCCCAACGGGGTCACATGATGTCATACCATGCTTTTTGATTATCTCTTGACAATACTTAGCTTGGTTAATGAAGATACCACTTGGGGATTGGTGAACTTGAATTCCCAGAAAGAATTTTAGTTCGCCCATCATAGACATTTCAAATCTGCTATGCGTTACTTTTTCAAACCATTTTGAAAGTTTTGGGTTTGTAGACCCGAAAATAATGTCATCAACATAAATTTGCACAAGCAGAATGTCATCCCCATATTTATAAGTGAACAAAGTTAGATAAATGGAACCTTTTGAGAAACCTTTGGAGACCAGAAATTTTGAGAGCTCGTCGTACCACGCCCTTGGAGCTTGCTTGAGTCCATATAGTGCTTTGTGGAGACGATACACCTTGTCAGGGTAATGAGGATTGACGAATCCTTCCGGCTGCGTGACATAGACTTCTTCCTTCAAAGGACCGTTAAGAAATGCCGTCTTTACGTCCATTTGATAGACAATGAATCCCTTATGTGCAGCATAAGCAAGAAAAATCCTGACTGCTTCCATTCGAGCAACTGGTGCAAATGATTCTTCAAAATCAATACCCTCTTTCTGTCCATACCCTTTAGCCACTAGCCTAGATTTATTCTTGATGATCGTGTTTTCTTCATCCATCTTGTTTTTCCAGATCCATCGAAGATTTAATGGTGTTACATCGTATGGTCTGTCAACCAGTTCCCAGACTTTAAGTCTTTCAAACTGTTGAAGTTCATCCGTCATCGATTCAATCCAAGCATGATCAGCCATGGCTTCTTTGATGTTTTTCGGTTCAGCAGTACTCACGGCGAGTGCGAACATACAAACATCGCCATCGGTTTCAAGCTGTCGTCTTGTACGAACGGGCTGTGAAGGGTTTCCAATGACATGAACCAAAGGATGATCTCGGGTCCAATGATGTGTTGAAGGATGTCGTTGGTAGAACGTATGCATATTTGACGGATCAACATGGCGAGTAGAAGACTCTCCAGTTTCGTGTACCAGTGTACCAAATGGGTTGATAAATTCGTCTTCGTCAGATAATGCATTGTCTGCTTGATTTGTGTTCTCTGGAGCAATGACAGTAGTTTTGGATGTTGTAGGATCGATTGTTGAAGTGATATTCTGAGGAGGTAAATCTGCAGCAACCCGTGTTGAAGTAGATGAAGTTGTATCCGGTTGTTGACGATGATCGGTATCATCATTCTTATCATGAGTGACAGCGGAAGACTTCGATACAACTTGTTTCTCCCCCGTGAAATATTCATCATACATTGGTCCATATAACATTTCCAACTCTTCAATTGTTGTGTCGACTGTCATATCAGCTCTAGGAACATTTTCTGGAACCAGCGTTGAACTTGACGATTCATTGCTGTGGTCTTGAGTTCCGAGTTCCGTGCGGTTGTGAACGGAAGTCGTATGTCGTTGTGGATCGGGACTTAAACTGTTTTGTTCAAGTGCCATTTCTTGAGATTCATCAAATCGGATGTGAATTGTCTCGACAATCAATTTTGTTCTTTTGTTGAACACTCTATATCCCTTTGACTGAGTTGCATATCCCACAAGAATACATGCATCACCTTTTTCTTTCATCTTATCCAAATTTTCACCATCTCGTATAATGTAACAAGTAGATCCAAAAACATGAAGGTGTTTGAGTGAAGGTTTTCGATCATGAATTATGTGATATGGTGTCTTTTCGTGTCTTGGGATAATTAAGGAGCGGTTTTGTGTGTAGCATGCGGTTGACACGGCTTCGGCCCAAAAGTATAGTGGAAGTTTTGAAGCGGATAATAATGTTCGAGCAGCTTCAACCAAAGTACGGTTTCGTCTTTCAACAACGCCGTTTTGTTCGGGTGTTCGAGCAATAGATGTTTCATGTTCAATCCCTTCGGCTTCAAAATACTTTCTCAGATTAGAATTCAAAAATTCTGTACCTCTGTCAGTACGAACCACTTTAACTTGAGCTTGAAGACCACGTTGTATCAATTTAAGGAAGCTAATGAGAACATCAGGTGTTTCATCCTTGGACCTCAAGAAGTGAGTCTATGTGTACCTTGAGTAATCATCAACGATGACCAGAATATATTTCTTTCCATTGATACTCTGAACACGCATGGGACCACACAGATCCATGTGAAGAAGATCTAACCGTCCTTTAGAGCTTGGTGTGGTCTTTGTTTTGAAGCTACTTCGTTTAGCTTTACAAAGTTCACAAGAAGAACAAAGATGATCTTTGATGAATTTCAAGCTTGGAAGGCCTCTCACAATATCTTTCTTGGAAAGCAAGTTAATGGTATCAAAGTTGAGATGAGAAAGACGTTGATGCCATAACCATGCCTGAGTCGTTGAAGCTTTAGCCATGAAGCAAATTGGAGTTGATGAAGTTGTGTCTTGAAGTGAAATTGTGTAAAGATCAGTACCCCGTGTACCGGTAAGTAAGTCATTCCCATCATAATCACGAACAAAACATGTCTTCTTTCTGAAAGCAACTTCCAAATCCGCATCACAAAATTGACCAACCGAGAAAAGATTGTGATTGAGCCCTTCGACGTAGTATACCCTTTTAATCGTGATATTCCCCTGAACCAAATCTCCATATCCTAGGATCGGTGCAAATTGATCATTTCCGAATCGGACCGTACCTAGGAACTTCTCCACGAAGTTAATTAGAAGCTTGAGATTCCCCGTCATGTGCTTCGTGCATCCGGAGTCCATTATGAAGAGAATTATTTGTATCACCTGCAGAAGAGTTAGAACACGATGGAGCATTTGCTAAATTGGATACCACAGTAGTTGTGATAGTAGAATCATTAGTGTCCTTATCAACATTTAAAGGCAAACTAACACTCGTTTTCACATTTTCTGTCCTAACTTTAGGCATCCATTTATATCCGAGAGGACATTGATTAGCAAACCACCATTTCCAAGACTTACTGGCAGACTCATATAATTCCTTAATTTTGCTTCTAGGATTCTTAGTAGTGGAGTCTGATGCAATACTTTTCTTAGTGGGGGTAGCACCAGAATGGTTCACTTTGCGTTTGGGTTTACTAGCACTAATAGGCATCACAGTTTGCTTCTTAGTTCTAGTTTCTACGCCTTTAACATTATTCATAGCACACATAGAATGATTAGCATTAGCACACTTGCCACATTTGACACAAACAAATTTCACATTCATAGCATTCAAAGTTGAATCATTCAAATCGTCATGACACGCGATTACAGACGTTTTATTCTTAGAAACATTGAAAATCCTAGGGTGTTCTTCTACTTGCTTCATCTTCCCTTGATTCTTGTGTTTCCAGACCTTATCATTCACTTGAGTGCTCTTAAGCTGAGGCCGGCTAACACTAGTAGTGGAGACTATTCCTGTAGTAGAAGACACATGAATATTAGTGTTTCTAGAAGTCTGAGGCGAGTGAGAATATTTGTTTGTGGGCTTAGTGGATATTCTATACATCCCTGGTTTAATGACATTATTGTGCCTAACGCTTGGTGCTATAGGATTCCTTATGGGTTGAGCTTGTGGTAACCTTTCCTTTCCATCCATCTTGGGGGCAAACACAGGTTTTGCAAACGAGGAATTAGATAAAGCAAATGTTTTTCCCAAGATAGAGGATCTATTCTCTTTAGAGGCATTGGGTTGTCTAACAACATTTTTCTTAATGCTAGGTTCCACAATTTTCCCACCCATTTTAGCAATGAGTTTCTGTAACTCTGCTATCGCTCTGTCCCTGTCTTGTAATTGAGCTTTCAACTCTTTAATTTCCAAATTCTGTTCATTCATTTCTCGAAATGTTTGGGAAAGTTTTTCTTGCAATTTATTATCATGTGGAAAACGACCAACGTCTTTTTGCAAAGCAAGTTCAAGTGAATGACAATGTTTTTGAAGGAAATCAGTTTTGTGTTGAAGTAACTCAAAAGCCTTTTTGTCAACATTTTCTTTCCGTTTCGAAAGCTCAATTTCAAGACGTTCACATTCTTTGATCTTATCAAGATATTGGCATGCAACTTCAGAATATTCATCAATATCAGCACAAGATGTAAAATAAGCACACATAATATCTTTAGAAACGCATTCTTGCAAGAGTAAATCATATTCATCAGAAAAAACGGACTTGTCCATTTGAAGATCATCAATTGCTTTCTCAAGAGACTCAACATATTGTAAATCATCAAACATTTCAGACCGAATTAAGCTTTCGAATTTAAGAACATTTTCTTTTAGTGTGGCCGCGTTCGGTATTAAGATTTGTTTGACAAGCACAGTTATGTCTTGAGGAATTGGTTTCTTCCTCTCGTCATTTTGTCGTTGTTTCCAATCATTATCAATAATGGACTTAATATTATCTATGTAATGAGTAAGAAACCCAAATATCTGCCTACTCTTGCTTTTAGAAGCATCTAGGGGCAAGTAGTTGATGAACTTAGAAACATTTGTTTTCTTAGTGGCAAACGCTTTCTTCCAT
This sequence comes from Glebionis coronaria, assembly GCA_025667525.1. Lineage (NCBI taxonomy): Eukaryota > Viridiplantae > Streptophyta > Magnoliopsida > Asterales > Asteraceae > Glebionis > Glebionis coronaria. The sequence continues at coordinate 409,802 of JANFOE010000459.1, forward strand.
TGAATTCTCTTTTGCCTGCATTCTAAAAATACTTCTTCACGAGATTTATGAGTTTGTTTGTGGAACAGACCATAAAGACTATTCTCATAAGCATAATTATATGGTTTCACAAACTCCTTATTAACTGATGGTTGACTATCAGCATCCCAAAGGGCAGTCTCTTCACTATTGGCACTTAGAAGCATGCAATCAAGATCTGTCCTTTCAGTCTCATCAAGATAAAGATGCGGGTTCGCAGCTTGAGCTTTGGCAAGGTACTCAGGACTTGCAAAGCTAGCTTGACCCTTAAACATCGATGGAGGTGCTAGCATTCTTACGGATTGAATAGAATCATGCGTTTTATAAACAACGTTCTTCAAAAAGTCGACTTGTGCTTCTAGTTTCGTAACTTTTTCGGTTTCTTTATCATATCTACTTTTGAAGTCTTGTTTTAACGCATCTACCTCTTGTTTCTTATCCTCTAGAATTTTAGCAGAATCAATAGTGGTCATAGAGAGCTTTTGTTCAAGTTCATTAACTTTGGTATTGGCAAGGTACGTTTTTTGTCGTTCATCCATTAAGAAAACATTATATTGACGCTTCTCTTTAGCTAATAACTCAAGAGTGGTATTATATTTGTTTTCAAAATCGTCCTTTTGACTTTTTAACGCACTTCCCTTGTACCCCTCAAGCTCTTTGGTTTTCTGAAGGAGCTCATCTCTATAGCTTTCAGTCATCTCAGTAGATTTGATAAGAGCAGCTTTACATTCTTCAAAACTTTGAGTGAGCGTAGCGTTTACCTTCTTTAATTGCTTTTGACTCTTTTTATTTTCAGTGACATCTTTTTGTAAAGTAGCAATTAAATTAGCAAGCGCAATACGTTCCTCTTCATCATATTCATTTGCATGTTGATCATCCTCAGACTCATTATTGCACATGTCTGATGAATCGGGTGTGGTATTACTATCAACCGTTTCCATCATACACGTGTCATTAATGGCATTGGGTAGATCACTATGCTCAGGAATATCACCAAACACATTATATTCATCAGTAGTGTGTACCTTATCGATTGGCTCAGTGTCAAAGATAGGACCATTGTCATCTTCAGTGACTTTGAGAACTTCTTCAACATGTGCCATGTACGAGTAATGTGCTTCGAATTCCTGGTCGGAGGCTTCATCATCAGTGTCATCAAGCATAGCTCCTTCCTCAGCTGACAGTTTGACCCCTGCTTCCATCTTTTTGCATAGCAACATCTTTTCCTTGTGATAGCTGGAGTCTCTAACCCTTTTCGGCTTCCTACATTCCTTTGCCATATGCCCATAACCTTGGCAATTATAACACTGAATCCCACTTTGTTGAACCACTTGACTTCCAATCGTTTCCCTATTCCCAGTAGCAGCAGCAATCCTCTGAGTATCATACTTTGCAGTTTGTCGATCATATCTTGCAGAACCCTCAACATGCGTTGGATTATGTCGATCATACCTAGAAGGACTTTCACCACGTCGACGTGTGTCATACCTTGGAGGACTCGCAACATATCGGTTCTTTGTGTTAGATGATGTTCGAAGATTGTTGTTGGTGGGTTTGTAGATCTTCTGGTAAGTCTTCATAATGAAAGCAATTTGTTGTTTCATCTCACGATTCTTCTGAGCTTGATCTTCATCACTATCTTCTTCAGATGATGACTCAGATGGTGGTGAAGTTGCTCTTGGTACTTTGCCGCGTGATCTTGTGGATGATGAAGACTTGGATGATGTGGAATATCGTGGTGAGGATGATGGGCTAGAGTATGGCTTAGGAGCACGGGATCGATGATCTTGGACATTTTGAGTGGTAGTTAATAAAGCAAGTGGATTAGCCGTCTTTGCAACTCGTTCAGCTCGAATCTCATTTGCTTCATGCTGAAATTGTTTCAAGATATCAAAGAGAGTGTGATAGTTTACCTTGTCTAACTGCTTCTGTTGTTTCACCAAAGTGACAAAACGTGTCCACTCTGGTTGGAGTTGTTGTAAAAATTGCACATTGACTTGCATGGTGGAGACTTCCAAGTTGTTTCTTGTCATATCATTCATCATCTTGTAAAATCTTGAATAATAGGACTCAATTGATTCTCCATCCAATTCAGTAAACTTACCAAAGTTCCAAAACAAGTTTGTTTTGACATCTTGCTTGTTGAGAGACTCTCCTTGTTGCAAGCGTTCAATGGCCGTCCACATTTCTTGTGCTGTAGGACATGCATCGACTGTGGAATAAATATCATCTCCAATTCCACTTAGGATCATATAGATCGCTTCTTTTTCTGCATCATGCCAAGCACGCTTCTCAGGTGTAAGGTCAGATAAAGTTTCCTTTTTCTTTGTTGCAGGTACTTCTGGACATGTGTCTGTGGCTGGTGTATAAGGAACATCAATTTCAGAAAAGACATATGGGCCATGGTTAATACATTGTCTCAAGGCATCACCATTAGGTCTTGTATCAAGATAGCGAAGAAAGCGTGATTGCCGTTGAGCATATCGACCAGCCACAAGCATTGGTGGTCTCTCTTTATTACCCGCGACCATGATGTTGTTGTTCGTCACACGATATTCTGTAGTAGAATCCATCCCAAAATTCTCTGAAATGATGAAGTGAATATGGATCTTAAGTAGATTTGTTGTAATTGTTGTTGTGGTTTAAATTCCGAAAATTGCAATTTTTCTCCAGTCCGACAATAAATTCTCCAGTCCGACAAAACGGTAGACCAAAAAATTTTGTATCGCCAAATTTTGAAATTGAGCTAGAAATTTCCTAAAACTAGTATGGAAAAAATTTGAATTTACTTGAGCTAGAAATTTCCTAAAATTGAGCTAGAATTTTTTTTTTTTTTTTATTTTTTTTTTTTTTTTGATCTTCGTGGAAACGATATTCCGAAACTAGTCTAGATGGTGGCTAAGTCTAAAAAATACTCAAACAAAATTTAGCTAAACATGTCATCGGAAAGAGCTCTTATCGGAATGAGCTAATCGGAATACACCAATCGGAATGAGCTATCGGAAACACCAATCAGAATGTGCTATCGGAAAACACTAATCGGAATGTGCTATCGGAAACACCAATCGGAATGTGCTATCGGAAACACCAATCGGAATGTGCTATCGGAAACACCAATCGGAATGTGCTATCGGAAACACCAATCGGAATGTGCTATCGGAAACACCAATCGGAATGTGCAAACACCAATCGGAATGTGCTATCGGAAACACCAATCGGAATGTGGAAACCCTTTTCCGATTGCACAGATCAGAATACTGATCGGAATCTATCCCCCTTTTCTCGGACAAAACTCAACCAATACGTGATTTTAAGCCAAAAAATGATCTAAAAACCCAAAAATTTTGTGTTTTTAGCCAAAGTAAATATACCAAATCACTACTACAACTATGTAGAAGATGTAGATGAAGAAATAGAGCACGAAAAACACAAAAAAAATTTAAATTCGAGATGATTTATGGATTAAATCATTCTAATCAAATATAAGAACAACAAATCACAAAACTACCCCATGGCGATTGATACCAAATGTTGTCCCATGAATTTGTGATGATTAAGCAATGAAGAAAGAGAGAAAAAAGATGAAGAAGAGATGAATTCCTAGAGAGAGAAAGTAGTGAGAGAAAGTAGAGAGGGGATGATTAACTTGGTGAGATTAGATTAAGAAAAAGAAGTTACAAATGACCATCCACCCTCCTAACATGCTAGGAGGGTAGTATATATAGTCCACCCACATGCGGGCTTTAATGGACTATATATTGGGCCGGGCTTGTCTTTTGGACTTTAATTAGTTTAAATCCAAGCCCGTGAACCACGACTAAATAAATACTTATTACAACGTTCCAATAAATATTACAATAGAAACCTATGACCGAACATTCTTGTTTGACTCAATATTTTGAGGCTAACAACGTGTCGTCTCATGAGTGGTGTAGGGGAAGGAGTGTGGGGTCTCTCTATTAGTGAGGATGAATGTTTTAGGAGTGGGATATGGTTCGTGTGAGGTGAATCACACGTGAGTCCAATCAATTTCAATTTACCCTTTGTTTTGTATCAATTTTAACCTGGGTAGGAAAAAGATTACATAGTAACTGTAATTGCTACAGTAACTGTTAGGTGCCATTTTTTTCTCGTTTAAACTTTGGAATGTGGTAGCTTTGGTTCTAGGCTTTGGTGAAAGTTGTATACTATGTTTATTTAACCATTCAATCTGAATCCTTTGTTAATAAACTTTGGATTTTCATACTTTGGCCACGAAAAGTTTATAAAAGGGTTTTAGGGCTTGTAAATTCTTGCCATATTTACACTTTAGTCCTTTTATGTTTAAAAGTCATAGAACAAGGACCAAATGCATAATATTCTTGAACTTCAAGGGTCTTCTTTTTATGCTTGACATATTGGAGGACCATTGTTGACATTTCTTTAATCTTGAGGGACTAAACTTGCCAAATCTTCAAAGTTGAGGGGCCTTTTTGTAATTTTGACAAACTTAAGGGACCAAACTTGTAATTGTTAATATACAAGGGTATTAATTGTCATTTATTTATTGATGAGGGATCATTCTTGAACATCTTTCATTCTTTAAGGTCTTTTCTTTGAGAAATCATAGACTAGGGACCGGTTCATTGTGCGGCTTAGTTTCTCGTGTTCGTTTTTCCTTGTTTCTTGTGATCTTTTGTCTTTTTCACGATATCCATACCTAAAATACACAAGTAACAAACACAAGCATATATATGGTATATTTATGACATTTTATGTATTTAAAGCCCGAAAAGAACGATGAGATCATGTATAAATGCCATCTCATCAATCTCTCATCACCCATTGCTTCATTGCTTATGAATATTCCAGTATCCCATATCAGAACTATACCTCCTGATTTGCCATTCGCCGCTAATGACGGAAAACCAAAGTTTTTCCCGCCCCATAACTCTTCAACCCAACACTCCTCCACCATATCACATTTTGTTTCTTGCAATTCAATAACATCCAAATGTTCTCTAATTATCGACCTAACTCAGCCTTTTTTCTCGACCTCACCCATGCCCCTCACATTTAAAGAAATCATCTTCATAAATAAAATGTAGAAAACTTCGATCCAATATACCATCTACTGAAGGTTCTCACCTAGTCCAGTCCCCTCCTCTTTATCGTTCTCTACTTCCTTACTCTTTACCTCATTCGCAACCCACGAAACCCCTATCAATTCCCCAATTTCTTTTACCTGCTCCATGATGATAATGCACTTATCATTAACCTCTGTTTCGTCCTTCATGCCTCCAAACACAAATGTCACACTATTGTCACTAATTTCATTATGGTATTCCTTATACGCCTCAGAAATCCCTTTAACATTATCGCCAAATCCCTCTACCCCTGTCTTTCTTGCCACGTCCCTAGCTTTCTTAATGCTACATCTACCAATTTTCTTTATGTTACTAGTTTTTCCATCCTTTTCCACCCCTTGATAAAATTCTCCTACCAAAATACTGAAAGTTTATGGACTTATATTTAATAGTCATGTGATAGGATCGAACTCGAGATTACATGATTACACTCAATACGTAAAGAGTTAATTTTTTTAATAAATACATTTATTGTATTTATTAATTTATTTAATAAATATATATTTATGTATTTATTAAATTAAACTAAGCTTTAACTTTAATGACGTTAAAATATTAAGAGTTAAGTATAAACGATCATTGGGGACTAAAAGAGAAGAGACAAGAAGATTCCGGAAAACCTCATGTGAGTGTGTGTAGAATGTCGGCAACAGATGGGAAGGGAGAAAGAAAAGGGAACTTTTTCTTGCCATATTTTTATCCTAACTTGAGCTACAAGTTTAGTAGGCTATACAAGGATCCCATAGCCTTCATAATTTAAAATAGAATCTTTCCTTCTCTCTTCCTACGATCGCAAATCAAACGCACCCTTAGGGTTTCGTTTTGGTTTTCGATTTAGCTATTATAATCTATTCCTAGCCCCTCTCTAGGGTCGTTGGGTATATTTTTACACAAGCATATAAGCTCGGTTTACACATGCTAGAACCACGGTTAGCTCGTTGTATTATGTGTGTACCAGGACATAATATAGTCTTACTTTAGACTATATCTTGGTGGTGTTCGTTATAAACCCTAATTGGTGATCCGTTCTTTATCTTGTGGATTTGCTTTAGCGTAAAGCTATGTAACCCTAATTCGATTAATTATAATTGTGTTGTTATGATCTTGTTAAATCGCTTCCGCTATATGTGCTTTGATCTCGTTTAGGGTTTTGTATAATTGTTATGATGTTTATAAACATTCAGCGGCGTCGAGGCCGTTTTAACATGTTATAATTATCGAAAATCTAATGTTTTTAACTAATAATTGTTTTGATTCAAAACTACATGTTTTTAGGTTTTCTTTAAAATTAGGGTTTTGTTTTTTAAAATTAGGGTTTCGGCCAAAATTTTATAAAAAAAAAATTGTTTTGAAACCCTAAATTACATATGGGATAATTTTAGATTAAATGCATGATTAATTGTTATGTCATGTATGGTTACGATCCGTAGAGATTTAATTGTTAAGTTTTGTGGGTGGATCCATGATAACGTGCATGTTTTCATGGATCGTAAAATTATATGTTTATATGATTTTATGTGCTACTTGTTTATTTGATTCAATAAATCTTGAATTAGGGAAGACTTTTATATGAATATAAAAACCTAGATTTTATGGTTATTGAATAAATTGTATGCATGTGGTTTTTTGATTTATTTATTGCACATATAAATTGTTATTATGTGTTTATGATTTAGTTTTTTTTACTTGTTTATATTAAAATTGTATGAATTGTTGTAAACAATGGTTTTTTTAAAAGAAATAATATGGACTAAATAATATTAAAATTAAAATTTGTTTGAGATCTAAATTACATAAGATTACGTTGATTGGTGAATTGCAATAATAATCTAACGACCTACTCCTTTTGACAAACTATAAAGTGGGTATAACACATCGCTAGTCATGTACCCGGTTAAGGAAGGAGGTGTTATGCCATTAGTTGCTGACCAAATTTCCGGCTTGCCTGTGCGTCAAATTGTACTTACCTACGATTATTATTTTCATTATACCATAAGGTTGATTTACCGCAAATTCACTTCCGAAACACAATGAATAAGGTTATTGCTTTGTGCGTAGCCGAGTTCTAGCAAAAATACGTTGTGAATAGTTGTGGGTGAAATTCTTTGATTGGTTTAACCAATACCTCAACATAATTAATTTAGAAATTTAGTCTCGTGAAAAACTTTACTTAATGTTTTATTAAACTTATGCTATGGAGTTGTATGCCTGCTTCTCCATACATTGATTTTGACATCAAATTTATACCCTTGATATTTAAGTCGAATGCTATCTAATTGACGAACACATGAAATTACTACGACATCAAATGAGATTTTTGGGCGATGCTGTAATGGTGAGAAAACTTTCAAAAATGAGAATTTGTATGATGGTTTTATGTTATTCAGATTAGACGACTTAATTAAGTTACTCAGTGAGATCTGGAAACTTAAGGCATTCAGAAGGGATGAAACATGTTTACAATGCAAAATGCTCTTTTGGCAATGTAAATCCATTAAAAATCTAGAAATTAAAAATTGTTTGTCAATTAAATTGTTCAAAAAGTCGCTATGTTGAGTACATTCATTACTAGCAGATCAACTGATGTAACGGATCTATGTCAATATAGTTATATGATTCAAGGAAAATACTATGATTTATATACCGGGGTAATTTTATTTTCTTGAAAGTATTTTGTTATTGAAAATACTAATATTTGTACTTATTTTTGTAGAAATGGCTCAACCCGACAATACATTATAAGTTATGCGTTTAAAGCGTTTTTTGATCGTCCAGAACTTACTGGCCTAAACTTCAATGATTGGTACCTCTCACTAAGAATTGTCTTGAGAGTAGCAGGTACTATTGATATCTTGACCACTCCTTATCCAGAGAAACTTGCTGAAGGAGCTTCTGAAGCGCAAAGGCTTGAACACGCTGCTAATGTTAAGAAGCACTCTAAGGTGGCTTGCTTAATATTAGGGAAAATGGATCCTCCACTTCAACAAAAGTATGAGTTATTTTCACCTAAGCGAATGCTTGATGAGCTCAAGGCTATGTTCGAGAAGCCGCAAGCTGTGGAGATCTACGACTTAGTAGATGCTTTGCATAGCTGCAAGCAAACTCCTGGAAAGTCTGTTAGTGCCCATTACCTGGAGATGAGGGGTTATATGGAACATCTCATTTCACTAAGACACCCCTATGATCATAATATGGCTATCAACTTGATCAATAGGTCCCTTAACAAGGACTTCAATGATTTTGTTAGAATCTATATTATGCATTGCATGGGGAAGACAGTTAATGATTTGCATGCAATACTCATTGACTATGAAAAGGGGTTAAAGGAAAAGGAATCTACTTCTACTCCTCCTGTACTAACCATACAAAAGGGTAGAGTGAGTAAGCCAAAACCGCAAGCGAACAAGAAGAAAGGCAAAGGGCAAGGGTGATAAGGGCAAGCAAGTTGTGACTTATTCGAAACCTAAACAGAACTTTGCCAAGAAGAATAAATCTCAAAAGTATGAGACTTGTCACCATTGCAAGGCAAGTGGTCACTGGAAGAGGAATTGCCCTATTTACCTCGAATAATTGCGAGAAATAAAGAAGTCTGAGTAGAGTGCTGCAACTTCAAGTACTTTATTTATGATTGAATTATTTAATTTGACATACAAATTAAATTCTTGGGTATATGATACGGGATGTGGTATTAACATTTGTAATACGCTGCAAGGATTTAATCTGGAAAGGAAGCTATCATATGGGGAACAATTTCTGCAAGTGAGGAATGTCGCACAAGTAGCGGTTGAAGCTATAGGAACATTTAATTTAGTTTTACCTTCGGGTTTAGTACTGATTTTAAATGATTGTCATTATGAACCTACAATTGTTAGGGGTGTTATTTCCTTTTATTGTTTGTTGAATAATGGACTCGTTCACATTATTGATAATAATGGAATTTCTGTTTGGAAAGATGGTATTTTCTATTTTAACGCAATTTTTGTGAATGGTGTGTTTGAAATAGACATGCATAAAAATGAATCCAAGAATAATAGTAAATCTATTTTTAGCATGAGTAAGAAGACGAAGTTTTATAAGAACTCTTCTTATCTTTGGCATTGTAGACTTGCCCATATTGGGAAGGATCATATACAAAAGCTTCAACGTGAAAGTCTTTTGGAAAATATCAATGATGAATCATTTGATAAATGTGAGTCTTGTATCTCTGGAAAGATGACCAAGAAACCTTTTAATAGTATTATTGAAAGAAGTACTGATCTACTTGGTTTAATACATACTGATGTGTGTGGACCACTTAGACATGTGTCAAGGAAAGGTGCTAGCTACTTCTTAACATTTACGGATGATTATAGCCGTTATGGTTATGTTTATTTACTTAAGCATAAACATGAGATATTTGAAACATTCTAAGTGTTTAAAGCAGAAGTAGAATTGCAATTAGGAAAGAAGACTAAAGCTCTTTGTTCTGATAGAGGTGGTGAATATTTAAGTCAAGAGTTTATAGATTATCTAAGTGAGAGCCCTATACTCCACAAAAAAATAGTGTATCTGAAAGGAGAAATCGTACATTATTAGATATGGTGCAATCTATGTTTAATCTTACAACTTTACCATTATCCTTTTGGGATTATGATTTAGAATCTGATGTTCGTATTTTAAATATGGTTCCCACAAAGAAGGTGAATAATACACCATATGAACTATGGCATGGCAAGAAGCCATATTTGTATTATTTTGGTTTGGGGTTGCGAGGCGTATGTGAAACGTGACTCGGGTGACAAACTCCAACAACGATCTATGAAATGTATCTTTGTAGGATACCCTGAGGAAACTATGGGTTACTACTTTTATTATCCACCTGAGAACAAAGTAATTGTTACTAGGTATGGAGACTTCCTTGAAAGTGATCTTGTAAATCAAGAATTCAGTGGGAGAAATTATGATCTTGAAGAGAGTCATATAGATACATTACCTTCTGAAAACACTAGCGAAATAATTCATTTAGAACTAGAAAGTCTGGCGGTTCCACCGGAATTAGTTCCTCTGCGTAGATCTGCAAGGATTAAAAACGCAAATAGCAATATATGTCTTAATATAGAGGATGATGATGAAGTAGGGGATCTTGGTGAACCTGCTAATTATAAATCCGCCATGCTTCATCCTGAAAATGATAAGTGGATGGTTGCTATGGATGAGGAAATGAAATACATGAAAGTTAATGATGTTTGGATTCTTGTAGATCCACCACAAAATGCTAAAGTAGTGAGACATATGTGGATATACAAGAAGAAAACCGACATGGACGGAAAAGTACAAAGCTCGTTTAGTAGCTAAAGGTGTTACTCAAACTTTTGGCATAGACTACGAGGAGACATTTTCTCTTGTAGCAGACTTATGAGCTATTAGGATTGTCATAGCTATAGCAGCATACTATGACTATGATATATGGCAAACGGATGTTAAAACTGACTTCTTTAACGGTCGCTTAGATGAAGACATCTATATGTAACAACCGGAATGGTATGTTGATCCTAAGAATCTAAGACACGTGTGTAAACTTCAAAGATCTATTTATGGTTTGAAGCAAGCATCATGTCAATGGAATAAATGATTTGATGAAGAAATCAAAAAGTTTTGATTCATTCAAAATCGTGATGAGCCATGTGTATATCGCAAAGCTAGTGGGAGTGATGTAGTATTTATAGTCCTATATGTTGATGACATATTAATCATGGGAAGTAACATTCCAAGACTTAAAGCTGTTAAGGATTATCTTGGTAAATGATTTTCTATGAAGGATTTAGGAGAAGATGCATATAGTACCTGTAATGCCACGGATCTGCTACAGTACCTGCAAAATATCGACCTATCTTGCTACAATGGTTGAACAGAAGTTTACCTTCAAAACAAAAACCTGCAAAAATATGGAAACGAAATATTGTGCTGGTAGGATAAACTATAAACTAATCAAATTAATCTAAGACTATAAAGAATCCTGACTAAAATGCTGAGTAACAAAAACTCATAAGATGAGCTTATGAACTTTTAAGCTGCAAAAACAGAGGCTTTGACTATTATTAATAACAATTTAACAGAAAACTTGTAAGACTAAGCTGATCTTAAACTGAAAGCACTGAATCATAAGAAGAACTGGACAACTGAATTTAAACACACTCATAAGCTAATGAGAGATTTCTCAACAGTAAAGATTGAGAAGTGAAAAGCTTGAATTAGAAAATGTAATTTTATTAATGGTGAAAAGCATAGTTTGTTACAACTAGCAACTGAAAACATTAACAGAATTAACTAACTAACTACAACAGAATTAAAGGAGAATAGAAGTTGAGAAAACTTGAAAATTCATCAGTGGAGTAAAAATTGTTACAATGTTCAAACATAAATTATAACAGAATCTAAAACCATATTACATAATTGAGTAGTAACTACTAAATTGAATGAGAGAACTAATCCTACTCCAAACTAAAACTATCTAGCTGATTATCTAACTAGGTGAAGTGGGGTGAGGGATAAATGAGAGGTATTTATAGGGAAGGAGTGGAGTGAGGGAGAGGTAAGAGTGACGTGTTCGGACGAATTGTTGATTGACATCTGGCAACAGTTTTGTGACAACCCTAGGTTTTGGATTTGTCACTTGGTCTTACTTTTAGGTTATTTTATGTGTGCTTACTTGAATTGTGTGTTTACGTGTTTATTTTGTGTGAACGAGGTTGGTGTGGTTATCATTTATGAGTATTTAAGTACTCATAAGTAAATCAAGGAACGGTTATTTCATGTTCATGAGCTCACAAGTGGTGACTATGAAATGAAAATGGTGATATTGTGGTGTTTACGTATACGTATAAGTATTATAGTAATAGTATTTTTTTAGGATTTACGGTTTAGCATTTAGAGGTCTCGGGTGAGGTAATTATCCATATGAATATTATTCGGGATGGTTTTAAGTCATTTAGGAGTTAGTTATAAAGTTTATTTCAAAATTTGAGATTTTTTTTAAAAGTGTATATTTTACGTCTTTTACGGTAATCACGTAAAAACTGACTAGTTTTACGGTTTTGAGGTTTTGGAGGCTTTAGGAGCTGAATTAAATTAAGGAAAGTTAAGGTAATATTATTAATACATATATTAATAATAAAAAGGGGAAAAAAACGAATTTTAAGGGTGCATAGTCGGTTTTGGACGCAAAAAAGAAGGGAAAAAAAGGAAAGTGGGCTTATTTTTGGACTAGGATTTTATGTACACCCTATATATTATTTTTAATCACAATTAAAATTCAATATTATTCCCTGGAGATTAAAAAAATTTGTGGGTTTTCATGAGGGTTTTTAGGGTTCTTCATAATTTTGGGGGTTTTCATAAATCAAAGGTAAACCTTCATAACCCTTTTTAATTTAATTGTTTTTATGTTTTTATAATCATTCTTATGATGGAATTAGGGTTAGGGTTCATATAAAATCAGTAAATTAATGATGTGATAATCATAATATGATGATCATATAAATTAGGGCTTGTAATTAGAGGGATTAGGGTTAATTAATGAGGTTGATTTTGTTAAACCCGTTTTTAAAAACTGGGCAGATTTTGTGTCAATTGTTTTGATCATATCGGGAGTTCTATAAACTCTTATTTTACGATCCAAGTACCCCTGGAAAGGTATTTGAAGTGGCTTTCCAATGCAAAAAACTAGAACTAAATTGGAGGTCAGGAAGAGGGTCAAAAACAGGTTACAACAGTCGGAGGTCAAAACAGTTTTGAATTCAGCCTGTTTCTTTTTAAGTTTTGGGTTGTTTGGAGTACTTAGGGTTGTATTGGGATCTTCTCACGAACATGAGAGATGGTTTATATATTGTAGTAAGTATCTGCACTTGGGCTAAGGTTGTGGTTTAGGGTAAGACCCCTTAACGGTAACAAACTTTTAGTACGTTTAAAATCAGGAAATCTGGAATGACAAAAGTAGATATATGTAAATTGGGGCCTTAACAGTAGCTTTAAGGTTAGGGCAAGTGGGAGGTGTTAGCCAACATATGTAAGGGTATGAATATTACTTTTACAGAAACCATGGGTATGTTTAAGTAGATGTTTGACTTAAAGTTTGGAGACCTAAAAATTGGGACTGTTTTGGGTAAAATATGAACGGGTTAGTTATTAAACTTAACCAAGTTAAGGACTTGTTAAGGAAGGGTAATGGGGTGATTAGAGCTTATCAATGAGGTAAATATGTGGGAATAGGCTAGATGTCCATCATAGTTTAATGAGCCATCTTAGTGATTGGTTCGTGTATTGATTTCGTGTTTTGGTTTGTTAGCTTGTTGCTAGTGCACGGACTCGTGAAGGAGCTATCAGGTGAGTTTCATAGTCCCATATCTTTTTTTATGTTTTTTACTTCCAGATGGGATGGAAGAGACACTGTATGGTTTTGTAACTATTGCTGTGAATGTTTTTATGGTTTGTGATGGACTTGTGTGTACATTTATGTGATTAACCGCTATGTGATTCTTGATTGTTATTGTGGTTTGACTTGGTACCAAGGGGATGTTGACAAGGCGGGGCCTTGGGATTGGTTCATAGGTGTATGGGCGCCTATGGGACCATGATTGTTGGTAAGGCGTGATGCCTTGGAAATTGTGATTATTGGTAAGGCGTGATGCCTTGGAAATTGTGATTGTTGGTAAGGCGTGATGCCTTGGAAATTGTGATTGTTGGTAAGGCGTAATGCCTTGGAAATTGTGATTGTTGGTAAGGCGTGATGCCTTGGAAATTGTGATTGTTGGTAGGGCGTGATGCCTTGGAAATTGTGATTGTTGGTAAGGCGTGATGCCTTGGAATTGTAATGATTGATTGAACTTGAATGCTAGTTGTTAGTACATGATTGTAGCGCATTGTCCATATGTTTATTGGTTTATGGTATTCACAGCTTATGACTTGTCTTGTGTTGGAGTCTAAACCTATGACTCTCACCAACTTTACATTGACGTGTTTTAGTGTCTCTTTCAGGTGATACTATGGTTAAGCATGAGAACATAAGTGGCTAGGATTGGAGAAGCTTAGGAATGCATATAGAAGGAGAATCCCCGTTTCCTTCTTAGTTTTTATTTGTTCTTTTAATAAGTGATACTGTGGCACACATATATTTGTTTGGTTATGTTATTTGTTTGTCTTGGGTAAGCGGTAGGACTGTTACCTACTTACCTAGACTCCTGAGTCTGATGAGATATTGTCATGACTTTGTGTCTCCATTTTTTGACATTTCTTATTTCATATAGTTATCTCTATAGACACGCCATGTTGTGATGATATCCATACGTCGCGCCCCATATTCCGCCATGGTGGGGTGTGACAGAATGGTATCAGAGACAATAGTTATAGAGAATTAGGTTGCCTAGTCGTGTAGCCTAGTCTATAGCTTAAGGGTCCCTACATATAGGCGTCATAGGAGTATGTGTGCATTTTATAGTAATTGATGTGTTTGAATATTATTTTCGCAGTATTTGTTAGGTTATGAACTACTATGGTTCATACTTAATTACATGTTATTTTCTTTACGAGTTTTGATTAGTGCGGGTGGAACCATGGTCGTATACGCTAGTCATTGTTGGATTTCGCTTAATTATATTTTCATGTTCTTTATACATTTTGAATTTTGTCTACGCTGGTTCAGCTGGACTACGAGTTTATGTGTTTCGTGCATTGGTTATGTTATTTTAATACATGGGGTTTTAGATCTTATCTTGTGTGGTTATGTGCTTGTGAGTTGTTGGATTATGTGTTATGTGTAGTATTAATTTCTTATAAGTGTCATCATAGGAGGGAGTACATTGGTGAAAGGGAACATGTATAATTATGGAGGCCTACATAATTATGTATGTGCCACAACACCACTGGACTTTCAAGTATGATTGCATGAAAGAGAGTTAATACATGCTTGTATAGTATATGTTGGATGGATTTGAGTGTAGGTACGCTTATGCCTATGTATGTAAAATTATTTTCTACTTACCGGTTGTATTCTTGGGATGGTTGCTAGCTCGTTTCTCTTTGAGATGTTCAACTTCTGTAGTAGCGCATTTCTCGGGTCCTCATTTCACGTGTTTGTTTGTACGGTACTTTTGGCGTGAAGGATTTTGAGATGGTGGAGATTTCTTTTTGGGGTAACGATGTCTTTTGTTTCGAGTTATACATGGTAAAAAAAATAGAACTTGCAAATTGAAAAAAAAATAGTTGTTGGTAGTCGATGAAATAAGGAAGTGTCGGGATCATGTTTCAAATAAGGTGTAATATAAATTCTTTAACATATAAGAATGACTCGGTTATTTTAAAATATTTTGGTTTGGATCACCTAAAGTTATTGTTCTTAAGTTAAAAATTTTGTTCTTATTTAGTGAAATATATTAAAATCATGTAATTAATAGAGTTTTAATTTTCTGGAATTAAAATAAATTAGGTTCTAGTTTTGGTAATTAATGGGGGGTTTTAGGGTTTAAAAATCGTTTTTTTTGTATAAATCGGAGTAGGCAGAAACTGTCGCTAAACTGTCAAAATATGTCGCTAACTGTCAGAAACTGTCGCTAATGCCTAGGCAGATTTTGAGAAAAATCGTTTTGGTCATAACTTATTCGTTTTTAAAGGTTTTTGGGTGATTCAAAAGCCTAAAATTATGTACTCGGAACATACTTTTCAAATATTCAGAAAGTTTAGTAATTAGAAGTCAGTAGCTTGGTCGAATTAATTTTGCAAGTGTCGAGTTCAAGGTTAATTTTTGGACAACATTGATTAAACTTGTGTTTTGGGTATTTTGTGGTAATGAACACTTGAAGGGTTAACATAGAGATGAGTTGGGATGGAATGTGAGAGTTATTTAGACTTTAGAATACGTGGTTATATTTGATGAGTTTTTATTTATGGTATTTATGAGTAAGACTGAAATTGGGGTGACAGTTTTAAACCCGTCGAGTTATATGATGGCTCCTAACTTGATTTCAAGACAGTTCTTGTTTGATGAGTTGCGAGATTTAGTTAGGTTGGTTACATAACTTTATGGTTTTAATAAGTTTCCTCGCGGACGGTAATGGCTCATGTGTTGTTGGTTGAGATTATTTTAGTATAAACTGAGTTCACGTTTGAACGTAAGGTTTTATCAGGGATATGTATCCTCGTTTGTTTGCTGAGAATAAGTTTGAGTTTGGGAGTAAATATCGGGACGAGACTTCTATTAGGAGGGAGTGATGTGACAACCCTAGGTTTTGGATTTGTCACTTGGTCTTACTTTTAGGTTATTTTATGTGTGCTTACTTGAATTATGTGTTTACGTGTTTATTTTGTGTGAACGAGGTTGGTGTGGTTATCATTTATGAGTATTGAAGTACTCATAAGTAAATCGAGGAACGATTATTTCATGTTCATGAGCTCACAAGTGGTGACTTTGAAATGAAAATGGTGATATTGTGGTGTTTACGTATACGTATAAGTATTATAGTAATAGTATTTTTTTAGGATTTACGGTTTAGCATTTAGAGGTCTCGGGTGAGGTAATTATCCATATGAATATTATTCGGGATGGTTTTAAGTCATTTAGGACTTAGTTATAAAGTTTATTTCAAAATTTGAGATTTTTTTTAAAAGTATATATTTTACGTCTTTTACGGTAATCGCGTAAAAACTGACTAGTTTTACGGTTTTGAGGTTTTGGAGGCTTTAGGAGCTGAAATAAATTAAGGAAAATTAAGGTAATATTATTAATACATATATTAATAATAAAAAGGGGAAAAAACGAAAGTGGGCTTATTTTTGGACTAGGATTTTATGTACACCCTATATATTGTTTTTAATCACAATCAAAATTCACTATTATTCCTTGGAGATTAAAAAAATTCGTGGGTTTTCATGAGGGTTTTTAGGGTTCTTCATAATTTTGGGGGTTTTCATAAATCAAAGGTAAACCTTCATAACCCTTTTTAATTTAATTGTTTTTATGTTTTTATAATCATTCTTATGATGGAATTAGGGTTAGGGTTCATATAAAATCAGTAAATTAATGATGTGATAATCATAATATGATGATCATATAAATTAGGGCTTGCAATTAGAGGGATTAGGGTTAATTAATGAGGTTGATTTTGTTAAACCCGTTTTTAAAAACTGGGCATATTTTGTGTCAATTGTTTTGATCATATCGGGAGTTCTATAAACTCTTATTTTACGATCCAAGTACCCCTGGAAAGGTATTTGAAGTGGCTTTCCAATTCGAAAAACGAGAACTAAATTGGAGGTCGGGAAGAGGGTCAAAAACAGGTTACAACAGTCGGAGGTCAAAACAGTTTTGAATTCAGCCTGTTTTCTTTTTAAGTTTTGGGTTGTTTGGGGTACTTAGGGTTGCATTGGGAGCTTCTCACGAACGTGAGAGATGGTTTATATATTGTAGTAAGTATCTGCACTTGGGCTAAGGTTATGGTTTAGGGTAAGACCCCTTAATGGTAACAAACTTTTAGTACGTTTAAAATCCGGAAATATGGAATGACAAAAGTAGATATATGTATATCGGGGCCTTAAAAGTAGCTTTAAGGTTAGGGCAAGTGGGAGGTGTTAGCCAAAATATGTAAGGGTATGAATATTCCTTTTACAGAAACCATGGGTATGTTTAAGTAGATGTTTGACTTAAAGTTTTGAGACCTTAAAATTGGGACTGTTTTGGGTAAAATATGAACGAGTTAGTTATTAAACTTAACCAAGTTAAGGACTTGTTAAGGAAGGGTAATGGGGTGATTAGAGCTTATCAATGAGGTAAATATGTGGGAATAGGCTAGATGTCCATCATAGGTTAATGAGCCATCTTAGTGATTGGTTCGTGTATTGATTTCGTGTTTTGGTTTGTTAGCTTGTTGCTAGTGCAAGGACTCGTGAAGGAGCTATCAGGTGAGTTTCATAGTCCCATATCTTTTTTATGTTTTTTTTACTTCCAGATGGGATGGAAGAGACACTGTATGGTTTTGTAACTATTGCTGTGAATGTTTTTATGGTTTGTGATAGACTTGTGTGTACATTTATGTGATTAACCGCTATGTGATTCTTGATTGTTATTGTGGTTTGACTTGGTACCAAGGGAATGTTGACAAGGCGAGGCCTTGGGATTGGTTCATAGGTGTATGGGCGCCTATGGGACCATGATTGTTGGTAAGGCGTGATGCCTTGGAAATTGTGATTATTGGTAAGGCGTGATGCCTTGGAAATTGTGATTGTTGGTAAGGCGTGATGCCTTGGAAATTGTGATTGTTGGTAAGGCGTAATGCCTTGGAAATTGTGATTGTTGGTAAGGCGTGATGCCTTGGAAATTGTGATTGTTGGTAGGGCGTGATGCCTTGGAAATTGTGATTGTTGGTAAGGCGTGATGCCTTGGAATTGTAATGATTGATTGAACTTGAATGCTAGTTGTTAGTACATGATTGTAGCGCATTATTCATATGTTTATTGGTTTATGGTATTCACAGCTTATGACTTGTCTTGTGTTGGAGTCTAAACCTATGACTCTCACCAACTTTATGTTGACGTGTTTTAGTGTCTCTTTCAGGTGATACTATGGTTAAGCATGAGAACATAAGTGGCTAGGATTGGAGAAGCTTAGGAATGCATATAGAAGGAGAATCCCCGTTTCCTTCTTAGTTTTTATTTGTTCTTTTAATAAGTGATACTATGGCACACATATATTTGTTTGGTTATGTTATTTGTTTGTCTTGGGTAAGCGGTAGGACTGTTACCTACTTACCTAGACTCCTGAGTCTGATGAGATATTGTCATGACTTTGTGTCTCCATTTTATGACATTTCTTATTTCATATAGTTATCTCTATAGACACGCCATGTTGTGATGATATCCATACGTCGCGCCCCATATTCCGCCATGGTGGGGTGTGACAGAATGGTATCAGAGACAATGGTTATAGAGAATTAGGTTGCCTAGTCGTGTAGCCTAGTCTATAGCTTAAGGGTCCCTACATATAGGCGTCATAGGAGTATGTGTGCATTTTATAGTAATTGATGTGTTTGAATATTATTTTCGCAGTATTTGTTAGGTTATGAACTACTATGGTTCATACTTAACTACATGTTATTTTCTTTACGAGTTTTGATTAGTGCGGGTGGAACCATGGTCGTATACGCTAGTCATTGTTGGATTTCGCTTAATTATATTTTCATGTTCTTTATACATTTTGAATTTTGTCTACGCTGGTTCAGCTGGACTACGAGTTTATGTGTTTCGTGCATTGGCTATGTTATTTTAATACATGGGGTTTTAGATCTTATCTTGTGTGGTTATGTGCTTGTGAGTTGTTGGATTATGTGTTATGTGTAGTATTAATTTCTTATAAGTGTCATCATAGGAGGGAGTACATTGGTGAAAGGTTACATGTATAATTATGGAGGCCTACATAATTATATATGTGCCACAACACCACTGGACTTTCAAGTATGATTGCATGAAAGAGAGTTAATACATGCTTGTATAGTATATGTTGGATGGATTTGAGTGTAGGTACGCTTATGCCTATGTATGTAAAATTATTTTCTACTTACCGGTTGTATTCTTGGGATGGTTGCTAGCTCGTTTCTCTTTGAGATGTTCAACTTCTGTAGTAGCGCATTTCTCGGGTCCTCATTTCACGTGTTTGTTTGTACGGTACTTTTGGCGTGAAGGATTTTGAGATGGTGGAGATTTCTTTTTGGGGTAACGATGTCTTTTGTTTCGAGTTATACATGGTAAAAAAAATAGAACTTGCAAATTGAAAAAAAAAAAATAGTTGTTGGTAGTCGATGAAATAAGGAAGTGTCGGGATCATGTTTCAAATAAGGTGTAATATAAAATCTTTAACATATAAGCATGACTCGGTTATTTTAAAATATTTTGGTTTTGATCACCTAAAGTTATTGTTCTTAAGTTAAAAAATTTGTTCTTATTTAGTGAAATATATTAAAATCATGTAATTAATAGAGTTTTAATTTTCTGGAATTAAAATAAATTAGGTTCTAGTTTTGGTAATTAATGGGGGGTTTTAGGGTTTAAAAATCGTTTTTTTTGTATAAATCGGAGTAGGCGGAAACTGTCGCTAAACTGTCAAAATATGTCGCTAACTGTCAGAAACTGTCGCTAATGCCTAGGCAGATTTTGAGAAAAATCGTTTAGGTCATAACTTATTCGTTTTTAAAGGTTTTTTGGTGATTCAAAAGCCTAAAATTATGTACTCGGAACATACTTTTCAAATATTCAGAAAGTTTGGTAATTAGAAGTCAGTAGCTTGGTCGAATTAATTTTGCAAGTGTCGAGTTCAAGGTTAATTTTCGGACAACATTGATTAAACTTGTGTTTTGGGTATTTTGTGGTAATGAACACTTGAAGGGTTAACATAGAGATGAGTTGGGATGGAATGTGAGAGTTCTTTAGACCTTAGAATACGTGGTTATATTTGATGAGTTTTGATTTATGGTATTTATGAGTAAGACTGAAATTGGGGTGACAGTTTTAAACCCGTCGAGTTATGTGATGGCTCCTAACTTGATTTCAAGACAGTTCTTGTTTGATGAGTTGCGAGATTTAGTTAGGTTGGTTACATAACTTTATGGTTTTAATAAGTTTCCTCGCGGACGGTTATGGCTCATGTGTTGTTGGTTGAGATTATTTTAGTATAAACTGAGTTCACGTTTGAACGTAAGGTTTTATCAGGGATATGTATCCTCGTTTGTTTGCTGAGAATAAGTTTGAGTTTGGGAGTAAATCTCGGGACGAGATTTCTATTAGGAGGGAGTGATGTGACAACCCTAGGTTTTGGATTTGTCACTTGGTCTTACTTTTAGGTTATTTTATGTGTGCTTACTTGAATTATGTGTTTACGTGTTTATTTTGTGTGAACGAGGTTGGTGTGGTTATCATTTATGAGTATTGAAGTACTCATAAGTAAATCGAGGAACGATTATTTCATGTTCATGAGCTCACAAGTGGTGACTATGAAATGAAAATGGTGATATTGTGGTGTTTACGTATACGTATATGTATTATAGTAATAGTATTTTTTTTAGGATTTACGGTTTAGCATTTAGAGGTCTCGGGTGAGGTAATTATCCATATGAATATTATTTGGGATGGTTTTAAGTCATTTAGGACTTAGTTATAAAGTTTATTTCAAAATTTGAGATTTTTTTTAAAAGTGTATATTTTACGTCATTTACGGTAATCGCGTAAAAACTGACTAGTTTTACGGTTTTGAGGTTTTGGAGGCTTTATGAGCTGAAATAAATTAAGGAAAATTAAGGTAATATTATTAATACATATATTAATAATAAAAGGGGAAAAAACGAAAGTGGGCTTATTTTTGGACTAGGATTTTATGTACACCCTATATATTGTTTTTAATCACAATCAAAATTCACTATTACTCCTTGGAGATTAAAAAAATTCGTGGGTTTTCATGAGGGTTTTTAGGGTTCTTCATAATTTTGGGGGTTTTCATAAATCAAAGGTAAACCTTCATAACCCTTTTTAATTTAATTGTTTTTATGTTTTTATAATCATTCTTATGATGGAATTAGGGTTAGGGTTCATATAAAATCAGTAAATTAATGATGTGATAATCATAATATGATGATCATATAAATTAGGGCTTGTAATTAGAGGGATTAGGGTTAATTAATGAGGTTGATTTTGTTAAACCCGTTTTTAAAAACTGGGCAGATTTTGTGTCAATTGTTTTGATCATATCAGGAGTTATATAAATTCTTATTTTACGATCCAAGTACCCCTAGAAAGGTAATTGAAGTGGATTTCCAATGCAAGAAACTATAACTAAATTGGAGGTCGGGAAGAGGGTCAAAAACAGGTTACAACAGTCGGAGGTCAAAACAGTTTTGAATTCAGCCTGTTTTCTTTTTAAGTTTTGGGTTGTTTGGGGTACTTAGGATTTCATTGGGATCTTCTCACGAACTTGAGAGATGGTTTATATATTGTAGTAAGTATCTGCACTTGGGCTAAGGTTGTGATTTAGGGTAAGACCCCTTAATGGTAACAAACTTTTAGTACGTTTAAAATCAGGAAATCTGGAAAGACAAAAGTAGATATATGTATATCGGGGCCTTATAAGTAGCTTTAAGGTTAGGTCAAGTGGGAGGTGTTAGCCAATACATGTAAGGGTATGAATATTCCTTTTACAGAAACCATGGGTATGTTTAAGTGGATGTTTGACTTAAAGTTTTGAGACCTAAAAACTGGGACTGTTTTGGGTAAAATATGAACGGGTTAGTTATTAAACTTAACCAAGTTAAGGACTTGTTAAGGAAGGGTAATGGGGTGATTAGAGATTATAAATGAGGTAAATATGTGGGAATAGGCTAGATGTCCATCATAGGTTAATGAGCCATCTTAGTGATTGGTTCGTGTATTGATTTCGTGTTTTGGTTTGTTAGCTTGTTGCTAGTACAAGGACTCGTGAAGGAGCTATCAGGTGAGTTTCATAGTCCCATATCTTTTTTATGTTTTTTTACTTCCAGATGGGATGGAAGAGACACTGTATGGTTTTGTAACTATTGTTGTGAATGTTTTTATGGTTTGTGATGGACTTGTGTGTACATTTATGTGATTAACCGCTATGTGATTCTTGATTGTTATTGTGGTTTGACTTGGTACCAAGGGGATGTTGACAAGGCGGGGCCTTGGGATTGGTTCATAGGTGTATGGGCGCCTATGGGACCATGATTGTTGGTAAGGCGTGATGCCTTGGAAATTGTGATTATTGGTAAGGCGTGATGCCTTAGAAATTGTGATTGTTGGTAAGGCGTGATGCCTTGGAAATTGTGATTGCTGGTAAGGCGTGATACCTTGGAAATTGTGATTTTTGGTAAGGCGTGATGCCTTGGAAATTGTGATTGTTGGTAGGGCGTGATGCCTTGGAAATTGTGATTGTTGGTAAGGCGTGATGCCTTGGAAATGTAATGATTGATTGAACTTGAATGCTAGTTGTTAGTACATGATTGTAGCGCATTGTCCATATGTTTATTGGTTTATGGCATTCACAGCTTATGACTTGTCTTGTGTTGGATTCTAAACCTATGACTCTCACCAACTTTATGTTGACGTGTTTTAGTGTCTCTTTCAGGTTATACTATGGTTAAGCATGAGAACATAAGTGGCTAGGATTGGAGAAGCTTAGGAATGCATATAGAAGGAGAATCCCAGTTTCCTTCTTAGTTTTTATTTGTTCTTTTAATAAGTGATATTGTGGCACACATATATTTGTTTGGTTATGTTATTTGTTTGTCTTGGGTAAGCGGTAGGACTGTTACCTACTTACCTAGACTCCTGAGTCTGATGAGATATTGTCATGACTTTGTGTCTCCATTTTATGACATTTCTTATTTCATATAGTTATCTCTATAGACACGCCATGTTGTGATGATATCCATACGTCGCGCCCCATATTCCGCCATGGTGGGGTGTGACAAGTTTAATTAAGGTTCATCCATATTCAGGGGAATTGGGGGAGTTTATTAGAAGGGATTTAATCGCAATTAAGTAGCGTAAGCTTGTAGAGAAGGCCAAAACGACCAACTTTGATATTATAAATCTTCTCCTGAAAACGTCGCTAGCTCCCTTAATTTGTTGTGATTATCTTGATGACGTGGCAACTTCTAACTGGTCTTCATTTGTTTACACCGATCATCATCTACTTAATGAAATATGATTGGAGGAACTCATTTGATCCAAATGATAACTAATAATGCAGTCCCATTGGTCCAACCGTCCTAAAGCTTTCTAACAATGACAGAATAGGTCCTTGGAGTTGAACTTCTTTGGCAATTTTGTATTCTATTGTTATAATCTTGAAATAATTGCACATGCAGCCCTTGAATCTTAAAAAATATGGAAAATAAAGTCCTCGAAGCTTGTTTTGTCTTTTTCTTTAGTCTTTTCTCAGATAATTCCCGTAAAAGCGTGTATTTGTTCCAAATGTATCTAAATTGCCTACAAACACTCAAAAGCATAAAATACACGTAATTCTGATAATTTACATTTTAATATAATGTATTTCGCCGTGTTTTAAGTGGTTTTTTAGGTTATGAATGATGAGTGTTTTCACACTTATCAACTCCCCTCCACTTGACCATCGCCATGGTCTCATGCAATGCAGTATTTAAAGCTCTAGATTACACTTTTCGCATAATTAATCCACCTTGGCCATTTTATGATTTAATATACTATACTATGCTACATGATGCACGATTTTAGATTTTTATAATGGAATGCAAGGAAAACAATTCTATTTATATACTTTTGTATTTTCTTGAAATGGTTTGATGGAAATAACTTGTAAAGAAATCAATGACTTTGATTAGGGCTTTTGTACCATGAATACTTATCATCCTCAAGTTTTACTTTCCCCATACCAAGCTTAAAAACGAGATCATTGTTATTCATAAGTGAAAGTGCATCGACTTATTCATACAAATTAATTGTGTTACCAATATACCCTCACTTATTTTGCCTCTAAGACCGGTTATTATTTGAGCAAATTGCTTGAGAGCAAATTTGTCATTATTTAAAGCATGAAATATAAGAAATATAAAATCTGAAAATAAGGAAGCACGGTTTTAATCCTAAGTAACCATCTCATCCATTAGTCAAAAAATAGCCCACGATTGATATAAGTCTGACCTAAAATAATAAACCATTCGCCTTATGTGTAAGATCCTTATGTCATGCATTAATAAGTAGCTACTCACTTGCTAAGAAAAGAAAAATAAAACTCACGCAATAATTTATATCCGCACCCTTTTTGAGACCTTGGATCTTCAGTCCCGCAACTCGTCAAGGTAATATTGGATTGGAGCGACTATTAAATTCTCGCAACCCTTGTGAGAGTAATATTGGAATTGAATAGCTAGTATAATTAACACCACACTTCCCCTCTTGGGATCTGGTATAATTATTTTTTTCTTTTTCTTTTTTTTTTCTAGCCACTCATTTTTTTGTAAGTCGCTCTTATTTTTCTTTATTCCTCGCAAATAAAAGGAAAAGAATAAAAAGAAAAACACCCGCTAAATATTAAGCATGACATAAGTCTAGTACACTGATGTACGTATTTTTTATACCCTTTTATGAAAAAGGAATATAAAGCGGGCAAGTATTAATCGATACGATTTAGGAAAACTGTAAAACCGATAAATGCGAGTTCGTTCTCGGCGACGGTGTGTATGTTTTAGGCCAATAATATAAAATCAAATTTGGATTAGTGTCGTATTTGGGTTTAGAGAAAGAAAATTAAAAGACGAGTTACACTACGATTATACTACGACATAAAACGTAAATACGTAAAACGCGACGAAATTAAAAATTAAAGCTAAAAATTAATTAAAAGTTAAAAGTAAGTCTAAAATAATATAAGTAAGAATAAAAATTCAATAAATAAATTTTAAAACCTTTACTAATTAAATATTCAGTTTTAAATGCTAATTAAATCCCTAAAATTAAATATAATTAACAAAAAGCCTATAATATTATTTTATCAAACAAATATCTTAATTATATTATTCAAACACTAAAAAGTATTATTCCTAAATTTTAGAAACTATTTTTCTATTTTTAAATCACTAAAAACACTTTTTAAACAAAAATAATGATTAAAAATAATAAAATAATGAGAAAATTAATTTTACTTTTTCAAAAATCCTATTTTACTTAACTAGACAGTAGAAAAATGAAATTATTTGAAAAGTATTACTTTTAAGCCTAATAGGACAAAATAGTTTATTTAAATACCTAATTAAACTTAAATTAAATCTAGAAAATAATTAAATAAAGTGAACAGTGAAATTCTTTTTGTAAAAATCTTAAATTATCTTACTGAAAATAGGAAACATGGGAAATATAAAAGATAGTGATTTTTGACACTAAAAGACAAAAAAAGTATCAATAAAAACTAATTAAAACTAGAATTAATTCTAAAAATTACAAATAAATAGGAAAATAAAAATTTAACTATATGAAAAATATTAAAATAAAATAATAAGCCTAAGAAAATTAAAAACACTGAAAGATGTTGGAGAATCACCACTAAAGACAAAAAAGCTGAAAATTTGATAGTGACACATGCTGGGATTTTTGTCCTTATCCCCAGCAGTGGGTAAACTTGTACTAGCAGTGGGAAATTATTCCCACTGCTCTAAAAAGAAAAAGAAAAGTGTGACGTTTTTAGGCTTGTTTGTTGTTGTTTTTGGCAAGCAAAGGCACCCCCACACTCATGCAAGTGTGGGGAGTCAAGATATAGCAAGAAATAGGCAAGTATAACACACAAAAACACACAAACAGAGCAATATGCACTCTCTGATGTCCTATAGGGAAGTCTGGGCACTTTTTCTGATGTGTTTGACCACCAAGTGAGTTTCAAGCTAACCAATCTCACAAACTAGCATACCAAAAAACCATTTAACTACTGATAAACCTAAAATATAACTTATACTCACAGATTACAGACTCACAAATCACAAAATCAACCTAGTTCTAGACCCACTGAATGTTTAAGCTGTTTTATGCAAATTTTATAACACCTAATTTCTGATTTCTCCTAACAAACTCAAACCAAGTTGTAATAATACCTATAACTACCCTAGTGGAGTGTGTTTAAGCTGAGATTATCCTTTTCTTGTGTCACTCAAGTCATGAAAAACCCACAACCAAACACCCCTTTAATAAACAGAAAGAAAATTTATCAAAGAAACCTTTAACAAAACACAATCAAACTAAGCCAAATCTAACTAAACATGAATCTAAAGACCACTAATCATGAACAAACTTTACACAAGCATTCAAACAACTATTCACAAAACCACACAAAGCACAAATCTTAACTAAAATTAAGGGTTCAAGCCCAAGGATATACCTTGTGGGACCCACATCCAGGCCCCACTATGGCTGAGGCCATCTCCATTGTTAGATAGCTTTGGAAAGAGGAGCTTATGAAGGCTGCTGATGTAGAGAGATGGTAGGTGGGGACTACAACAGTCCCAACACCTCCTATATCTTCAAAAAAAGAACCAATGGAAAAGAGATTTGTGGTTACGTGTACAAAACAAACCAAGCACACTACAAGCTCATATAAGTAAGGCTTATAAGTTGAGTGTCAAGCAGATTATGAGCATGCTTATATGAACAGTAAGTTATGAAAATAGTAATGTAAAAAGATTTTGAGAAAACTCCAAATGCAAGTTTTCTGAAATAACCAAGTGAAGTTAATACTGAAAATAACAAGGGTTTAATGTTTCTTGCATAAACTTGGGTGTCAAACCAATCTTATGTAGTAACTTTCAAACTCTTGGGTCTCAAAATTTTTTTCTTGCCAAACTTTTGAACAAAATAAAGTTGTGATGAATGTAAAATAAACTTGTTGCTACCATTAACATTAAACTATGAAAATCAGTAAAGTAATGGAACTCGGATTATTTGCAAGGTTTAAAAGAAACACTTTAAGTATTCATTCACTTAAAAAATTTACAAAAATCTGGAACAAAAGGGCACCAACAGGTCTAGGCCTCTTTATATAATGTTGGAAAGAAGATTCTAGGCCTATTATAAAAATAAACCCTAATCGGCTAGAATTCCCTGAATGCCCTTGGTCAATAGCTTTCAAATTCGTCAAAGTGGATTCATGTGACAAGCCAACTGGTACTTTTGATCTTGGCTGTTGATTTGGTCGTTTGGGACAAAGGAATTCATCATAGTCATTGGATTTCTGCTTGATTCGAACTTTGACAAAAATATGGGTGACAGGGGAATACTGGTGGGACCTTTGTGGTAACGGGGAGAATGTTTTTGGGTGTGGGTTTGGTTTATGGTGGGATTAATTATCGTTCTGGAAGGTTTTACTAGTTTCCCCTTTGATTTGATGGTTATGGGTTTTAGGGTTTATATGAGGAGGATGATAGTGATTAGGGGTTTTAATCTATATTTAGGTTAATAAAATGTGTTTCCCATACTTTTTAAAAGTTTGACTATGTTGACCATGTTTAACTGATAAATAATCAGTTTTGGTGTAGTGGGATCACACGTGGAGTAGAGATGGCTGGTGATTGGATGAAATGGGCGAGTGGGTGACGTGTGGTAGTGTGATAGGGTGGTGGGAGTATTGTTGTCTGCCAAGAATAGTCTTCTAATTCCCATATTGTTGTCATCCCAATGTTTAAAACTAAAAACCTTTTGTAAATCAATTTTGTCTTTTCCAACTTTTGCCACAATAACTTTTGTAAAGTTTATCACTGTTAGAAATACGTTTTAATGTATATTAGAAGTATCGGTCACTCCACAATAGTATTAATGTTGTAATAGCTCGTAGTTAATGTTACTTATTAAGTTAAGTAAGAAACCGACCCATGGGCTTGTCATGGGTTGGCCCAAGCCCAATATTGGCCTTGGATATAAATACCCCTTTCCACCATGGAAAGGGGTTGGTTGTTGATTTTCCATTTTACCATTTTAATGAAAACACATAGTTCTCTCTCACTTTCTCTCACTAGTTTCTCTCTTTAGAAATCTTCAACCCACTTCATTTATTCATAAGATTATCAAGATTCTACATTTGGTATCAAGAGCCATGGGGTGATTTAAGGTAAGGATTAGTGTTGTTTTTTAGTTCTTAAGGGTATTAGTGATTTTTTTAGAAAAAATCAACCTTGAATCTTGTATTTTTGGTGTTTTTGTTGTTGGGATTAGTAGATATGTGTTGGGCTTAGCTTATTTTGGTAGAAATCACAAACTTTTTGTGGTTTTTGATCAAAAATCGGGTTTAAAATCGTTCGAAGCTTGCTTTTTTGGTCTCGAAGTGTTTCTTTCCAGGTTTATTCCGAACAGCCAAAAATTCCGAACAACCAATCATTCAGAATTGCCAAACATTCCGAATAGCCAACATATTCCGAATAGCCAAAATATTCCGTGTAGCCAAACATTCCGAATAGCATCTCATTCCGGATAGGAGATCATTCCGCATAAGGTTTATTCCGAGTAAGGGATTATTCCGGATAGTGTATTATTCCGAATAGGGGTTTATTCCGAGTAGGGTATTATTCCGAGTAGGGTATTATTCCGAATGGGGTAGTATTCCGTATAGGGCTATATTCCGAATAGGGTTATATTCCGAATAGGGGTAGTATTCCGAATAGGGTTGGATTCCGAATAAGGTGTTATTCCGGATAGGGTATTATTCCGAATAGGGTTTTTTCGACGATTTTTAGTGGATTTAATCTTGGCTTCTTACACTCTTTACTTCAACAACACAACACAATTCATAACCTTACTTCACTGCTCGATCAACCGATAATCTTTGTTTCTTTAAAGTGATCAAAATGAATCCGAATTCATTAATGCCTCAAATGACATCACTTACGGACATTTCCGTCATTACGGGAACGGATAATCGCCCTCCAATGCTCATTAAAGAAGTCTTTGACGCATGGCAAGGCCGTATGATGTCATACATTAAGGAAAACCGACATATGGGAGGCTTATGGTCAAGTCAATTCTAAATGGTCCACTTGATTATGGTACCATTGTGGTTAACAATGTGACTCGACCACAGGAGTTTGAAGAACTTACACCAGCCCAACAACTTGTTGCCAATGCAGACGAAAAGGCTCTTCAAATCATTCTCCAAGCTCTTCCACATGACATCTATCGAATGGTCAGTCAATATACGGTTGCAAAGGATTTATGGGAACGTCTAAAGGTGTTGCTACAAGGTACGTCTCTCACCAAACAGGAAAGGGAATGTCAGTTATATGATCTGTTTGATAGATTCACGTACAGCCCAGGGGAAACGCTTCACGACTACTACTTCAGATTCACTACTCTCATGAATGATCTGAATGTATACAATCTCGTGATTGCTCCATTCCAGGTTAACACCAAGTTTTTGAATACTTTACCTCAAGCTGAATGGGGGGAGTATATTACCGATGTTAAGTTAACCAGGGATTTGCATAAGTGCAATTTTGATCAACTCTATGCTTTTCTTCAGCAGCATGAGAAACATGTGATCATGCACCGTTCGCCTCGAGGTATGTACCCTGATTCTTTAGCTTTGATGGCGAATCAACCAAGCTTGTCATACAACAACACTCCTTATATCATGGGACACCAAGCCTATCATCCATCACCGTATCTGACTCCAAGCTTCCCTCAATATTCAATACTACCGCAACCACCCACCTCACATCAGCAACAATATCGGTTTAATGCACCTTCATCACAATATGCTTCACAACCTCACCCAACAAGCATTGCACCTTATGCTCAGTCTTTATATTCTTCTTACCAATAGAATGCAGCATATCCATCAAGCTACTCTGACCATATGAGTATTCCTTCTAGTGCTTATGCAGCTCAACAAGACCAAGCACTGTATTGTGATAATGATGAAGTCCCGATTCCTGAATTCAAACAAGGAACTGACCCAGTTGAAGTGTTAGCCACTATGTCTGCTTATCTCACAATGACTTTAAGCAAACGAGGATTTAGAGGACAAGCTCCTACGAACAATCAGCTGAGGAATTCATCCAATTCTCGTCAACAAGCTACTATTGAGAATGGCAGGGTAATGGTTCAACCTATTCAACCTTATCAGGGGAGACCTACTACATCAACCACCAATGCACGCATGGTCAATCCTGCTCCAATGGTCAACACTCCTCCACGGGCTAATTCCACAGGCAAGTTGAGAATGATTACATGCTACAACTGTAAGGAAAAAGGTCACATGTCCAGGGATTGCAAAAAACCCAAGAGGAGAAGGGATGGTCAATGGTTTGCAGAGAAGATTTATCTGGTGAAAGCTCAGGCACAAGGAAGGGAACTTGATGAAGAGGAGCTTGCATTTCTTGCTGATCCAGGGATTGCTGAACAAGACGTTGTCACCACACAGAATGCAGCATACCAAGCAGATGATCTTGATGCTTACGATTCAGACTGTGATGAACTTCAATCTGCACAGGCAGCTCTTATGGCAACTATCTCTAGCTTAGGGCCAGAAAAAATATCTGAGGTACTTACTAATACCACTGATAATATCACTGATACTATTATTCAACCACATCAAGTTGTGTAAGAGAGTGCTGATTCGAATGAGTCTTCGGTGGTGAGTCTTTCAAATGAGGAGACAATCAATGATAGTAATATCAATGTGAGTCCCCAGAATTTGAGTGAATCACAACCGGGAGCCATTTTGCATACGCATATTCCTGCTCAACAAGATTTGGGCATGGTTCCTGCTACATTACTTAGCTAAATGAATACTGCACTCTTAGAAACCCTAGCTAAGAATAAGAATTTGTCTAGTGAGCTTGCTTTGTGTAACGAAAAGGTTCAAACTTTGGAATTAGTTCCTTCGTCCACTGTTCTAACAAATCCCGAATATGATCATTTTCGAAACAAACAAATGAGTCATTTGCAAGAAATTGAAACCTTAAGAGCAGATCTTTCTAACGAACTTAAAGAAAAAGAGTTAGTGGTCACTAATTTTCACAAACTTCAAACGGATTTTGAGTTACTCGAGTCTAAGAAGATTGAAATGGAAATTAATACGGCTAATAAGATTAGAAGTTTAGATTATTTGCTTTTAAGACAATACGCTGCCTCTCAACTAGTGCACTTATTTGATGCTTCGATTAGAGAATTTAACTTATCACGTCAAAAAGGCCTTCCCCCTAACCCACGGTATGCAAAACAAGCTTTTATCCATAGTCCAAGACTTTATAATGCAACCCAATTAGGATTGGTCTTAGACCCGATTGTTATTTTCGATGATCGCACAAATAAGGATCTAGTTGATGAGAATTGGTCATACAACTTTGCAAAATATCCCGAGTGTGATTATTTTAAAATGAATCAGGAGCTTGCAAAAACGGATTTTAGAATTCGCTTCCATATGGATAAAGATCTCATCACAGCACCAACCTACATGTTAAATGAAGAAAACCCTAGTACACTTCCTACACTTGTCAAAATGGAAGGACCTAAGGAAATTCCAAAGGATCTTACACCTGTTAGCACTGTATGGTTAAACTTGCAAGAGATTAATCAATACTTTGCTAGTTTTGACAAGGTCATTTTGGAATGTACGACTTCAAATGGCCTAAACGCCGGAGAATGGGCTTTCGAACACATGAACGAGGTGTTTAAGAATGAGATCAATCCGTTTGTCGAAAGTCTAAAAGGAAGTTTTGCATCTCTTTCGGAAAATCTGGAGTTTGAAATTGCAGAAGTTCAAAAAGTGTTTTATGAAATGGACACCGCTTACGAACTACAATTAATTGAAAAGGAAAAGATTTTATCCGAATATGACCGATTCTTGTCCCAAGTAATTTCGTGTGATGTGCTTACTACTGTGAATGTTAATTATTTGAATGAGCTTACATCCGCCATGATTAACTGTGATGCTGTGAATATATGTGATGATGTGTGTGATCTCTCTGTAAATGTTGCTGATACTGTAAATGAGGTAGATAATCATTCTTGTCACGAATCTAACGCTGAATTTTTAAAGCTTTAAGATTCTTACAATTTACTTTCAAAACGCTTTAATCAACTTGAACAACATTGTATATCTTTAGAATTAAAACAACAAACTCAAAATGAGGATCTTTTGATAACAAATGGTTGTGAAAACAGTGTTGAGACGAGTGACAAGATGATTGCAATAGTTAAGGCATTAGAGGAAGAGATTATGAAATTAAAGAGAGATGTGTCATCAAATGAAACATAAAAATTGGAACTAGAGGCTGCAGAGTCTAAAAACCAGGACTTAGAAATTAGACTTTCGTCTATTCTAGGGGAGATGGATAGTGCAAGACAGGGAATGTCCAAACTTTATGGTTCACTAGAAGAACGCTTCGCTTTTAATGCGGCACAGCAACAATCTTATGTTGAACAATTGAACCAAAAATGTGAGGAAATATCTGACTTAAATATCCATCTCATTGACAAAAACATGGTTTTGGCCGAGTTAAAGGAGACACTTCTTCTCACCCGACAAGAAGCTGTTAATAACTTAGCTACCAACTCTGTACCGTCCTCTAGTGCTCCAACAACCAAGTCAGTAGTGCTTTATAAGAACCCACTCCATAAGAAAAACCCGGTTACCTACAATGATTATATGAGGAATGCAATTAAGCATGTAGATCTTGTTAGGGATATTTTAGACGATCTTTATGCCTTAGATCCCTCAAGTAGCTACTATTATTCAGCTCATGAATATATTAAGCGAGTTCAATATTGCTTAGCATATTTGCAATACATAGGTAAACCAGGTTCTGCACTACTCACTAATCGACCCATTGCTGTAACTCCATTCAATAAGACCCCAGGAGCAAAACCGTCATTGGCACCATCAAGTAAGGCACCTTTAAAATCTGTTGCTAATATTCCCACTTTGCCTTCTACAGGAGTAAAAGAGTCTACTAAGGCTAAAGGATCGCCACTCAAGAAAGATAAGATCAAGCCCTCCACTAGTAGTACCATCAAGAAGAAAGTAGAAGCTCACACTAGGAATATCAGTTCAGTTTTAAATAAAAAGAATCATGTTAAGACTAAAAGCTCTGCGCCTGTGCAGAAGCCTAAACCATTTGTGAATTCTAATTTGAAATGTTGGAATTGTAATGAATGCATGTTTTCCCAACGTCATGATTTGTGTCTTATTGATCATGTGAATGAAATGAATGCCATTAGGAATGATCTTGAATGGAAGCCAACTGGTAGAACTCGTGCCCAAGTTGGATGGCAATGGCGTCCCACTGGTAGGACCTTTACATTAGATGGAAAAATGTGCCCTTTAACTAGGAATGCATCCACTGAAGTTAGGTCTCAACGTCCTTTAGTTAGGAACACTAGCACTACAGTATGGAAACCGCGCCCTTTAATTAGGTCAACCCCCACTATAGTGCCTATTAGTGAAGAAATACCTCAGGATTTAAGCCAAATAGAATCTACAACACCAACTAGGATGAAGGCTAGGAAATCTATGAAACCTAGAGTTAGTAAATCTAAGATTATTAAATCTGTACCTGCTAATAACAAGGAACATCCAGATTCCGATACCTCTACATTGTCCTCGTCTGGTGATATTTTTAGGTGGTCCAAATCATCCTCTGGTATTTGGACTCCGGTTGTTCAAAGCATATGACCGGAGATCGCTCGATGCTCCGAAATTTCGTCAGCAAGTTTCTTGGAACGGTTAAATTCGGTAATGATCATATTGCAAAGATAATGGGGTATGGTGAATATCAGATTGGAAACGTTACGATTTCAAGGGTATACTATGTAGAAGGTCTTAGTCATAATTTATTTTCAGTAGGACAGTTTTATGATTCCAACCTAGAGGTTGCTTTTCGACAACATACTTGTTTCATCCGCAACTTGGAAGGAAAAGACTTGTTGAAGGGATCTCGTGGTGCAAATCTTTATACGTTGTCCCTACAAGACGTGATGGCCGCCTCTCCAGTATGTCTTCTCTCTAAAGCATCTAAGACCAAGTCATGGTTATGGCATCGCAGATTATCTCATCTCAACTTTGATGCTATTAATCATCTGGCTAAAAACGAATTAGTTCGTGGTCTTCCAAAGCTCAAATTTCACAAGGATCATTTATGTTCCGCGTGTTCAAGGGGGAAAAGTACCAAGAAATCATACAAGCCCAAAGCTAAAGATACCAATCAAGAAAAACTTCATCTTTTGCATATGGATCTTTGTGGGCCAATGAGAACCGAAAGTGTGAGCGTTAAGAAATTCATTCTTGTTATTGTGGATGAGTTCTCCAGGTTTACATGGGTTAGATTTCTACGTACAAAGGATGAAGCACCGAAGGCTATCATCACTTTTCTGAAATTCATTCAGGTACGTTTAAATACAACTGTCCGCCGTGTTCGTACAGATAATGAAACAGAGTTCGTCAACCAGACTCTTCGTGATTACTATGAAGAAGTTGGTATCTCACACGAAACATCCGTTGCACGTACTCCACAACAAAACGGTGTCGTTGAAAGACGGAATCGTACGCTTATGGAAACTTCTAGGACTATGCTGATTTATGCGAACGCTCCATTGTTCTTGTGGGCAGAAGCTGTATCTACTGCATGTTTCACCCAAAACCGCTCTATCATTCGGAAACGCCATGGAAAAATACCTTACGAGCTTCTACATGATCGTAAACCCGATGTTTCATTCTTTCATGTGTTTGGTGCTCTTTGTTATCCAAACATTAATAGTGAGAACTTGGGCAAACTTCAACCGAAAGCAGATATAGGTATTTTCATTGGTTACTCACCCTCCAAGAAAGCATACCGAATTTACAACCGTCGTCTTGGTAAGATAGTAGAAACTATGGACGCAGATTTCGATGAGCTGACAGCGATGGCTTCTGAGCAACACAGCTCTGAACCCGCGCTTCATGAGATGGGAACCGGTGCTCTTAGTTATGGATTAGTTCCCAATAATCCTACTTCTACATCATTTTTACCACCTACAAGGCCCGAGTGGGATAAACTGTTTCAACCGTTATTTGATGAATTCTTTGATCCCCCAAATGATGAAGTTCCAGCACCTGTAGTGATAGCTCCAATTCCTGAAGTTGTTGCTCAAGCAAATGAAGCTTTATCTAATGCATCTTCAATTAACATTGAACCAGATGCACCTTTACCAAGTGATTCTCAAACTACACCTGAATCGTCACCCTTACTTGTGCCTAATGATGTTGAAGAGGATTCTATTGATCACGATTTGGAATATGCTCACCTACAAGAGCTTCCTTTCTTTGGTGTACCGATACCTGAAAACCCTTCAGCCGCGTCTACCTCAGAAGAAGCTCCTTCAATTGTTCATTCCAGACGACCACGGATTGAAAAACATAGCACCAAATGGACAAAAGATCACCCAATTAGGAATGTCATTGGAAGTCTCGATCGACCAGTCTCTACATGCCATCAATTACAAGAGAGTGCACTCTATTGCTATTTTGATGCATTTCTCTCCGAAGTTGAACCTAAAAATTGGCAACAGGCTATGACTCAATCATCTTGGATTGAAGCCATGCAGGAGGAACTAAATGAATTCCAAAGACTTGAAGTATAGGAATTAGTTCCTCTCCCTGACAAGGTTAACATCCTTACCTTATTGTGGGTTTATAAGGTTAAACTCGATGAGATGGGTGCAGTCTTGAAGAATAAGGCTAGGTTGGTTGCTAGAGGATACAAACAAGCCTTGGGTATCGACTTTGAAGAATCTTTTGCTCCTGTTGCAAGATTGGAGGCTATTAGACTATTCCTTGCGTATGCTGCTCATATGAACATGATCGTCTATCAAATGGATGTGAAGACGGCATTTTTGAATGGTGAACTAAGGGAAGAAGTCTATGTTAGTCAGCCGGATGGGTTCGTTAGCACGGAGTTTCCTAATCATGTGTACAAGCTAAAGAAGGCTCTCTATGGGTTGAAACAAGCTCCACGCGCGTGGTATGATCTCCTTTCGACATATCTCATCTCGGAAGGCTTCTCCAAAGGCAAGGTAGACCCCACTCTATTCACTCTCAAGGAGGACAATGACATGATTCTGGTACAAATTTATGTTGATGATATAATATTTGCTGCCTCTAACATAGAATTGTCCAAACGCTTTGAGAAGATAATGTCCACACGCTTTCAGATGTCAATGATGGGAAAAATTTCATTTTTCTTAGGATTACAAATTTCTCAGAATCCCAGAGGCATCTTTATTAATCAATCCAAATATGCTCTAGAATCTTTAAAGAAATATAACTTTGAAAATTGTGACCCCGTGGACACTCCAATGGTGGAGAAATCCAAGTTAGATGAAGATAGGAATGGGATTATTGTCGATCCAAAACTTTACCGTGGGATGATCGGCACCCTTCTCTATCTGACTGCTAGCAGGCCTGATTTGCAATTTGCCGTATGCATGTGTGCCCGGTATCAGGATCGGCCTACCGAAAAGCACCTACATGTTGTTAAAAGGATCTTTCGGTATCTCAAAGGAACACTTCATCGTGGTCTATGGTATCCGAAAGATTCCTCCATTGCTTTAATATCATACGCAGATGCCGATCATGCTGGGTGTCAAGACACGAGGCATAGCACTTCTGGGTCTGTGCAACTCCTTGGAGACAGATTGATTAGTTGGTCTTCAAAAAGGCAGAAAAGCGCTGCAATTTCTAGCACGGAGGCTGAATACATCGCCATGTCCGGTTGTTGTGCTCAAGTCCTTTGGATGAGATCACAATTAACTGACTACGGTTTGGGATTCAACAAAATCCCGATGTATTGTGACAACAAGAGCGCCATTTCCCTTTGCTGCAACTACGTTCAACACTCCCGGGCCAAGCACATAGACATTCGCTACCATTTCATTAAAGAGCAGGTGGAGAACGGAGTGATCGAGCTGTATTTTGTCACTACTGAGTATCAGCTGGCAGATATGTTCACCAAAGCCTTAGATCGAGGACGAATCGAGTTTTTGATCGACAAGCTTGGCATGAAATCATTCACTCCAGCGACTCTCAAAGAATTGGCAGAAGAATCAGCTGAATAGTGGTGGTAAACTATTCAGGCGTATCCTTTGTTCGTGATCATGTATATTATCGTATATATATAAACCACAAAAAGAAAAATACAAAAACATAAAACCAAGAAAAAAAACCATAAAAAATATAAAACCTACAAAAACCATAAAAATTATAAAATAAAGTAAAACAAAAAATATTTTTCGTTTTTTAAATCGGGCATGTCTTTTAGTACGGTAATATTTACGGCTTTAGAAATGTCGATCAATATTGACACGACGCCATAAATAGAGTCCGTATAAAAGCTGTACATTTTTAAAACATGCCCATTATGGCTTGTAGTTATTTTAGACTGCAACCCGGTTTTCATATTAAAGTCACGTATTTCCTTGGAAAACGTTGGCTCACAACGGGAATTAATTTTCTCGGGCATGATGTACAAGCCAAATCATGCAAAGGGATCAAGTTTACTTTACAACTTGGTCTAACACGAGTTAGTGTACGTCTCAGTGCATTAATTTGTCAAAATAAGAGAAATCTTATTGCCACCACGAATCAATCTTTTCAAGACATTAATTGGAAATGTTTTCATCATTATGTGCCTCGTTAAACAATGACTACAGCTCTTTAAATAGAAAACGGGTCATCGTTTAAGGGGGAGAAAATGTTAAATCGTCTTCGTCATCAAAAAGGTCTTCAAAAGTTTTCGAGGAAAATTAATTAGCTCAATGGTTAATGGTTGGACTGCTTTGGCTTCGTCCTGTAGTTGTTTGTAAGCTTGTCATGAATAGTTAAGCTTTGTGATTGTTAAATAGGTTAAAGTAACTAAGATTCGGGAATTTAACGACTTGAAACAAAAAGAAAAGCAAAGAATTATGATTAAAGAAAAAGGAAAAGATGAGGGGTAAAAAATGACAATGAGTCAAATTTATTAAAGTTTGACCCATGTCAAATAACTCCCCCCCGTTTCACTTCTTTCTTTCTATCTTCTGTTTTCTTCCCCGCCATTAACAAACACACAAACACACACTTTAAGCTCTCAAACATCTCTGTTTTTACTCAATATAATCCTTCTCATTCACTCCTAAGGTATAATCGTCAGTTAATTCGTGTAATTTTCCCTTTAAATCAAATCAATTAACTCATTTTAATTAAGATAAATCAAACTAGGGTTTCTGCTTAATTAGGGCTATTTGATTTAGGGGTTTTGCCTGGGTTTCACTCGGAATAGAACAAAACTAAGATTAATGGCCTTTTGAACGCTTAAAACAAACCTTCGAGCTTAATTAAAAGATCATAAGGTGTTTTTTAAGTCATTCCGAATAAACAACCAAAAACATTCCGAATAAGACCATTTATTCCGCGTAGCATGATTATTCCGGGTAGATGTTTTATTCCGCATAGACTGATTATTCCGCATAGAATAATTATTCCGAGTAGCTGAATATTCCGCATAGAATGATTATTCCGGGTAGGCATGTTTATTCCGCATAGGCTGAATATTCCGCATAGAATGATTATTCCGGGTAGGCATGTTATTCCGCATAGGATAATTATTCCGGGTAGGCTGAATATTCCGCATAGAATGATTATTCCGGGTAGGCATGTTTATTCCGCATAGGCTGTTTATTCTGCATAGGATGATTATTCCGGGTAAGAGTGATTATTCCGCATAGGATAATTATTCCGGGTAGGCATGTTTATTCCGCATAGGATGATTATTCCGGGTAAGAGTGATTATTCCGCATAGGATATTATTCCGGGTAGGCATGTTATTCCGCATAGGATGATTATTCCGGGTAAGAATGATTATTCCGCATAGAATGATTATTCCGGGTAGGCATGTTATTCCGCATAGGATAATTATTCCGGGTAGGCATGTTGTTTATTCCGGATTGAGGTTTATTCAGAATTAAATGTTTATTCTAATGAAGGATGTTTGAGTGTCTTAAAAGTCTAAGGGATTATGTCATTTGT
Organism: Glebionis coronaria; assembly: GCA_025667525.1. Taxonomy (NCBI): domain Eukaryota; kingdom Viridiplantae; phylum Streptophyta; class Magnoliopsida; order Asterales; family Asteraceae; genus Glebionis; species Glebionis coronaria. Next base: position 449,522 of record JANFOE010000459.1, read on the forward strand.
ATAATGCTTAGGTATAAACTCATCATGATATTCATATCTGTATGTATCAACTTTTGTGTTTTATTCTTAAGCAGAAACAATGACTAACCCAACCGTGCAACAAATACAAGACTCTAGAGCAGCAGCCATTGCCGAGGCTAAAACCCTTAAGTTCATTCCAAACAACTACCGGTTGAAGGAGGTCTCTCATTCTACTCACAATGGATTCAAGGTAGGTTCAGCCATTCTTGACAATTCTCGCCTCAAGAATGCGCTAAGGAATAGTTCTTCGGTACCTTTCAACTACATGTACGAATTCTGGGCAACCAAAGAGAAGACGTCGAATAAGATGACATTCTTCCTGGATAACAAGCAACAAACTCTCACAGTGTCAGACTTTCGCAAGATCTTTGGCTTTCGGGAAGCACCCAAAGGATTATCATACTCGGCGAACCCTACCAAGAACCAGCTTATGGAGATGTTCACTGACATTGGATGTGCAGACATACGAATAGTGTCCGAGTTTACCACAGCTAAAGTGGGTCAACCTTGGAGAGCAATTTTTGGTATTCTCAGCCGATGTCTCACACCCAAAACAACTGGGTATGATGCTGTGCGTCCGCCAATCATCAAGATGTTCTACGGTATTTTCAAAGGTATGGGTATTGATTATGCATCATTGCTGTGGGAAGAGTTTACGTTTCAACTCTTCACAAACACAAAGGGTAAGGTTAAAGGTTACCAGTACCCTAGGTTCATTAAGCTAATCATACATTACTTTATGGAAAACGATGCATCTATTAATAAGCGTGCAGGTAGCCGTCACCACACAATGGATGCTGATGATTTGGTGGACTTAAGGCAAGAAACTCACTCCAATATTGTTATCCCTGGTCCCATTCCCAATCATCTCCTGACCGATGAGATTATCGCATCTGCTGATTACAAGAACTTGCTACAAGAAATCGAGAATCAACGAGCAAGCATTCAAGCAGGAGAAGACTCATCTACCACGGTTAAGAGCAAAGGTAAATGCAAGCAAACAGCTTTTACCTGAACCCAAAGCCAAAAAGACAAAGACCGTAGCTAAGAAGGGTAAGAGCACGGCTGACAAGTTTGTTCTTTGCGATGAAGAAGATATTGATGTTGATGATCCTACTCTTGACAAGGCTGAGAGAAAATCAATGAAGATAGCTATTGAAAAGAGTAGGAGAGACACGGGCGGTAGTGGTTCGGGTGCACAGATGAATATTGAAGAAGAGTACCAGGAGCCAGATGATATTGATGAGTTTGGATCACCTGAACGGTATTCTACTTCGAAGGAGACATCCATTGCTGTTTCAGCAAGTGTTGAAAAGGAGTCCGGTGCTCCTACATTCATGGTACCTACCCAGCCTTTAGTAACTCAACCTCCACCAATCCAACCCTTACCAACCCGACCGGTGCCAACACCATTCCTTCCACCTCCAATAACTTCCATCCTTAGTACTGTAGTCACAACCGAGCCTCTTCAACCAACCCAGAGTAGCTCTGCATCATCTTCAATGGCTGCATTTGTAATGGCAGAAATGTTGGATAAGCATACGGACAGTCAAAGACAAGAGATGAATAAACTTCAAGAAGAACTACTTAGCCGAGTTCAAAGTGAATAGGCTTCTAAGAAAGCCCAAGAAGAGATGCTAGCTAAGTTCGTCGCAGTGATGGAGTTGACACGTAAAGCTCATGCAGAAGAACTTGCTCAGGTCAAACAGGCTGAAGCTGATAGGTATGAAGCACGACTTACGAGACTTCGAGCTATTAAGGATAACTACAAGGAGCAGACAGAAACACTTGAAGCTTCTATTGAAGAGAGAGTAAAAGAATCCATTGAGTCCCTTATGCCAAAACTGCGTGATGAGTTGAAGACACTCGCGGCTGATAACTTGATGATTAAGTCATCCAATCCTTCTGAATCCGCCTACGAAATTGCATATGACTTAACGGATTTTGAATTAAAGAAGATCCTCAAAGCTCGTATGAGGGAAGTTGGATCTTTTGATAAGTCCAAAGTTCAGCGAACACTCTACAAGTCACTAAATGATGCTATCATGGAGGATGATCGATTATTTAAAATGTTTGGAAGTGTGTTACCTTACCACATTCTGCCTGAGGAGGAAAAGGATGATAGTGAACAAGAAGAAGGTGACGGTAAAGAAGAAGAAGAAGAAGAAGAAGAAGAAGAAGAAGATGATGATGGTGACGATGATGGTGATGATGATGAGGATGATGATGATGATGATGATGGTGGTGATGGTGGTGACCAAAATGAGGAGAGTGCTAAGGGAAGCAACAAGGATGACGATGAGGATGATGATGGTAAACAGCCTGAAATGGGGACAAGGTTGCCAACACAAAGAAACCATCTAAGTCTGGTACCAAGTTACAGAAAGATGCTGCGCAAAAGGAAAAATCCACCTCAACGGAATCAAGACGATCCAAGTGGCGCCATGATGTGAATGCTACTACGGCGTCATCGATTCCTGGTACATCTATTGCTGTGTCTATACCTGTTACCACTAATCCTGTTTGCTCTTTTGTTGCTCCTGTGATTGCAGAATCAGTAACTGAACCTGAAGCTGCACAACACTCGCTTGTTCATGACACCGCCGAGATGCCTGAATCAGAACCAGCAGATGTTCATGTTTCTACTCCTCTACAACAAGAACCACAATCTACTGTTCCCGAGTCAAGCACACGGGACTGGGCGGACACATTGGAGATTGATGAAAATGCACCGCCATAAGCTTGGATCACGGCAGCTGCTAAATATGATCCAATCACAGACGCTGACAGAGATGTTCTATATCTCCGTATCCGTAGTCCGATTGACTTGTGTGCATTTCTGGCTCATGAGTATAAGTCTTTGGTCACTCCGTCTTTGGTGAAGAGAGCGCTAAAGGATAAGAGAATTCGTGCCAAAACCAGGTTAAGCCAAATGGAGTACGAGTATTATGCTAACGATGTCCTGAAAGCTCTTAACACCGTTCAAAGGCCAGGCCTCCATGAATCAGAAAGAGCTCCACCTCCACTTGATCCTTCTCAAGATAATCAAATTGCTCTCGACTTCTTCGTCACCAATGATCTGGAATATCTCCTCAAGGGTTCATCAGAGTACGCAACCTCCCTGACCTTGCTGAAAGCGGCTAACTGGGGGACAATATCCTGGATGGAGGAAAAGGTAAACCGACTCTGGGTCCCAAAGGTAACTCGTAATTATGATATGTATGCTGTTATAGGTGCATCACATTGGGACGAACGAGTCCGAAGAGCGTATAGAGGTTGCTGCTTAGCCAATTCAGGAAGCAACGTTAGATCCGATATTCGCATCTCCAGCATTTTGGGACTGAAAACTGAAGCCAAGAATGGCTATTATCATGTGACGGAGATTCGTCTAAAAAGGGAGGATGACAGAGAATACACAATCCAGCAGGGAGATTTTTCTATCATTCTCCTTGAGGATATCAAAGACATGTTGCTTATGATGACCCGGGATCAACTCACCCATATTGCTCGTGAAGACATCATTGCCTTGAATACAGCACTTCGTATGTTCACACGAAGCGTTGTTATCAAGAAACGAGTTAAAGATCTTCAATTGGGAGTTGAAAGCTACCAAAGGAAGCTTAACCTGACCCGTCCAATGAACCAAGTTCTACCTCAACATGTCACAAGATGTCCTTATACCGGCATTTCTGTTCCGAGTTACGGGATCTTCTACTTGAACAGTCGTGGAATAATGAAGTTTATGAGGGTAGGTGAGCTTTATAAGTACAGTGACGGGACTCTCATATACGTCAGAGGAAAGTTGGAGCATCTTAATTCGGGTGGGTCTTTACCAGAGATGACTGAGGATTGGCATCAGGGTTATCGGCAAATGGCGAAGTATGTGATCAAGAAGATTGATCAAAAGCTCCGGGAACGTAGATTGTTGAGGAGCTTAGAAAGGTTCGTTGGTGGTAGACCATATGGAGTGCACCACAAGTTACTGCAACGATCCATCTAATGGGTCGTACATTTCAGGTCCACTTTATATTGGTTTTTAACTATGAATATGTAGATTTGTGAATATTGTGCTTTTACGGCTTGATGTAGTGTTAAGGTATGATAATTTTTCAAGAATTTCTCACGAGATTCTAAATCTTTCAAAATATATCATACTAAAGCACTACAACTATCCCTTATTAATTTAAGGGGGAGCATTAACATGTTCTATGGCCAAACATCGATTTCATTTTTACCCAAAGACTGGTTAATCCATTCAATATCCCAAATATTAATGGTTAACATTTTGGATAAGGGGAGAAAATGGGATTAAGGAGACTTAAATGATACTTGGCTAAAAGATGAAAAAGACTTAACGATAATCCAACTTAATATGTGTAAAGCACGTGTTAAGGGGGAGCGTTTTTGATGAACAAAACACCTAAGGTACAAAACTTTTGATTTCAATATCACAAGTACCTTAAGTGATTTTCAATGACTTTTCATGGTGGCTATACTTTCCCAAAACACGCTTAATTCACGACGTATATGGTGAGAAAAGGGTGGTAGGAATAGGTTTAGTCCAATGATTCATCAGAGCCGATGGAATCTTCCCAAGGACAATTCCCTAGATAGAATTAGAAGTCCTAAGAAAGATGGAGAAAGATTGTGAACGTAGCTGAGTACCGACTAATTACTGATGCTAGCACTGGAACAATCACAACAAGGTGCTAGTGATGATGTATTGGTAAGTACTGAAGGGGTTGAAGAATGAAAAAGAAATGTAAAGATAAAGGGTGTAAAGAAAGAAGCCCTCCTTACAACTTTAGGCAGAAACCGGGTCAATACATATGCTATTGAGATCATTTTTGTTAATGATTCTCGATATTGAAGAAAGACATCATGGACCCAGTGATGCAATGCACAACCCTTCCCAACTAACTCAAATATCTCTCAAAAGGTATTTGTTTTAATCACACGGAGATCAACACGTTATCTATTGGTTTATTCACTCCGAATAGACTGATATTGAAAAGGTGGCACTCCTCTCTAGCCATCGCTCACTAAATCAAAACGCACTATCGAGTCTAGAGCCAAGAGATCATCAAAAGTCTCATTAGGACACTTTCCATTTATTCCTTGCTTTCTCACATACTGTGAAAAGTAAGAGATTTTTATGAGTCCTACGCAGTATTCTTGTAATATTGCCAGAACATCCGAGTAATACGCAAGTATTACAATGAAGATGGAAATCCTGCTTGAGCCAGCATCAAACAAGCTCATGGTAGGTTACACGTGCGGTTCTTTAAGAACCAATCTTGTGAAAAACTGGAAAGAAACAGTGGTTTAATTCTTAATTGAACTTAAACTCGTTCCAGGCCTCTACGCATTATCATATGATCTTGCCAGAACACTCAGAGTGACTCTTTATTGATCACAGTGACGAGTGGAAATCCTTCTAGTGTTAACATCAAACAGCACTTGGTAGGTGACGTGCAAGATTGTTTATGAATTAAGCTCGTGATAACTGGAAAGCAACGATGGTGAATATCTTAATTGAAATTCACTTGTTCCAGGTTTCATGAATTGACGGCTTCATTCATAAGGATTTTTAATCCAAATGATTCACTCTTTATGTTCGCAGTCAGCTTTGGACGGTCGAATAAAGAGAACGGGTTTACCCGCGAAATCTTGTCAGGAAGTTACTTAATTGAAACTATCCGTCATGGGTACGATATCTAATATCGTCCAACGGTCTTCACCGACCGGAGGTAAAATGCTATCGAATTAGAATAAAATGTCAAAGCCATTTTATTTGTGTCGTTGCTGTGTACCTGTTAAAGACGGTGGCGTTGCTGTGTACCTGTTAAAGACGGTAGCGTTGTTGTGTACCAGTTGAAGACGGTGGCGTTGCGGTGTACCTGCTGAAGTCGTTCCCACATGCTTATGTTTTTCTGCATCAAAGTTCAGCAGAATTCAAGAAAGTGCAAAATGAAGTCTTCCGCTGTACCAAACTCTGAAGCTTTCGAGAATTCAACAAAAAGACATAAGTGTGTGGAACATGGAGTCACGAGGAGGCAAGATTCACAAGAAGGCAAAGATCGCACGTGATTGGTCAAAAGAACAATGCTCTCAAGCCAAATCCTAAAAGATCAAATAAACATATTCACAACAAAAAGAAAGAAGAAAAGACTACGAGCTGAAGAACGAAGACTTAGTATAGTATGCTAGGTTTAGAACTTTGTAACGTGGAGTGACCTCCCTTAGGGGGAGATTGTTAGAAATAAGTTTTAACGTATATTAGAAGTATCGGTCACTCCACAATAGTATTAATGTTGTAATAGCTCGTAGTTAATGTTACTTATTAAGTTAAGTAAGAAACCGACCCATGGGCTTGTCATGGGTTGGCCCAAGCCCAATATTGGCCTTGGATATAAATACCCCTTTCCACCATGGAAAGGGGTTGGTTGTTGATTTTCCATTTTACCATTTTAATGAAAACACATAGTTCTCTCTCACTTTCTCTCACTAGTTTCTCTCTCTAGAAATCTTCAACCCACTTCATTGATTCATAAGATTATCAAGATTCTACAATCACAAGGACCAACGGTGTAATTTCTTGAATCTTCAAGGGGCAAACATGTATAATCTCATCATTTTAGGGACCCAAATGCAATATTTGAGTTTTGCAAGGGTTTAAAATGACAAGTCTTCCAAAGTTGAGGGACCAATCTTGCCAAATCTTCAAACTTCAAGGACTTCAATGGAAATTCATGATTCGGGTCCGGTTATTTGTGCGGCTTCGTTTCCCGTGTTCATTTTTGATTTATTCTTGTGATCTTTGTTGATTTCACGATATTCGTTCCTAAAATACACAATAAACAAACACAAGCATATTTTGGGGTATTTTTATGATATTTTAAGCATTTTAAGCCCGATTTGGATGATGAGACTATGTATAATTGTAGTCTCATCCACTCCCCCATACTAAACCATTGCCGTGTCCCGATGCTATGCTAGAATTAAGTATCGTAGCACTTCCAAAATTCATTTTTAGGTGACATTTTCGAAAACGTAAAAGTTAATAAACTTCTACATGTGTTTTAGACATAATTTATTGTTTTCATGACGATTAAGTGACTTTTAGGGTCAAAGAATAAGAACACGTGAATGCCTCATAGAGATAAGTTCGTCATCCTCTATTTTCACCTAATTTCATGCTAAGCGTGTAACGAGATCATTTTCATTATAAGTTAGTAACACAATCATTAATCATGAGTTTTAATTAAGTGCTTAGACTCCCTTATTCCTAAGGTGCATCTCTTATATTTTATTTTGTCTTAATGATCACGAGGATGCATTTGACTTATTTCGATATTTTATTAAGGCTGAAAATAAAGTAGGACGATTTAATTGATAGTTAGCAAAAGGACACGATCTTTTAAAACGACTTCTCGTAATCTCCTTAAGTTCATATCTTGGCATAACCCGTTTCACGATTTGAGACCTTTCTCGGACCGATATTTGGCATGTACTTCATACTTCGAATCTTGGAAGATGTTCTTGAAATAATGGTCTTCTCTTCATATATGGAATTTCTTCAAACTTGGACCACGACTTCATCATTTTTCTTCAATATTTATTTGGGATTTTGATATACAACGATCCGCCTCCTTTTCGGACTTGGATATATTTATCCTCATACCTTGTTAGGATCTTTTTGGATAGACTTTTCCATGATCTTTAGGGGAGTATATTGCTTATCGTCGTGCATCTCGATCCTTCATATTGATAGGAATAATGATACTTCACATCATCTTGGATCTTTTTAGCAACAAAATGGAGTTCCTCATGCCTTGTTAGGGCCTTTTTGGAACTTTGCCAATCTTCCATCCCGCTTCAATAAGTTATGCCTTGGCTATGAACTCTATTCGAACACGACCAACTTTTAAATGATCTTGGGCTAGAAGCTAAGTAACCTTTTAAATCTCACGACCTTACTTATTGCATTTATTTAAACAAAAGCGTGGGGAGAAAAAGCTAATAATTACTACACATGAGATCGTGAAAGATTACATAACTTATAATTAACTCTATCATTTCTCGTCCTCATTTAAGAGACTTAGCCTAAATAAAGTTAAGGAATCGAAGCTAAGTGCTCAACACGCACGGTCGAGTAAAAAATTACTCTTATTCTCACCATCGGAATACCTACATTCGTGTCTTAAACACTTATGAAAAACAATAAAATTTGGCCATTTTTAGCCTTATTTTGCATAAAATGATAACAAAAATATGAATATTGGATTGCGTGATGACGTAAGCAAGGTGAAGTATCTACTCACCCCCCATACTAAAACTAAACATTGTCCTCAATGTTTCGAGTCTAAGGGTGAAACACCTCCATACTAGAGATGAAAGTCGAATGCTTAATCTCGAGCATGGAAAGGGTAAAACGAATAACCTATAGCCGTTTATGAATTATCCTAATAAGATAAACGTTAGAACATAAAAGGATATCATCGGATATCAGAATCTCCAAAGGCAACGATCGAAGCTCGAGTGATCCGTAAAACGAACACGGGAGGCTTCAATGATGACGATGAACATAATGAATCACAATCAGAAACAACCACGAAAAAAAAGGTTGGAAGAGCACAAGTCCCCTCGTTAACTAATTAGAAAGCGATATTTACAAGGATAAGAATGAGAATCCCCCACGAGGCACCTTGTTTTTGATAACCAAGTCAAAAGCTCGACTCGAATCCCCATAAATGTGATCATTTAGGGATAATCATGGTTTGGTCATTTTTGGTGGGGCTTACATGATAAACAATGCTCAAAAGCAACCGGTATTAAGGGCTAAGTCCTTTGATGATGAAAAACACCGGGATCAAAGATGGCGTCCTCGTTTTCATGGGATAAACGAACCAATGCCACTTCAACACGTGCTAAAACCTCAAAGAGGTCAAAGGTGGGACAATGGGTGGGACAAACTTATGAGCTACTCGAGGTAGACTCACACCAAGCAAATAGATAATTTTTCTATTTATTGCATCGGTGGAAGACCGAGATTTCCCTTGATAAGCAATTCCGGGATCGAAGATCTCGTCCTCGGTGGAGAAATGTGAGGGAACATAAGGGGCTTCCCGCATACTAAAACCACACCAACCATCATCAAAAAGAGTAGACGAGGTGGTAGCACTCAAATAACGATGCGATGACGGAGTTAGACATGTTGAAAAATCTTTTAAATCACTTTAAAACTCTTTTCTGTTGATCCCAAACTCATATCTTAAACCTTAGCTTGTTTAAGGGTTGTGATAGAGAGAATAGATTCAATCTAACACTAGAGAAACTTTGCAATACAAAGTAACTAAACAAGATGCGGAATGTAGTGTTTAGCACAAGAACAAATGATTAAAGCAAACGTTAAACATTAATATATCAAAGATATACGAATACCCAATAATGGTATTAGGGTTACAAAAAACCTTAAAGTATGAAATGAAAGACAATAGAGAAAGACACACTTTGCATGATAACCTAGTGTATCCTTTTATAGTACAAGGAATCACGTACAAGATTACTACTAACAAACTTGGAAAGTATCTCGGAGTAGTAATTGAAACGCGTTATAATCTATTCCAAGTTTATCTTTAGCGGCAGGGTCTTTGACTTCAGCAGGGGAACCAATCCCTCTGCCTTTGTTATTTAGCAGGGGGGACTTACTCTAGTAGGGGAACCATTGACCAACTATGCATCATCCATACTAGATCATAAGCAACAGTTGATGAGGGTGCTTACAAAGTTCCTGGCCAAAGCTGACTATACATCATCCATACTAGATCATAAGCAACAGGTGCTTTAGCATCTATAATCAAGTCAGCCTGTGCCAATTTCTACAAGGTCTCTTGATTGAAAGGATAATAACGATGATTAACCAAGTAAACACTTACCCCTTCTATGACTATCTCATACACCCCAGAATTGGTAAATAGCTTCCAATACAAAAAATTTCCTCCATTGACTGCATCAAATATGGGATCAAACAGTTCATGCTCATACATCCTATGCATGCGTTCCCAGATCACCCAATCCTTCTCTACACCATCCACAGTGGGAGGTTTTGCAGCAAAGGTCTTCTTCAAAATCTTCCACAGATCATCTAACTCCTTACTATCCAAAGTTTGAAACATGATATCTAGGATTAGAAATGTCTGTTCTGTATTGCCAGCTCTTGTAAGTTTCCACCAAGTCATCCCCTTGTGTTCATAAATAGCATACTCTACTATGGCAAACTTCTTCCCAAACTCACTAGGTGAGATTTCATCATTTTCTTGCGCAATTAGCTGCTTGTCCATTTCTTCATTTGAGGGACACTGGGTCTCCTTAGTAACTATAACAACTTTTTCCATCCCCTCGAGTCTTTTGGCTGCTCTTTGTGCATTGAGTACAAATCTCTCAATTGCTGGAAAACTTGCACCTGCTTGAGATGATGCACCTGCTTGTGATGATGCACCTGATTGAGTTGATGCTTCTGCTTGTGTTGTTTCCATTGTTGTTCCTTCAGCCTTTCTTTTTCTGGATTCCCTTGATCTCTGTAACACTTCATTTTGCCTCCCGAGATACTCAGCTTCCTCAGGAGTGTTGATAGCAATGAAGTCTTCCACATTTAACTCTCTTAGAACTGGTCTGACTACCTTCTCTAAATCCCCAAAAGTCATGTCTCTGAAATGACCATCAGTCCACTTCTTGTGTCTTTTGAGCAGAACTTTGTAGTGTGCCAGCCTCCCCTTCTCAGATCTCAAATACTTTTCCTTCTGAATCTGATTTGCCCTTCTTTCTAGATACTCATTTTGATACTTGTAAACTATACAAGTCAATTCATATTTGTCTTCCAAAGGAGCATTTACTAACTCCTTTTCATATTGATCTAGAAATTCTTGAACATGAGGCACCCTGTCATCCAACTCTCTATGCATGATTTCAATATGCTTAATCATCTCTTTGGGCCTCATCTTTTGCACTCTCTGATCCTTCATATCTATCTCTTCTTGTTGAAGTCTGAGAGCTACCTGTTCATCATATTCTTCTTGAGCCCTTTGTTGTTCTGGAGTTCTATGCTTGTATTTTCTCTTTGGTTGTTCAACCATGATCCCTTTTCCCTTGTCTTTTGGATCCAGTGCTGGTGCTGGTTTGGCTTTAGGTGTAGGTTCTCCAATTTTAATTCCCTTCTGAGCTGGTTGCCTTCTATTCTTCCTAACAAATGTTTGAGTGATAGACTTAGCAAGGGAAAAACTTACAGCAGGGGGATCAGTTATAGCAGGGGAAATTTTTGAAGTAGGGGATTCTTCTTGATTGCCCATAGTCAACAATGTTTGAGCAATCTCTTTTGTGGCACTTCCCTTATCACTTCCTTTCTCAGCACTTCCAACCTTTCCTTGTTCTAGATCCTGCCCACCAGGATATGCATACCACTGAGTAGATTCATCTATTTTAGGAACTTCCTCCCCTTTAGAAGCATCCTCATCTGTAGATATGATAAGCTTGGGCTTTATCCTCCCCTCAAGTGTAGCATGTCTAGTTTCCAATTTATTGATAACCAGACCTTGCTTTCTGATAGTTTGTACAAGTTGTGCATTTTGCTTTTTCAAGCTAATGCACATATTCGTCAATTCCAAGATGGACAAAGGTTGCATTCTGCTCTCAACCCTAGAAGGGGATTGCTCCCGTCTTTGGGTATCACTGAGTGAGGGAGAGGACTTATTGATGATGTCACTATCCTGCTCACCCCTTGAGGATGAGACAGTAGTGGCAGCCAAACCCTCAGTGTGCTCCAACCTTTTGGAGGCTCTCCTCTCTGCTACTTGTGAAGATTCACCAGGCAAGGGAGACTTGGCAAACCTGGATTTGGTTCTCCTTTCATGTTTTGGATCAGCAGGGGGTAGAGTACTGGCAGGGGGTAGAGTCTTGGCAGGGGAATCAGATGGTTTGTGTGGGGCTACCTTTGTTTTAGATGCTTCTTGTCTGATTTGTTTCATCATGATGGAAGTGAGTGGAACAACCTTGCCAGAAAATTGTGGGGATTGTGCAAGGAGTGTGGTAAACAGTTTGGTGGCGAAAAAGTATCTTTTGTGTGTTTGATAGGACCATGTTCACTCATATTCAGCAAAAGTTGTGTAAACCTTGGTTACATACAAAATTTAGTATTGCTTGTGACATTTTTTACCATTCCTTTGAAAATCATTTGAGAAAAACAGTACTTTCTCCCTGTTGCTAAGCATATCAGGGCAGAAGCAACTTCACTACCAAATTCATTAAAAGTAGTGGTTTTAGGTGACAAACATTGCAAAATTGTATGAATCAAATATTTTCAATGTGGGGCAAACTGACCATTAGCAAACTTACATTTTTGATCATCAGAAAGAGTGTACCCTAATTTAACAAGACCCTCAAAGATTACAGCTTTAGGTAGGTTGGTTATCCCATCCTCATCATCAAGAAAAAGCTTGTCTCTGATGGAGGCAAGTGTAATCACCTTGAGATGACCATCTACTGTGCTTTGAATTATTACCTCTCCATCCACTGTTTTGGTCATGGATTTAGACCAAAACTGTTGGATGTGTGAGGTGTAAATCCTGGGATTGATGAGAAGAGCCACTCTAAAATACGAAGATTTTAGAAAAGCCACAACATCAACGAATTCTGCTGGTTCATCATGTAAAAGAGCAATTTGATTGTGATTAGCAGCAATTTTGAGAGACATGATAAACGTTGAAAACGTTTGAAGGTTTATAATGGTGAGAGTTAGGTAGGATTTAGTTGAGGGAGAGAGATGGACCTGCTGGTTAAGGGAATTAAGTTTTTATAGGCGAATTGAAGAGCTGTGATTGGACCAAATTTTCAATTTTCAAAAATATCAAAGATAAATCTTGATAAAAAAAATAATTTGTTTGAAATAATAAAGAAAAGATTACCAATCAGCGAAGAAAGCGCCTTAAAAATATCTTTTGAAAAGAATAAAATATTCCCTAACCAAAATTTTAGCACGTAGGCCCAACGGCTATAAGCAAGGTAACGGCATTGTCAGTCAACGGTCAAACAGGGGAATGTTGATCAAGCAGGGGAATCAAAAGGTGAAAGCAGGGGAAACTTTCCTAGGGATATTAGACTAATCATAAAGAGACCAATGCTAAACAGCTCTGCTCTAATGCACACCCTTGTAAACACAAGGTAGATACATAGAAACTCAAGAGTCCTCCATTCAGCAAAGTTCTAAACACAAAGAGTTAACACATAAGCAACCCTGCACCTGGTCAACCCAAGAAAATAAGCATACCCTAGTCACCATCCCTACCTTTCCATTACCTATGGTCAGGTAGTCTTGGCAATATGTACTAAACATCTGAATCTAGTCAACAAGCTGTTGAAGAAAGAAGTGTAAGTACACATTACAGTGCCTCAAGGCTTCAGAATTCTAACAAGCTTTGCAGCAAGTTTTCATCATTCTGAACCCTTACTCACCAGTGGATATGATCTAGAATCATATATGAGTATCCTAAGGATAAACCTAAATCCTAAAGGTGTGACCTAACCTCCCCTAAAACATAGAGCTTTATCATCCTTGGTCTTCTTTGTCACCTGCAAAAACAAAAACAATTTAGTTTTTCTTGGGGACCCAAGCCATTACAGACTTGGATCTACCTCGTGTATCAATAAAGGATAGCTTATCAAAGACTAGAGATACACCATTGGGCTGAGCACCCCTTTTGGGTACCCAAACCCAACGAGCTGAGGCTTTCACAACTTTTCTCTATCTGCCCATGTTCCTAGAGGGCAAAACTTTGCTAGCAGGGGATACCCCAGATTTAGCAAGGGAATCCCTATGCTTGGCAGAGGGAACCCATCTTTTGTTTTGGCCTCTATTGATGTGTTGGTAAGGTCTAGAGACAGATTTATACGCATTATGAGGAGCTGGGTTGGTCATGGAAATGCTGCTCTTGGGATATGTATCATTCACGTTCCTTAGAGCAGGGACAATATACTTATCAGATACCTTGTTTTGCAAGGCAGGGGCAACATACTTGGCAGGGGAAAAGGATTTTGCCCCTGCATTCAGAAGAACGGCTTTTGGTTGCATGTCCTTTAAAGGATTTGCAGCCACCACTTCCATTGGTGCCTGACAGTCTTGATAAGTGTGATCAAAGCTGCCACATGTGAAACAGGTTTGGTGTTTATCACAAAGTCCTCTCCTAATTGATGAGACTTTTGGTCATTCCAATTTCTCTGATTACCTCTAACAGACCTATACATACCAGCATATTTAACAGTGGACTTAGAGGACTTTGATCCTGTTTTAGATTTGGGTGAACTACTCTTAGAACTAGAATCACTACCAAAAAGTCCTCTTGAAAAGAGAACAGGGTTATCAATTTTCCGCTATTTTAAAGCAATTTGTTCCTTTTCAAAGTCCCTAACAACACTGGTTTTCACTAGTGGTTCATCTGTTTCTAGATTGTTAGGTATGTATGCACTTAAGTCAAATTCAATGTCTTCCTGGTTCTTGAAACAAGAGAGACCGGTCCAAGACAAATCTTTTCTAGGAAAAGGTGCATGAATATTAGCAGATGGTGGTGGTATAGTAGCATGCTCATTTTTTACACCAAAACCTGTTTTGTCCCTAGGAGACTGTCCAATTTCAACTGCTTTAGTTAAATCTTTAGAAGCTTTTCCAAATTTTTCAAAAGTTTCTTCATCTATCCTTTTATTAGATCTAAAAACTTCTAGTTCAGCAGTTAATTCTTTAATGGAATCATTATTTTCTTTAGCATCTCTCTCTAAAATCACAATGTGATCTCTATAATCACATTCTCTTTGTTTATACTTTCTTATGGTAGACTCTAGCTGTTCTAAAGCACGTTTGTAGTTATCAAGGTCATTGTCACAATTAATATAATCAACTTTTATCTTTCTTATTTGATCATTCAATGACTCAGTATTTTTCCTACAAGCTTTAGTACAATATGAATCATCATATACCTCATTGTCTGAGCTAGAGCTTGACATGGCCATAAGAGCAAAATCTTCCTCTTTTTCCTCAGCAACCAAGGCTTGATTTCTTTCAACACTCTCTGACATGGCACTCTAATCCCATCCACCTGCTCCATCTATCCCCTGCATGGCTACCATAGCCTTAGCACTAGAATCATCATCCCTGCTTTCCTTCCTATAACTGTTCCCAGTCTTGGGTCCTCTGCATTCCCTAGCAAAATGACCTTTCTTGCCACAGTTGTAGCATTCAACCTTTGTTTTTTCAAATCCAGCTACATCAGAAGGATTGATGGATATCTTCTTCCCATACTTCTTGTAAAACCTGTTGGCTCTCATATTAAGTAGAGCCATGTTCCACTTGATGTCCATCTCCTCCAGTCCTTGCTTACTGATTTGACTCAGATCTTCATGTAGCACAGTATATCCTTGTGGCCCTTGGGATGCTATGAAAGCACAAGTAGTGTCAAGGCTGAATGTTGCAGGCCTTTCTTCATCATAAAATGATCCAGATCTATTAGTAGGGGATGGGTGGTAGGGACAACTTCGATTCCACTGCCTTTGGAGATTCCACTGCTGTGAGATATGAAAGCCATGTTAGCATGGGAATCAGCAGATCCACTTGAATTGGTGGGGATGGTTCCTAACGACTTCATCTCATTGACCCTGGCTCAAAAACTTTCAAGTTATTGTATATGTCATCAATGTTCTTGTCATCTATGTCATCCCTATTCTGCCAAATAACTTTGTAGAGGAACCATTCTTTCTGAAGACTGTTAAGGAATCTGGTATTCACATGTTCTCTTGTCACTTCAATTTCAAAGAATTCCAACTGAGCAACCATATCTTGAAGCCTATTGTAGATAGCACCAATTGCTTCATCACCAATTGCTTTGAATGAAGCAAATTGATCAAGCATTTGATTCTTCTTCTTCTTCTTTGTGGCTTCATTTCCTCCAAAGGTTTTGCCTATTGCTTCCCAGAGTTTGTTAGCTGTTTTGTACTTTCTGAATCTTAGCTGATGTCAATCAGGTAGGGCCAACAGCAATGAACTATGAGCCCTGATATCAGGCCTTCTTGCCAGTATTTCCTTGTCAGCAAGAGCAGTAGACTTCTTCTTGGCTTCACCGGGAGCTTTCATCGTTATCTTATCCCTTACGACCATCTTCAACTTGTACAGTCTTTGGAAATTGATCACCAAATTCTATGATCTCCCATAGAACATAGTGTTCCATCTTAAGGTATTGTTGAATTCTGAATTCCCGTAGTTCAAAGTTTTCAGGATCCAGAATGGGTAGTTTGAGAGCATTGTTGTTGGTTGAGGATGAATTGGAATCCGAAGACATGGTTGATGTTGATTGTGTGAGATTTTTGTTCTTGGTTTAATCAAAGTTTCTCAACAAGCTCTGATACCACTTGTTGATCCCAAACTCAGATCTTATACCTTAGCTTGTTTAAGGGTTGTCATTGAGAGAATAGATTCAATCTAACACTAGAGAAACTTTGCAATACAAAGTAACTAAACAGGATGCGGAATATAGTGTTTAGCACAAGAACAAATTATTAAAGCAAACGTTAAACTTTAATATATAAAAGATATACGAATACCCAATAATGGTATTAGGGTTACAAAAACCTTAAAGTATGAAATGAAAGACAATAGAGAAAGACACACTTTGCTTGCTAACCTAGTGGGTCCTTTTATAGTATAAGGACTCACGTACAAGATTACTACTAACAAACTTGGAAAGTATCTTGGAGTAGTAACTGAAACGCGTTATAATCTATTCCAAGTTTATCTCTAGCGGCAGGGTCTTTGACTTCAGCAGGGGAACTAATCCCCCTGCCTTTGTTATTTAGCAGGGGTAACTTACTCTAGCAGGGGAACCATTGACCAACTAGCAAGGGTAATGAGTACACTTATATTTATTCCCAACATTTTCCTTTTTCATCGTTCAAAAACTCTTTATGAAAACCCGATTGAATGATGTCGAAAATATTTGGCGTTTCAAATTCAAAATTAGTCAGACTAAAAATCCTCACATTTAAGTCGCGGTTAGGGGGTGGTGGATTGTATAAGTTCTCAAAATGTTGATCAACAAAGAACACCGCCCCATCGGGGTCAACATATTCGTTATCCTCATGAACGTGAATCTCATCAATTTCTTCATCATAGATGGGTTTTTCAAACCAAGGTTTTTCATTCCCCTCATTGAGGATTTTAGAAACTCTCTCGAAGAGATCACGATCAAGCACAAAACTATCATTCTTTTGTGAGGATTGTTGATAAGTTAGATCCTCACGAATGTGGTAAACGTCATTCTCAAATGAGGAGTGTTGATTAGGTAACTCCTCGAGAATGAGATTTTGGGTCACGTGAGTTGGTTCGTCATAAAAAATAAGACGTTCCAACTCATCAAGTTCATCCTTGATTTTGGAAAGATCAACCTCACTCGTAGGTGGAAGTGGAGGTAAAAGAGCTAGCTCTCGTTCAATAATTTCCTCAATCTCGGGATCAAACTCATAATCATCGTACTTCCCATGTAAAGAGGTATTTTTAGGAGAATCCTCAAAAATGGCATGTGGATTTTGAAGCGCGTGATCAATCTCGACAAAATCGCCATCGTCATCGTCAAAGAAAGAGTCGACGTGAGCACTCACAACCATGGTCTTACAAGTCGAATGACTATGGTTAGGTGACTTTTCCATGATGAGAGGATCGATGTGGATAAAACTTTAGCCTCAACGGGTGTTGGGCTAGGAAATGGAGGCACTTCAATGGAATTAGAATTTGAAGCCTCAAAGATGTGGTCGTTCGAAGGTGGTGAAGACGAGTCCATTTTGGTCATTGTCGTGATGGCACTAACGTCACCCTGCGGAATTGGTTGTTCACTTGTTTCACCGAATAAATCCCAACATGATTTTTCATAAATAAATCTACGAATACCCTTTTGAATTAAGTACACGTATTCTTTATCATTAAAATCTTCATCTTTAAAACCGTTCATTTTAATTCTTTCAAAACATGCATCAAGCCTCATATTTTCCGCTAAAGTTAACATTTTGAAATCATTAGAATTTGAAATCTCGGTTTTATCATGATCATTTGAAACTTGGGATCTACTCATGAAAAAGTCCATTTTTCCTCCCCATATTTCATAGTGAGTTTCCCATTGTGGACATCGATTACGGCCCGAGCCGATGATAAAAAGGGTCGACCTAAAATAATAGGACATTTAGGGTCACACTCGTAATTAGAAATGACGAAGTCCGCGGGAAAAACAAACTTTCTAATCTTAACATAGACATCCTCGGCTATTCCAATTAGCTTAAGTGGTGTACAATTTGCTAGCTCGATAGTCATGTTCGTGGGAGTAAGTCTAGAAAATCTCATCAATTTTCCAAAGAGAATAAGGCATAAGATTGATGCTAGCACCTAAATCAGCAAGGGGTAAACATCCCTCAATCTCGGAAGAATCACAAGGTAAGAGAAATTGGCCCAGATCCTCTTCCTTTCTTGGCATATCCCTTTTGGGGTTTTTAAGAAGGATCGAAGAACAAGTTTCTTCAAGGGTTACTTGTGTAAGCTCGATAAAGCTCTCTTTTTGAACCGTGGATGGAATTCGAGGTACACGAGGGTGTGCACTCTTTTCCTTGGTCGCCACGTTCACCCCATCGACTTTAGAACATGAAGGCGTCTGATGTGTCGTGGAATGTATATGTTAATTAAGATACGTTATAGCGTAAATTAGAAAATTACCTTTAGGAAAAAGTAATAGACTAAAATTACCAAAGACGGATTTAATTAAACACAATGATGAACCAAGTTCGTTGTACACGAATATCAAGTGACATTTGAGACGTTTTGTTTCGATTTGGACAACTGATTTGAATGGTTTTCGGTTTTTTAAACTAAAATTACTCCTACAAGTTTTAAGTAAATTAAATCCTAAGTGTATGAATCGTTCCCCATAATATCTAAAACAAATTATTTGAAAATTTAAAGCTATATAAAAATCAATTAAAAACTTATCTATAAAATTACTTATACACTATTTAAAAAAATCTATTTAAACAAATTTTAAAACTATTTAAAATCTAAAAAATTAATTAAATCTATTTGAAATTAACTTTTACTTTTTCAATAAACAAAATCTATTTTTTGAAACTATTTTAATTGAAATCTAAAATAATAAAAATCTATTTATTTTAAAACTAATAAATGAAAAATAGTAGTAATACAAAACTAAAGGCTGACAGATGAAATTAAAGTGGCTATATTAATTACCCATTCAATACTTAAACCAAAAAGGCTAGCTAGAAGAGATGGTTTAGGCGTTTGGCTGCTGCCCGTGAGGTCACGGGTTCGAGTCCCATTGGGGACTTATTTTTGTGATGATTTATTTTTGGAATCAAAATTTTTTGGAACTCAGTTAACAAACCAAACAAAACGTTTGGTCTGCACAAATAAGCAGATCAGTAAACAAAATATGTAATAACGCAAGCATCTAAATTACAAATATCATTGATAACGAGAACTGAACATTCAGCAAAAACTGATCAAACTAATTTCAGCATATGATGAGAACTTAACAGTTAAATAACAAAACCAAATCAATCAAATACTCAGCACAAATATAGATTCAGCAATATAAGAACACTACAATTTTCAGCAGACTTAAACCTTCTAAATCAGTTAATAAAGCCAACAGACTACTTCTAAAACATTGGATAACCAATTCAGATTAATTACAGACAAAGCTTTCATACCAAACTTTCACACTCAGATTCATACTCAAATCTAGCAGCCTTATAGATCTGCCAAGCCTAAGCAGTCAGTAATCAAATATAACCCAACCTTTATTTAAAAATCTCACTTGTCAGATTTATTTAAAACCCTTTTCCGAAGTAATTTGACTCAGTTAAATAAACTTTCAGAATCAACAACTAATAAAGAAGTTCAGATATAAACACAGACTCAGTAAACATAAGTATAACCACTCATACAGATTTAACCAAAAACTTTATTTAAAACAAATTAAACTAGTATTTAACAGTTTAATAACTTTTACACTCAAATCCAAACTTTAATTCATCTAAACATTAAACATTCAAGCAAACTACACATATAATCTAAACACTAACATCATAATTCCTCAAATTATTAAACTATATAACATAAACAAAAACAAAAAGGAGTTAAAACCTTTTGTTGATAGCCTTTGAGACGAAGAGATGCGCTGAGAATTCTTATAAACCTAATAAACGCCACCATTCGCTATTAATCGAACCACCTTCATCGAACCACCATAACCAAACATTCGGACCAGTTTATTATAAACTTCCAGTGGGGAAGTTTATCCCCCAAATTTAATCTTAATATATTTACTCAAACTATTATTTAGCTTGAACAAATATACTTAATATTATCCAAACTTAGGTCAACGAAAGGAATTAATTACAATAAACTTAAACAGAAATTAAACTGAAACAATTAAATCTCAAAATAACTTTTTATTATTATCAAAAACAGATTACAATATTCAGAAAAGAAAAATTACAATTTAAATCCTACACCTAATTTAGCATAATAACTTTAAAACTAAAAATGGGATAAATTTTACAGAATAAATGGGGGTTTATATAGGCCAACCCCCAAGACTGATGGTGAGGTTGTTGAAGAAGAATCTTCATTCTTGGCCATTGATCTCTTCTTTCTCTTCCTTCTCTTTTGATCTACGGCTGATAATAACACACTAGCATAGGGATCGCAAACATGGCAATCAAGTGTGCTAGTTGTGCTTTCTCTTTGCTGAAATGGCCTAATATTATTGGTGGATTGGTGGTGATGTGCTGTCACAGCCAATCAAACGCTGCCACGTCTGTAGATACCCTCCATCTCTCTTCCTTAAAACTTGGGAATTAATTCCCCATACGTGTGAATCACACATATCTAACAAAATCCCCAAAATTTATTACTGATTTTATTTGTGTGAATTAGGGTTAGGAATAGTGACTCTGGTTTATTTGGTTTGGGGAGAGAGATGGTGAGATAACTTTTGTTTCATCGAAGAAAGTAAATAAGTGTGTGTGAATGTGTGGTGAGGTAAGTTAAAATGTGTGAGTGGTTTGACTAGAATAAAAAAGGTGAATAACCTTCTCACTTTAAGTTCAAAACATCCGTCCCATTTCATTACATTTAACCCTAATGGGCCTTGAGAGTCCAAAATTGTGAAAACAACTTCCTTGCTCTCTCATATTATTGAATTGGTTTGGGCTTGTAGCCCAACTTCTTAGCCGTCCCTTTGATTTACAATTATTGGGCCTTAAATGGACAAATGGTTTAAACTTGTCTCACAAATGGGCTTTTAAGCCCATTAATCCAAATGCAGATCCCACAAGCTAAAATAATCTTCGTTTAAGATAAAATCCACTAAAGACGAGCTTGTATTTGGCTTTGTCGATCTTTTCTTCAAAACCCGTGCCGATTTTGCCGGTTTTCTCGATCTTCGGTACCTACACACATTAAACAACAAATAAACGAATACAAGGCCATTTTCATTGATTATATGCATTTATTGTTCGTTTTTAGATATAAATGATATGAGTAAAACCACTCATATCAAACTCCCCCTTGCTAAGCAATTGTCGTGTCCTCACGCAATGATAAAATAAAACACTAACTACACTTTTATTCAACTTTTTGACTTTATTATGCAAAGACATAATGTATTGCTTTCATTATTTGAAAAATAACTTTAAGGATCATAAAACTCAAATAGATTCATCGTCCTCGACTTTTCACTTTTCCATGCCAAGTGTAAAAACAAGATCATTGTCAATCATAAGCCCCAAAATTAAAACAACTCATACAAGTAATTTGTGTTAAACTCAATCTCTTATTATTCCTAATTGTATCTCTAGATTTTATTTGTCATTCACCCAAAGGCTCATTTGACTTTATTTGATATTTATTAGTCCATAAATGAAGGCAAGAACGGTGTAAACTCAACACTCAAAACCTAACCTCGACTTCAAAAACCGTTGTCACTAAAGAAAGCCCACATCAAGGATAACTTAACACGATTTGAGGAATAAATCCCGGACCCGAAATTTGGCTAATAGGACTACTTAAAAGCAACAATAAAACCTCCAAAGTCAAAATGACCTTATTAATAGAGTTAGAAACAATTACATCATATCACCTTGTGGCTATTTAAGATGCAATCGTGCTCCTTATTTAAAATCCACTCCCGAAGGCTCCTTTGACAAAAATAAGGGAATTGACATCACCATCCCACCTTATGGCTCATGATGAGGAAGCAATTTTTATTCAACACGTCCCCTTGCCATACACCCTAAGGCTCTAATGACAAGGTTAGTGCTACATGACTCCCACGCGAAGGCTCCTAGAGAACATGTTTTTATTTATTCTTCTTTATTAATATGATATTTATAGTAAGCCAAATTTCCGCAATCCCATGATCAAAAGTCCATGACGCTGACACCCTTAATGTGTTCTCACTTTAATTACAAGGGAAGAAAAAGAAGGAGTTACGAGTTAAGATGTCAAGCCTAAACCGCTAAAAACTTCATTTATTAAGCAATTATTATTCAAGCGTGGAAAATAAATACGAGTAGATTAAATCAAACACAAAAAAACTTATACAAAGAAGTATTAACCTTAGAAACTTATGATTAAACTCTATCATCTCTTATTCTCCATAAAGTTCCCTATATAAAAGCCTAGCAAAACTTAATTCAAACACGTTAAGGAAAAGCTAAGGTAAAAACCGAGTCGAGTCAAAAACTATTTTTATTTTCACCAAAATTTAAAATTTCTATGAAAAACGAGAAAATAACACTAAAAATTTAAAATTTCTATGAAAAACGAGAAAAACAATTACGTTTAGACACGACAAAAGCAATTACAAGCGATTATATCGATTGACTCCCCCATGCTAAAACCAAACATTGTCCTCAATGTTTCTTAGCTCAAGAGTAACACCCCCTTGCTAAAACACGAAGAGTCTAATGCAAAATCCTAACATGGAAAGAGCACGCAAATATATAAGCCGTTTATTAATTATGCTTCAAGATAAAACGTTAGTCGATAAAAATCAAAGGATAGAGAATGTGCCCCTTTTGGCAATCAAAGAATGAAAGATCAAGTGGACTGGCAAAACCAAACACGAGAGTCTTCAATGATTAGGGTCATACCTAAGATTCACAACACCACAAAACACGAGCACGAGCTTGAAAGATCAAGCCTTATTAATTTTAGAAAATAGAAATAAGATAGAATGTATGGGACTCCCCCACAAGGCACCTCGTTTTTGTTAACCGAGTCATGAGCTCGACTCGATCCCCGCATTCAGTGGTCCTTAGGAAAAATGGTAAAAACCGGCATATTGGAATAAAATCCAACATAAAGCACGATGTCGGGGTCAATGATCTCATCCTAGTTGTCGGATGACAAACGAAAGGATAAAATTCCAACATAAATCTCCAAAAAGAGATAGTATTCACAAATCTCTAAATAGATATAGCATGCTCCCCGAGATAAACTCTCACCAAGATGATCGAAAAATCTTTCAATTATTGCATCGGTGAAAGGCCGAGATTTCCCTAAATCAACGATTCTGGGGTCGAATACCTCATCCTCGTGAGAGAAAGGAATAAAAAACACGGTGTCGTCCCCCCATGCTAATCAAAAATCATATAAAGAACATGGTAATGGTGGTATAAATGTATCAACACTAGTGGTATCAACTTGCATGACTTTGTTGACCTTATCACTCTTATGAATGTGAACAAAAGGGTCATGGTACTCAAAATGAGTCGCATGAAAAACCCGCACATTAAGATCAAAGCGAGTGGGAAGGATAATTGGAGTAAAGGTAATTTATCCCTCCGGGTCAACATTATCATCATCATAAATCGGGTGATCAAACCAAAGATTTTCATCACCGTCATTAGACTCTTCCTCAAATTCCGAAGGAATGTCTATATAAAGAAACTCATCAACCTCCTTCAAGAGAAGTTCATCATCACAAGGGTTGTGAGATGTAGGAAGTATGATGCTCTTAAAATCCTCTTGAAACAATGGATTATTGTTCATTGAAGCTTTAAAGAGAGGATTTGAGTAAGTCACAAAAGTGTCATCAATCTTGTCATCACAAGAAATATCCGACAAAGTATCAAGTGTGTCACACTCGGATACAAGATCATCATTCTCATTAGAAGGAAATTCATCGGAGAATTCCTCGAGAATGGTAGGTAAAACATGAGAATTATGCTCGATTTCGAAATCGGTAACGTCTTCACTTCCCCGTGGAAGTGGATCAACAAGTTCATCGGCGAACTTATCGAGTGAATAGTCACTAACCTCACTCGATGTAAAGTTACGAATCAAAGGCTCTTCAAATGAATATTGTGCCTTAGGATCATCAATTTGGTCCTTCGAAGAGAGTGAAGATGAGTCCATTTTTAAACATTGTTCAATTAAAGCAATATCTCTCCCGGGATCAAAATTCTCAGTATCAAACTTACTAGCATCAAAAGGCGCACTAAGGTAATCATCAATTTCCTTTTCAATCTTAGAACTATCATCCTCAAGCTCTTCTAGAACGAAGTCCCCTCCCTCAAATGGGGTGAGTGGAGACGAGAGAAGATTACAACATGATTCAACAAAACAAGCATCTTTCTTTGAAATTAACTTTTCTTCTTCACAAAATGAGGGTTCCATAGTTGGCAAATCACCTTTGTACAAGAGAGATTCCTTGTTTGTGTTACTTTCAATAGGTTTAACAAGTTTCACACTTTCCACTTTCTTAGAAACAAATCTTGGAATTTTTTCTGGTTTGAAAATCATATGGTTATCCCCATAACACAATTTAATCTCCTCTTTCCCCATATCAACTATAACATTAGCTGTCACACCCCACCATGGCGGAATATGGGGCGCGACGTATGGATATCATCACAACATGGCGTGTCTATAGAGATAACTATATGAAATAAGAAATGTCATAAAATGGTGACATAAAAGTCATGACAATATCTCATCAAATGCAGGTGTCTAGGTAAGTAGGTAACAGTCCTACCTCTTACCCAAGACAAACAAATAACACAACAAATCAAACATATAGGTGCCAACAGTATCACCTATAAAACAAGCAAAAGAATCTAAGAAGGAACGGGGATCTCCTTCTAAATGCATATCCTACGCTCTCCAAATCCTAGCCACTTATGTTCTCATGCTTAACCACATTCTCACCTGAAAGAGACACTAAAACACGTCAACATAAAGTTGGTGAGAGTCATAGGTTTAGACTCCAACGCTAAATCAGTTACAAGTTGTGAATAACAACCATCAACACAATAACATATGGACAATGTGCTACAATTATGTATTAACAACTAGCATTCAAGATCAATTATTCCAAACCAAAATCCAAGGCTCCTACCTTGCCAAACAACATGGTACCATAGATGATCACACTATGTACCTATCCCAAGGCCACTACCTTGGCAAACCACAAGGCCACTACCTTGTCAAACCACAAGGCCACTACCTTGTCAAACCACAAGGCCACTACCTTGTCAAACCACAATAACATATCAAAAATCGCATAGCAGTTAATCACATAAGTGTACACACAAGTCCATCACAACCATAAAACATTCACAGCAACAATTTAGAAACAACTCAACACAGTGTCTCTTCCATCCCATCTGGAAGTCAAAAACAAAAATAAACATGGGACTATGAACACTCACCTGATAGCTCCTTCACACGTCCTTGCACTAGCAACAAGCTAACAAACCAAAAACACGAAATCAATAAACGAACCAATCACTAAGATGGCTCATTAACCTATGATGGACATCTAACCCATTCTCACATATTTACCTCATTAATAAGATCTAATTACCCCATTACCCTTCCTTAACAAGTCCTTAACTTGGTTAAGTTTAATAACTAACCCGTTCGTATTTTACCCAAAACAGTCCCAGTTTTTAGGTCTCAAAACTTTAGATCAAACGCCCACTTAAACCTACCCATGGTTTCTGTAAAAGGAATATTCACACCCTTACATATGTTGGCTAACACCTCCCACTTGCCCTAACCTTAAAGCTACTGTTAAGGCTCCGATATACATATATCTACTTTTGTCATTCCAGATTTCCTGATTTTAAACGTACTAAAAGTTTGTTACCATTAAGGGGTCTTACCCTAAACCACAACCTTAGCCCAAGTGCGGATACTTACTACAATATATAAACCATCTCTCACGTTCGTGAGAAGATCCCAATGCACCCCTAAGTACCCCAAACAACCCAAAACTTAAAAAGAAAACAGGCTGATTACAAAACCGTTTTGACCTCCGACTGTTATAACCTGTTTTTGGCCCACTTCCCGACCTCCAATTTAGTTCTCGTTTCTTGATTTAGAAAGCCAACTCAATTACCTATCCAGGGCTAGTTTGATCGCATCTTGAATGTTCCTAGAACTCTAGATATGATCAAAACAATTGACTCAAAATTCTGCCCAGTTTTTAAAAACGGGTTTAACAAAATCAACCTCATTAATTAACCCTAACCCCTCTAATTACAAGCCCTAATTTATGTGATCATCATATTATGATTAATACATCATTAATCTACTGTTTTTATATAAACCCTAACCCTAATCCATCATAAGAATGATTAATTTAAACATAAAAACAATTTAATTGAAAAGAGTATTAAAGATTTTACCTTAGAATTTTTTTGAAAGAAGAAAAATTAATGAAGAACCCTAAAACCACCATTTATGCCGACCAAACCTTGATCTACAGGGATTTTATGAGTGTTTTGATTAATAAAAAGACTTTATATACTTTCTTAACATGTCCTTGGCCCATGTACAAAAGCCCGGTTCCCTTTTTCCCTTTTTTCCCCCTTTCTTTTCTTTTTTTCACATAACCGACCTATACCCATTTAATTTCGTTTTTTTTCCTTTTTATTATTAATATTTGTATTAATAATATTACCTTAATTTTCCTTAATTTATTTCAGCTCCTAAAGCTCCCAAAACCTCAAAACCGTAAAACTAGTCAAATTTACGCGTTTTACCGTAAAAGACGTAAAATATACACTTTTAAAAAAAATCTTAAATTTTGAAATAAACTTTATAACTAAGTCCTAAATGACTTAAAACCATCCCGAAAAATATCCATATGACTAATTACATCATCCGAGACCTCTAAATGCTAAACCGTAAATCGTAAAAATACGATTTTCTATAATACATATACGTATACGTAAACACCAAAATATCACTATTTCATTTCATAGTCACCACTTGTGAGCTCATGAACATGAAATAACCGTTCCTCGATTTACTTATGAGTACTCTATACTCATAAACGATAACCACACCAACCTCGTTCACACAAAATAAACACGTAAGCACAAAAATCAAGTAGTCACACATAAAATAACCTAAAAGTAAGACCAAGTGACGAACCTCAAAACCACGGTTGTCACATCACTCCCTCCTAATAGAAATCTCGTCCCGAGATTTACTCCTTACGATCAACACACAGACAACAAATCACACGAGGATACTTGTTCTAAATGAACTCCTCTCATTTCCACGTGAACTTCAGTTCAAGTTTCAAGATACCACATGTACAAACCAAAAATAATTAAACCCATTGCCAAACTCTTGACCTCACAGTCAATAAATCTCGCAAATGACTATTCGATAAAACAAAGACTCTTATTAGCACAAAACCCGAATAACCGGTCATGCAAATATGCATCCTCAAACAACATTTACCAACCCCAATACATGAAATGTATCATGTATACAACTCATTTCCCCCAGGTAATTCTATGCTCATAAGCTAATGGTCTGATCTTCCCAAAGATCATAAATGGACCTACAAAACTCTACATCAACACTTACATCTTTCCAAATCATACCACCCATTACTATGGGTGAAACTCCATACATAACTTTGTCACTAAATCTAGTGGTTTCCTCCTTTTCTACATAGCATCCCTTGTTGCTCTCATTTTGTCCACAAACACCATTACCACATTAGTAGCCTCTTTTACCAATTCTAGTCCACAATGAGGACAACTCACCCTATCCTTTCATATCGTGCCTCAAATGGCATTTATCGACTTCTAGTACGATAAATATCATTATATGAAAACTCAGCCATCGCTAACGAGTTTCCGAACTACCTCTAAATCAATCACCCATGTCCAATTACGTTCATCAAATCCCTTCAGTCCGTATCCCAAACTACTTTAAATTCCAATTTCCTTACAAAGTGACCTATGACGGTCTTTCACATATCCATTAATTCTTCCAACTTCCCAACTACGTGACTTCTCATTCCTCTTGAAATAGGTGATGAATTAGTCAGTCTATCGACTATCACCCAACTCTCATCGTACTTAATCCCCCACCGCATTATGTATCCCTTCCACCAACTTCGTCCTTACATCGCCCTTTCTAAACTACTCCTATCCATGTAGGAAGTATAGTCTACGTCCCTTTCCTCCTTACGATTGTCCAAGCCACGCAACATAAATGTTGACGCGTTCACTGCTTTAGACAACTCAACTCGTGCAACCCACATCCTTCATCCAAACCACTCTAATACATCATCCCTATAGTTCAAGTTCATCTCAACTTCACATCATCCTTCTTATTCCATGTCTCATCGACCATGCTTGCCTTTCCCAGATGGTACTTGGCCTTGCAATTTTCTTTCATCAATTAACTCCACCCATCAGCTTTACCAAATGTTCAATCAAGATGATTGAATATGTGTTGGATACGTTCATGATCCGTATAGATCACTCTCCACGTCTCGTACACCAAATGCCTCTAGCATTCTAGGCAGATATAACAGTCCAGCTCCACTAACTAAGTCTATCCAGTTCTTCCAAATCTTCAGTTCCTGCAACGTATAAGCGATCGTCTTTCTTTGTCGTCCTCGTACGCGTCCAAATCCCTGCTCCACGTATCGTCATGCTTCGCAAATTCATCCAGTCCTTCCAATAATGCCAAGATCTGCTCATCATCCAATCCACCTCTTCAGCCTCCAAAATGCTTCCTCGTCCTTCTTCACTTCGCCCCTTGCTGGTTCCACGATATGCCATCATCTCTGACTACTAGTCCTGGCCAACTAAATCCTAAAACTCACACTTAAAAATCTCACGTTTCATTCCCTTTACTAACAACTCCAAAACCAACACATAATTCGCCTCATCCTCCTTCTAAGATTTGAGTAGATCAAGATGTCGTCGATGCTCCCGATGACAACTCGTTTATAGACGTTCATGCACACTCGGTTCATTGACTCCATGAAAACCGCTAGTGCTTTGGCGAAGCCAAATTCATAACCGTAAACCCAAAGCGTTCATACAACATCCTTAGCAATTTCAACTATGTCATCCTCACACCCTCTCTTAGCGGCAATACGAATAAATTCCTTGCAATTTCTAACAGCTCTTGTTCTTAATTCACTCCATCAACGATTTGCCTTGGATGACACTAACTACAACTCCTCTCACTTCTCCTACTTGCTCTATACATGGTTCTACCTCAACGCTCCTAAACCATACAAAACCAAAACTACATCCTGAATACACCAGATACGATCGACGAATTAAACCCACGGATAACTAACGACATTTCACGTACACCAATTAAAACAAATCAAAAACCACGAGACTCCAAAGAAAACTCAAACCCAAAACATGTATCAATTTCCAAATGACCCATGACAACGAAAAATAATCCAAGAAACACCCAATGGCAACCAAAACATATTACGCCCCGCCACATATTATTTAAACCGTGCAAAGATCGACTTTCCAAAAGAATATATATATATATATATATTTTTTTAAAAATTTTTTTTTTCCTTACCTCCCCACATCTATGTGACTCAAACCATCTACAAACATCCTTCTAGACGATCTCAAAACTCAACTCAAAGACTAGGTATCCCGTGCATCCCAAATCATAAAAAAAATAAAACTACTATTCAAACTCAACCTTGAACCCGACACTTGTACAACAATTCCGGACAGTCCACTTACCTCCCATGACTATACATTCTGAATATTTGAAAAGTACGTTCCGAGTACATAATTTTTGACTTTTGAATCACCCAAAAAGCTTTAAAAACGAACAAGTTATGACCAAAACAATTTTATGCTAGTTGTTTTAAAAAAACTAAAGAATAGACTTAGTGATCAATGCAATCCTTTTCAATGAAAGATATAATTGTATGTGAAATATTCATAAACTCCTTTTAACCTTGTATCAATAACTATAAATGGCATGAATCAGTTAAATCCGATTATATAAACTATGTAAGTAGAAAGAAATTTTACTTCGCTTTATTTTAATGAAAGTCTTTTAGAATTTGAAATAAATAAGTGTTGATAAAAAAAAACTTATGTTACATCTTGTTTCAAACATGACTCCAACACCTGACCCTTATTTTACCGAATACAACCAACTATCTAACTCTATAGTAGATTTCCAAGTCCCCCCTTTTTCCATATACCAACCAAAAGACATGTAAGACTCAACCCAAAAGATTTCATTATCCCAAAAGAAATCTCCATTTATTTCAACGGACTTAAAACCCAGAACAACATTTTAAAACGTACACGTGAAATATAAACTCAAAGAATACGCTACAAGACACAGTTCAAAAAAAATTCGAAACGTTGTTGAAACTCCATCAACTCCAGCACCATAAAACACGAACCAACACAAGGTACGTTCAAGTTATAATAACTAGTGAACGACCATATACCATAACTTAACACATAGTAGTATATGTACATCCGCATATATATACCTATTAAATCACCCAAAACATACTCGTTACCATACATGTCGGATCAACCAATCACGTCATACACTCGTTTTTTCACACGAGTAATCACCATCTCACCGTGCCACAACAAAGCATAAACCCACCTCCAAAACCAAACCATATCATGTGACCCTAAAATCACACAACACAACTATAACCCAAAACATATAACACACTAATAAAAATAGCCATATCGTAGGCAGCCGTTACATAAACCCATATATTATACGTATACCCAATATCTACATCTCACCATATACAAGCATGTACTAATCCTCTTTCATGCAATCATACTTGAGAACCCATTGAAGTTGTGGTACTTGTATAACTATGTTGGCCACCATACTTATACAATTACCCTTTCCCCGATGCACTCCCTCCTATGATGACACTTATAAGAATCAATACAACATATAACACATAAATCCATCTACTCACATAAGCTCATAACCACATAACCAATAAGGTCCAAAACTCCATCTATAAAATAAAATAATAAAACTCTTGGAATACAGAAATCCATAGTCTAGCTAAAACAGCCTAGACTAAATCCAAAACGAAAACATAATCAGTTATAAGTCATGTCGCCCATAAGAGTGGAAATAGCATAAGGTCCTTCATATTCACCTACTCCTAATAACTCGAACCACTACATGATTCTTAGGGAACATGACTTAAACATCAAAAGAAAATAATACCCCTCAGGTACATAAAATAACCCAACAAAAGATTGAAACTACTATGTACCAAATTATGTACTATAATGTACATTATAAGTAAAATACGACAATGACTAGCGTGGGCGATTATGGTTAAACCCGCACTACTCACAACTCGAAAAGAAAATAACATGTGGCTAAGTATGAACTTACTATGGTTCAATTCATACCAGTCAAAACATCACAATAAATAACATTCAAACACATCAATTATAATAAAATGCACACATACTCCTATGACGCCTATATGCAGGGACCCTTAAGCTATAGACTAGGCTACGCGACTAGGCAACCTAATTCTCTATAACCATTGGCTCTGATACCATTCTGTCACACCCCACCATGGCGGAATATGGGGCGCGACGTATGGATATCATCACAACATGGCGTGTCTATAGAGATAACTATATGAAATAAGAAATGTCATAAAATGGTGACATAAAAGTCATGACAATATCTCATCAAATGCAGGTGTCTAGGTAAGTAGGTAACAGTCCTACCTCTTACCCAAGACAAACAAATAACACAACAAATCAAACATATAGGTGCCAACAGTATCACCTATAAAACAAGCAAAAGAATCTAAGAAGGAACGGGGATCTCCTTCTAAATGCATATCCTACGCTCTCCAAATCCTAGCCACTTATGTTCTCATGCTTAACCACATTCTCACCTGAAAGAGACACTAAAACACGTCAACATAAAGTTGGTGAGAGTCATAGGTTTAGACTCCAACGCTAAATCAGTTACAAGTTGTGAATAACAACCATCAACACAATAACATATGGACAATGTGCTACAATTATGTATTAACAACTAGCATTCAAGATCAATTATTCCAAACCAAAATCCAAGGCTCCTACCTTGCCAAACAACATGGTACCATAGATGATCACACTATGTACCTATCCCAAGGCCACTACCTTGGCAAACCACAAGGCCACTACCTTGTCAAACCACAAGGCCACTACCTTGTCAAACCACAAGGCCACTACCTTGTCAAACCACAATAACATATCAAAAATCGCATAGCAGTTAATCACATAAGTGTACACACAAGTCCATCACAACCATAAAACATTCACAGCAACAATTTAGAAACAACTCAACACAGTGTCTCTTCCATCCCATCTGGAAGTCAAAAACAAAAATAAACATGGGACTATGAACACTCACCTGATAGCTCCTTCACACGTCCTTGCACTAGCAACAAGCTAACAAACCAAAAACACGAAATCAATAAACGAACCAATCACTAAGATGGCTCATTAACCTATGATGGACATATAACCCATTCTCACATATTTACCTCATTAATAAGATCTAATTACCCCATTACCCTTCCTTAACAAGTCCTTAACTTGGTTAAGTTTAATAACTAACCCGTTCGTATTTTACCCAAAACAGTCCCAGTTTTTAGGTCTCAAAACTTTAGATCAAACGCCCACTTAAACCTACCCATGGTTTCTGTAAAAGGAATATTCACACCCTTACATATGTTGGCTAACACCTCCCACTTGCCCTAACCTTAAAGCTACTGTTAAGGCTCCGATATACATATATCTACTTTTGTCATTCCAGATTTCCTGATTTTAAACGTACTAAAAGTTTGTTACCATTAAGGGGTCTTACCCTAAACCACAACCTTAGCCCAAGTGCGAATACTTACTACAATATATAAACCATCTCTCACGTTCGTGAGAAGATCCCAATGCACCCCTAAGTACCCCAAACAACCCAAAACTTAAAAAGAAAACAGGCTGATTACAAAACCGTTTTGACCTCCGACTGTTATAACCTGTTTTTGGCCCACTTCCCGACCTCCAATTTAGTTCTCGTTTCTTGATTTAGAAAGCCAACTCAATTACCTATCCAGGGCTAGTTTGATCGCATCTTGAATGTTCCTAGAACTCTAGATATGATCAAAACAATTGACTCAAAATTCTGCCCAGTTTTTAAAAACGGGTTTAACAAAATCAACCTCATTAATTAACCCTAACCCCTCTAATTACAAGCCCTAATTTATGTGATCATCATATTATGATTAATACATCATTAATCTACTGTTTTTATATAAACCCTAACCCTAATCCATCATAAGAATGATTAATTTAAACATAAAAACAATTTAATTGAAAAGAGTATTAAAGATTTTACCTTAGAATTTTTTTGAAAGAAGAAAAATTAATGAAGAACCCTAAAACCACCATTTATGCCGACCAAACCTTGATATCCAGGGATTTTATGAGTGTTTTGATTAATAAAAAGACTTTATATACTTTCTTAACAAGTCCTTGGCCCATGTACAAAAGCCCGGTTCCCTTTTTCCCTTTTTTCCCTTTTTTCCCCCTTTCTTTTCTTTTTTTCACATAACCGACCTATACCCATTTAATTTCGTTTTTTTTCCTTTTTATTATTAATATTTGTATTAATAATATTACCTTAATTTTCCTTAATTTATTTCAGCTCCTAAAGCTCCCAAAACCTCAAAACCGTAAAACTAGTCAAATTTACGCGTTTTACCGTAAAAGACGTAAAATATACACTTTTAAAAAAAATCCTAAATTTTGAAATAAGCTTTATAACTAAGTCCTAAATGAATTAAAACCATCCCGAAAAATATCCATATGACTAATTACCTCATCCGAGACCTCTAAATGCTAAACCGTAAATCGTAAAAATACGATTTTCTATAATACATATACGTATACGTAAACACCAAAATATCACTATTTCATTTCATAGTCACCACTTGTGAGCTCATGAACATGAAATAACCGTTCGTCGATTTACTTATGAGTACTCTATACTCATAAACGATAACCACACCAACCTCGTTCACACAAAATAAACACGTAAGCACAAAAATCAAGTAGTCACACATAAATAACCTAAAAGTAAGACCAAGTGACGAACCTCAAAACCACGGTTGTCACATTAGCCGTGCACAAAAATGGTCGTCCTTAAATTATAGGCACACGAGGATTCGACTCATAATCAATGATTGCAAAATCGGCAAGGTAAATGAACTCCCGCACTTTAACAATGACATTTTCCGCTAACCGGATGGGTGGTAGTACCATTAGCGAGCTCAATGATCATTCGAGTGGGCCTAAGTCGTTCATAGTCAAGAGTCTTCCAAATGGCTAAGGGCATTACGTTAATACTAGCTCCTAGATCTGCTAGAGCTTTGTATTCCCCAAGCTCATAAAAAACACAAGGTATCAAGAATTGAACCGGATCATTATATTTCTTGGGAAAGAAATCAAAGAAATCCGAGATACTAATCACATTTAAAGTAGCCTCGGTGACATCAAGAAAGGTCTCTTTAGGCGGAATATAAAGGTCAAGCACTCTTTCTAAATTAGCATCATCATAAGTGGTGATAGCCTTAAGCTCTCCCCTCGGGTTTGGAATAGTTTTGCTAGGTAAGCAACCCGAAGAAGAAGATGGTTTATACATAAATCCCTCAAACATCGAAAGCAATTTATTTTGACCTTGTTCCAAACTTTGTTGTATACGATTTTGGCTCTGCTCTAATCTTTGCTCAAAACGATTTTGGTTTTGTTCAAGTCTTTGTTGATTAAGCTCAATCTTATTATTTTCCCCTTTAATCGTATTTTGAAACTCATTTTTCAAAGTTGCCATTTGTCCTTGAATATTATTTTGAAAAGCTTTCAAATTTGCCTCATTCGTTTTAATGTAGCTTGACAAATCATTTTGATTATTGTGAAAACCTTGATTGTTTTTATTAGCATTAGACCCATTTCCTTGATTTAAATTCCCTTGGTTACCAAGGTTAACATTATTCCCATTATTCCCATTGTTGTACCTATTTTGAACCGATGAAAACCCGGTGGAGCAACATGATTTTGACGAGGAACTTGACCGCTGGAGCCATAAGTTCCCGTCGCGGCAAAGCACTAGCTTGATCAAACCCCGTGCTTGAACAAGCATAATTAGGATGTACTCCACCACATGATACACTAAAATTCTCAACCATATTAATTGATCCATGAGGATTCTTCCTAATCTCACTCAACAAAGTCGCGAATCCACTATCAATCTTAGAGTCCAATCTAGCAATCTCGGAATTAGACGAATTCACATTGGAAACAACCGGCGTGTTTCGTGAATATTGTTGGGTCCAATTATTAAGTTGATAAGTCAAAACACAACAAAATAAGAAGACAAGGGCTAAAAAGTACAAGTTGCAAAAGAACAAGCCGTTGGAGTCTTTTTATTACTTTAGCTTTCTTTGTAAGCTATGTTTTCTAGTATATAAAGAAAACATAAGCCGTAGGTTTCATAACATATCATTCATTCACAATGTAAACCTAAAGTGTGTGTCGCACTAGACGTGGGATTCAATGTATACACGTCTAGTGGATGTTTGTTATTAATATAATGAACATCCCCAATTGTTTTAATTCGTGTCTTATGTGCCTAAACACCTTGTTCATGATCATTGTTCTTTTCCGCTATGTTATCATATGAACGATGATCAAACCTAGATATATGGTTCATAACCATTGAGCCCAACGATCTATAGGTTCCACAATTGGTATCAGAGCCTAAGGCTCATGATATCTAGGTCCGACGAGGTGTTCGTGTATGGTGAAGAAGAAAAATTCGCATGGAGTTTTTCTGGACGTTTTTGTGTGCGCAGCAGTATTCAGAAGGTCATAACTTTTGATCTAACCGTTGGATCGTCACGAAATTTTAGATGTGTGTTCTACATACATAGATCTAAACATCCACCGGAGGGATTGTCGAATTTTATCCCCAGGCAAAAGTTATTAAGCGTCGAAGTTGGCTGATCAAGATTTTCAGTTTTCTGCTTTCACATGAAATCATGAACTAGGGTTCTTCAAACCCTAGATCTACTTAAAAAGCAGGAAGAATTGAAATTGGTGGCTGTTATAACATATGAAGATACTTGATCTAGGATTATTAACAAACCCTAATTAGGGTTTCGATGCTTGAATCTGATAAACCCTAGATCGACTTTCTGTGTTATTACTGGGAAGAAGGAAAATCAAGCAGATTGTGATGTTCCTGATAGAAACGAATGTGGTATGCATGGTATCAATGGCGTGAGTCTTTAATTCTCATTGGTTGAAGATTGTTGCATTCACACGAAACAAAGCTTCAAATCGGTTTGAATATTTTGCATTCACACGGCCCAGAACTAAACCCTAAACATTCGTTATATTTTGATCCCATGCATGCTAGTGCACGGTATTCCCATGAGCCTCTCGTTCCTATTGGTTGAAGATGTTTGTGTTCACACGGTTTGTTAATTATGATTGGTCAAGAAATTGTCTAATTCACACGGTTACTATTTGTTAATTATGACGGATATATAGCTTTGTGTTCACACCATGAGAAGCTTCTGATTGGTCTAAATCTTTATGTTCACACGATGAATATGTTCCTATTGGTGGAACCAAAACTATGTTCACATGGTTACTATGGACGTGCGAGCACAGGATCAAAGATGTTTTATTCACTTGTTTAAATTCAACGTTGACAAGAAAGAATGCAACGTTGACAGAGCACGTTTTGACGCTGATAAAAATGGACGCTGACAGGTTTTCGTTTGGCGCTGACGCTTGTTATTTAGGCGCTGACAGGAAGGGTTTCGACGCTGACAGAATAAGTCAACACTGATGGAGTTGACAGTGTCGTCCGAGATATGTGCTTCAAACGCTGATACGTGTTGTCCAATATCGGGCAATACACATGGATAGCTGCTGTTTGAGAAAACTAGTACGTTTTAAGCACACAAAAAGAAGGGAATGACACACAAAAGGTACATGGAATCTCCGTTTAATTCAGAATATCATTATGATATTTATGGCTCGGATATTTTTACATGGAGTAAATGGTTTTTAAGTAAGTTAGCAATAATTCATGAAGACTTTGATTGATATTAGATTATGTAATCGGGATAGCCTTGTGAAAGAGTTATTCGTCATCTAACTTTTACATATGAAGATATTGGTTCATTAAGACTTGTCATGAAGAGGTGTTAACTTAAGGGGAAGAATTCTTATGGGAAGTTTGATGATTGAAGGAAATTTTCGTAAGTTTGTGTTCTATCATATCTTAAAGTCGTGGTCCTCAGCACTGGCTTTAATGGTAACTTGTTCGTGCTTACATAGTTGGTGATGAAGACTTGTCATAAACACTTGAAGGAGTTACATTATCGTGCTCAGTGTCTCACATAGGATGAGAATATTGACAAGGGATCGAGGTCTACTTATATTTTTTCAATTTGGTATAAGTTCTTCATCACATGGATAAACAAGACATGGAACATAGGTTTGTGGTATTTTACTTCTACATCAAGAATACTGTCTTTATTTTTCTTCAGGATCATTACATAGAGCTACTTTTGGAGAATCTACAAGATTGCATACTTTCACATATTCCCTATTGATGTGTCAAAAAGGGGAAGAATATGTGCTATACTTAAGGGGAAGCTTCTTGGAGATCATGTACTAAATACAAAGGATTCATGCTTAAGAAGAGTGTTTTGACATCATCAACTAGGGGAAGATTGTTGGGTCCAATTATTAAGTTGATAAGTCAAAACACAACAAAATAAGAAGACAAGGGCTAAAAAGTACAAGTTGCAAAAGAACAAGCCGTTGGAGTCTTTTTATTACTTTAGCTTTCTTTGTAAGCTATGTTTTCTAGTATATAAAGAAAACATAAGCCGTAGGTTTCATAACATATCATTCATTCACAATGTAAACCTAAAGTGTGTGTCGCACTAGACGTGGGATTCAATGTATACACGTCTAGTGGATGTTTGTTATTAATATAATGAACATCCCCAATTGTTTTAATTCGTGTCTTATGTGCCTAAACACCTTGTTCATGATCATTGTTCTTTTCCGCTATGTTATCATATGAACGATGATCAAACCTCTTTACATGGAAGATTGTTGGGTCCAATTATTAAGTTGATAAGTCAAAACACAACAAAATAAGAAGACAAGGGCTAAAAAGTACAAGTTGCAAAAGAACAAGCCGTTGGAGTCTTTTTATTACTTTAGCTTTCTTTGTAAGCTATGTTTTCTAGTATATAAAGAAAACATAGACCGTAGGTTTCAATAACATATCATTCATTCACAATGTAAACCTAAAGTGTGTGTCACACTAGACGTGGGATTCAATGTATACACGTCTAGTGGATGTTTGTTATTAATATAATGAACATCCCATTTGTTTTAATTCTTGTCTTTGTGCCTAAACACCTTGTCATGATCATTGTTCTTTTCCGCTATGTTATCATATGAATGATGATCAACCCTAGATATAATGGTTCATAACCATTGAGCCCAACGATTATAGGGATCAACAATTGGTATCAGAGCCTAAGGCTCTAGATATCTAGGTCCGACGAGGTGTTCGTGTATGGTGAAGAAGAAAAATTCGTATTGAATTTTTCTGGACGTTTTTGTGTGCGCAGCAGTATTCAGAAGGTCATAACTTTTGATCTAACCGTTGGATCGTCACGAAATTTTAGATGTGTGTTCTACATACATAGATCTAAACATCCACCGGAGGGATTGTCGAGTTTTATCCCCAGACAAAAGTTATTAAGCGTCGAAGTTGGCTGATCAATGATTTTCAGTTTTTCTGCTTTCACATGAAATCATGAACTAGGGTTCTTCAAACCCTAGATCTATTTAAAAGCAGGAAGAATTGATGTTCGTGGCTGTTAAAACGTGTGAAGATACACGATCTTAGGTTATTCATAAACCCTAATTAGGGTTTCGGTGCATATATTACTAAACCCTAGATTGTTTCTCATCAGAAAAGATGGTTCAGCAAAAGCGATCACAGCAACTTATGCATTCACACGATTGATTTATTCACAAGATGCAAAGGTTTCTATTGGTCCTTTTGATCTATGTTCACACGGTCCATGATTTCTGATTGGTTGATTGATTACATTCACACGGCCACGGTTTTAAACCCTAATTTGTTATTTAAGGTTTGTGATCCCATGGGTGCTATTCCATGATATTACCGTGAGTTCCTCATTATCATTGGTTGATATTCATTGTTTTCACACGGGTTGCTTGATTTTGATTGGATGAAACTTTCATGTTCACACGGTTCATAAGTTGAAGAATATCTATTCACTATTCTCTGTGTTCACACGAAGCAAGGATTCTCATTGGTAGAATATTTTATGTTCACACGGTATGGATGTGAGAAACAAAGCAAGTCACGTTCTATTTAGTGTTCACACGGAGGCTCGTTTCCTATTGGTCGAAGATTTGTGTGTTCACACGATCAAAGGAGTACAAGCATGAGATCTATACTTGTGTTTACATGCGCTGATGGGACTTATTTTGACGTTGTCAAAATCATGGAGCAACGCTGACAAAGTCTTGGTGTAACACTGATAAAAATGGACGCTGACGTGTGTAATTCAAGCGCTGACAGGAAGGGTTTCGACGCTGACAGGAATAAGTCAACGCTGACAGCGTTGACAGTGTTGTCCGAGATATGTGCTTCAAACGCTGATACGTGTTGTCCAATATCGGGCAATACACATGGAGGATATTGGACAAAGAAAGATCTCGGGTAACACACTGATTGCTGCTGTTAGAGAAAACTAGTACGTTTTAAGCACACAAAAAGGAGGAAAATACACACAAAGGTACATGGAATCTCCGTTATAATTTAGAATATCATGATGATATTTATGGCTCGGATATTTTTAAAAAGGATTAATGATTTTAAAGTGAGTTAGCAATTATTCGTGGGAATTTGATGGATATTTAAACTATGTAATCGGGATAGCCTTGCAAAAGAGTTATCCATAACTGGCTTTTACATATGGTATGAAGATGTGATTCCATTAAAATCGTCATGAAGAAGTGTTAGCTTAAGGGGAAGAATTCTAATGGGAAGTTTGATGATTGAAGAAGATTTTCGCGAGTTTGTGTTCTATCATATCTTAAAGTCATGCACTTCCAGCCACTGACTTTAAAGGTAACTTGTTCGTGCTTACATAGTTGGTGACGAAGACTTGTCATAAACACTTGAAGGAGTTACATTATCGTGCTCAGTGTCTCACAAAGGATGAGAATATTGACAAGGGATCGAGGTCTACTTATATTTCTCACTCTGGTATAAGTTCTTCATCACATGGATAAACAAGACATGGAACATAGGTTTGTGGTATTCTACTTCTGCATCAAGACTACTTTATTTATTTTTCTTCAGGATCATTACATAGAGCTACTTTTGGAGAATCTACAAGATTGCATACTTTCACATATTCCCTATTGATGTGTCAAAAAGGGGAAGAATATGCTATACTTAAGGGGAAGCGTCTTGGAGATCATGTACTAAATACAAAGGATTCATGCTTAAGAGGAGTGTTTTGACATCATCAACTAGGGGAAGATTGTTGGGTCCAATTATTAAGTTGATAAGTCAAAACACAACAAAATAAGAAGACAAGGGCTAAAAAGTACAAGTTGCAAAAGAACAAGCCGTTGGAGTCTTTTTATTACTTTAGCTTTCTTTGTAAGCTATGTTTTCTAGTATATAAAGAAAACATAGACCGTAGGTTTCAATAACATATCATTCATTCACAATGTAAACCTAAAGTGTGTGTCGCACTAGACGTGGGATTCAATGTATACACGTCTAGTGGATGTTTGTTATTAATATAATGAACATCCCATTTGTTTTAATTCTTGTCTTTGTGCCTAAACACCTTGTCATGATCATTGTTCTTTTCCGCTATGTTATCATATGAATGATGATCAACCCTAGATATAATGGTTCATAACCATTGAGCCCAACGATTATAGGGATCAACAAATGTTTAATCCTACAAACCTGATTACTGGTTCTTCTTATTCATAACCAAATGGTCACTTTATTCATGCATGTTTGTAGTTGGTGGTATTTGAACACCACCATTATCTTTCCTTGCAGCAGTAGCAGCAGTAGCAGCAGTAGCAGCAGCATAATACTCATCTGTCCATATAGGAAGGGTAACAAATTCTTGTGTGGGAGATGATATAACTGCTGGTGGTCCATCCTCCTTAGCAACTTGTATACCTAAAACATTACCAATTCTCTTTTCCAAAACACTTGAAGTTACCTTCACAATGCCTGGATCAGTAACAGGCATATAATTTAAAGCTCTAGACAAAGGTTCTAAGTCAAACAACCAATTTGGACCACTCTCAGGATCACTAGGTTTACTTTCTAAAAACCTAACATGTACCTTTTCAAGTATACGTTTTTCCTTTTTAATGTAAACCCTATATCCTTTACTCTGCACTGAATAACCCATGAAGTAGCCTTCATCACCTTTTGAATCAAATTTACCTAGGGCCTCACTAGTTTCTAACACAACTACATGACAACCAAATGGCTTAAGAAAACCAATATTTGGCTTCCTTCCCCAAAGTAATTCATAAGGTGTCTTATTATGTATCTTGTTGACCAATGCCCTATTTTGAACATAACAGGCTGTGTTAACAGCTTCAGCCCAAAAGGCTATAGGAAAGTGGGCATCAGCCAACATGGTTCTGGCTGCTTCAATAAGGGTCCTATTCTTCCTTTCAGCAACTCCATTTTGCTGAGGAGTTCTAGCTATGCTAAACTGCCTAGTAATCCCTTTCTTGGCACAAAAATCATCTAATAACTGATTTCTAAACTCACCCCCATTGTCACTTCTAATAATTTTGACCTCATTACCATTCTTCTTTTCAATCTGGGTAATGAAATTAATCAGACTTAGGGCAGTTTCACTTTTCTTAGCTAAAAAGAAAGTCCATGTGAACCTGGAGTAATCATCAGTAATGACAAAACAATATGATTTACCCTTCAAACTTTCTATATTAGTTGGACCAAAGAGATCCATATGCAATAAGTGAAGGGGTTTAGAACTAGAGTGCACCTGTTTAGACCTGAATGAGACCTTGTGCTGCTTGCCCTTAAGGCATGCAACACAAGAGTGGTCATTGTGGAAAGCCTTTTCAGGCAAACCATCAACTAAACCAAGCCTCACAAGTCTATTAATATTCTTAAAGTTTATGTGCCCTAGTCTCCTGTGCCAAAGATTACTTTCATCTACTGAGGCCTTAGCATACAGACATGACATTTTATTATTTACCTTAATTCCATTAAGATTCACATTATATATGTCTTTATGCCTTGGTGTTCTAAAATCTATGTATTTTTCCTCTGGAAGCTTATAATCTTTGCTTAACACCAAGCACTCAGTATCTGTGAAAAGAACCTTATTTTTGTTATCACACACTTGTGATACACTAAACAAGTTATAATCCAGGTCTTTCACCAAGAAGACATTATCAAACCTTAGATTGTTGGTGACAAGGGTTCCTTTTCCTGTGATTGTGCCGTATCCACCCCCAAAGTATACCTTATCACCATCTTGAATAGGAGAGAAATTGGTCAGATAGTCTTCCTTTCCAGTCATGTGCCTTGAGCATCCACTATCCCAGTATCCATAGTCATTGATCTTCTTCTGAATGCCCTGCACATAAAGAAAACACATTAGTTTTCTTTGGGAACCCAAGCCTTGGAAGACTTGGATTCATTTGGTTGTTCAACAAGAACAGACTTAGTTCTCATAACAACCCCATTTTCATCCCTGTTTGAATGAAATTCCCAGTTAACCCCAATTGGTGTTGACAATGCCTTTGAAATATAATGAAACCTGTTGCATGTCATAGAAATACCAGTATTATTAGGGTTCTGGTCTTGTTTTGGTCTCCATGTTAAGCTAGTAGAAGCTTTAGACCTATTTCCCTGTGGTTGCAAATACCTAGGTTTAGCAGTGTGTCTGTCAGCGCTGAAATTACTCCTGTCAGCGCCCCGATTGCTCTTATCAGCGTTGAACCTAGGGTTTGCTACAGGAACCCATTGCCTATTTGACCAAGTATTTGACTTTTGAAAAGGTCTTAGGCCTTGTGTGTTAGACCCTCTAGAAAAGAATGGGGCTGGTCTAACAACTTGTGAACTTTTGTTCACAAAGGTATTGGGTCTGTTAGTGTTTGACCTATGTTGACTTTTGTCAGCGCTGAAATGGTTCCTATCAGCGTTGACATTGGAAGCGTTGACACATTTGTAGGCCAAATGTGAGAAGCTACCACATGTGTAACAAGCTTTTCTAGACATAGTATTAGGTCTAGAAGCAAAGAAGCCTGTTCCATGGTTACTAACTTGGCTTTTTGGTGACCTAGAATTTCTATACATCTCTGCATATTTAACACTAGGTTGATGTTCCATGTAAAGTAACAAAACACTTGAACCAGGCTCTGTTACCACTTGTAGGGTTTAATCCTACAAACCTGATTACTAGATGCGGAATGTTCGATCGAAAAACACACACAGACGAATCGACAGAAAATAAGGCGACGCCCACACAAGGTATTATCCCTAATCGAATCTCGATTAGTTTTATTGAAAGAATGACGTAATTGGTTTGTTCCCCCTCACCTCCTTTTATAGAGATGAGGGGGAACCGACTATACAAGTCCTACGGGTCGGGTTGGGCTTAGACATTGCCAACCGACCTTTATTCATAGCTATTAGGAAACTAGGCTACTCGACTCTTGATTATCCTAGACACGACTTAGGCGATAATATAAGACTAGATATAACAATTTCCACCTTAGGCTTATATTAGCCTATCCCAACACTCAGCAATTCCAGGCAGTGTTGTAACTTGCATCCAGGTACCACCTTCGTCAAGGCATCCGCAGCATTGTGTTCAGTACCCACTTTCAGAACTTCAACCGTCTTTGCTTCCAAGACTTCTCTGATAAAGTGATAACGCACATTGATGTGCTTAGT
Organism: Glebionis coronaria; assembly: GCA_025667525.1. Lineage (NCBI taxonomy): Eukaryota > Viridiplantae > Streptophyta > Magnoliopsida > Asterales > Asteraceae > Glebionis > Glebionis coronaria. The sequence continues at coordinate 494,070 of JANFOE010000459.1, forward strand.
CCTTTCATGAAAAACATGATTCCGCGATAAGTGAATCGCGCCCTGATTATCACAATTAATTGCAACATTGTTGAGCTTCACGCCCAACTCTTCCAAGAGTCCCCTTAGCCAAATAGCTTCCTTCACAGCCTCCGTAAGGGCCATATACTCTGCCTCTGTAGTTGAAAGAGCCACCACGTGTTGTAGCGTTGCCTTCCAGCTTACAACACATCCTTGTACTAAAAATGCGTAACCAGTGAGAGACCTACCTTTATCCGGATCTTTAGCGTAGTCTGAATCAACAAAACCTGTTACGTCCACATGGTTGCCACGATTTGTCCCATACACCAAACCAACGTTTACAGTGCCCTGCAAATATTTCATAATCCACTTCACTGCTTTCCAATGGAGTTTACCCGGATTCGCCAAATATCTGCTAACTACACTTACTGCATACGCTATGTCTGGCCTCGTGCACACCATCAAGTACATTAAGCTCCCAACCGCATTTGCATACGGCACCCTACTCATTCTTTCAACATCACAATCCCTAACCGGGCAATCCTTCAACGACAGCTTGAAGTGCCCACCCAATGGTGTCTGAACCGACTTCCCATTGTCCATTCTAAACCTTTTTAAAACTTTAGAAATGTACCCGGATTGTGACACCCTCAGAATCTTGCGACTCCGATCCCTGAAGATCTCCATACCAAGAATCTTCTTTGCTTCTCCGAGCTCTTTCATGTCGAACTCCCTTTTAAGCAAAGACTTGGTAGCCGCGATCTCAGCCTTGCTTTTACAAGCAATCAGCATATCATCTACATATAACAATAGATAGATATACTCCCCTGGTGCATAACTCCTGTAATATACGCAGCTGTCGTAATTGCTACGCTTAAACCCGTTGCTCAGCATATACTCATCGAACCTCTTGTACCATTGCCTAGGTGACTGCTTCAAACCATAAAGAGATTTCTTTAACAAACATACCTTGTTACCTTGTTCAAATCCCGGTGGTTGCCTCATGTAGATCACCTCTTCAAGATTTCCATGTAAAAACGCCGTCTTTACATCAAGCTGCTCCAGCTCATAATCTTTACACGCAGTCAATGCAAGTATAACCCGAATAGATGTGTGTCGAACTACCGGCGAAAATACTTCATTGTAATCAATACCTGCCCTTTGTGTGAATCCACGAGCCACCAACCTTGCCTTGTACCTAGGCTTTTGAACACCTTCAATCCCTTCCTTTATTTTGAACAGCCATTTGCAGCTCACCAGCTTTTGCCCAGCTGGATGATCTACTAACACCCAGGTCTTATTCATCCTCAGAGAATCCATCTCTTCTTTCATAGCAGCTTTCCACTTAGAACTGTCTTCACAAGCAACTGCTTCCTGGTATGTCAATGGTTCATGAGTATCTTCTTCCTCTGCTGCAGCAAACGCGTAAGCAACCATATTACTCTCATCCCGAAACCTTGCCGGTTTCGTTCTTGTCCTTGGCTCTCTATCCCGAACCAATTGATAATCTGTGAGATCCGGTGGATGATCAATCTCTTGAACCCCTGCATCTTCATCATCGCCATCTTCCTGATCTGTCTGGTCTTCCTGATCTGACTGATCTTCATGACCTGTTTGATCTTCCTGACCTGGATGGTCTTCCTCAGGCGTATGATTATTTAACCTCTGCAGTTCCACCTCAACTTGTAATTCCTCAACAGACTTATCTTTTCCTGCACCAGTATCCTTCAACGTGTCTTTGTACATGACACTTTCATTGAAGACCACGTTCCTGCTTGTGACTATTTTAGGCGATTCATTATCAAGCCTATATAGTCTGTACCCCTTCACACCTTCAGGATACCCCAAAAGAACGCATTTTACCGCTCTCGGCTCGAGCTTACCTTGTTTAACGTGTGAATACGCGACACAGCCGAAAACCCTCAACATCCCATAATCACTAGGATGTCCCGACCACATCTCCATAGGTGTCTTCTTCTCAATCGCTGTTGATGGTGACCTATTTATAAGATATGCGGCCGTACATGTCGCTTCCGCCCAGAAGGTCTTGGGCAATCCAGACTGTATTAATAAACAGCGTACCTTGTCCATGAGAGTTCTGTTCATCCGTTCTGCTAACCCATTTTGCTGTGGCGTCCCGGCAACCGTCAAATGTCTAGCAATCCCACTCTCAGTGCATAGCTGATTAAACTCCCGGTTACAGAACTCAAGACCATTATCCGTCCTAAGCTTCTTAACCGTCCTCCCAGTCTGATTTTCTACTAACTGTTTCCACTCTTTGAACTTCTCAAATGCTTCGTGTTTGAACCTGAGAACATAAACCCATACCCTTCTGGAATAATCGTCGACAATAGATAAGAAATACCTCTTACCTCCCAATGATTCCACCTGAGACGGACCCCATAAGTCTGAATGAACATAGTCTATCACTCCCTGAGTAGTGTGCCTTCCTACACCGAAACGAACTCGATGTGACTTTCCCAGAACACAATTCTCACAAAAATCGAGCTTACCTAGACTCTTCTTGCCAAACAAACCCTGCTTTTCCAGCACCTGTAGTCCCGCCTCACTGATATGGCCCAGTCTTTTATGCCAAACTTGCACAAGACTGTCTTTTTCTTCAACACTAGCATTAAGCTCACCGGCCAATGCATGGCCATCCAAAGAGTACACACAATTCTCCCTTCGGGTTCCAGATATAATAACCCTAGAACCATTAATCACCTTGACTTTGCCCGACTGCAATTTTACGGTATATCCCTCTTTTTCAAGAGTTCCCAGCGATATCAAGTTTCTTTTCAATTCAGGTATATACCTGACATTGTGTAACACAAAACTTGACCCATCTTTCAGTTGTACCTTTACCTTGCCAATACCCCTGATCTTGCACTCCCTGTTGTCGCCCAACAGTACGCTGCCCCCATCGCATTCCAGAAAATCAAAAAATACATCTAACCTGGGTGACATGTGATATGAACCTCCTGAATCCATGATCCAGTCTTGCAGTCTTTCTGTACTCATCGCCATCATCACCTCAGAATCGTCGTAAATCGAACCACTGGAGCTTGGTTGATCATCTTTCTTGACGTAACCTTTTGACTTCTTGCGATTGTTCTTCGGACAGTCTCTTCTTAAGTGCTCCTCAGATTGGCAAATAAAGCATTTGAGTCTTCCACCTCGAGACTTCGATCTTGACTTTCCCTTTGACTGATGCGAATTCCTACGATCAGTTCTTCCCCTCACATATAACCCTTCACCATCATCCCCCTTCGCCTTGAACCTTTCTTTGATTTCCTTTGAATTTAGTGTGGCCATCACGTCCTCCAAAGTCAAATCTTCTCGTCCATAAAGCAAGGTATCCACAAAGTGTTCGTATGATGCTGGTAAAGACGTGAGTAACAATAAAGCAAGATCTTCATCTTCGAATTTTACCTCAATATTTGCTAAATCGAGAACGATTTTGTTGAACTCATCTATATGCTCGGAAATCTTTCGTCCAGACGGCTTGTAGAATGTATACAACTTCTTCTTCAGGTACAACTTGTTGGCCAATGACTTTGTCATGTACAAAGACTCGAGCTTTGACCAAACCCCCGCTGCAGTCGTCTCCCCGGTAACCTCTCTCAGGACCTTGTTACCTAAACACAAAATCATGGCACTGTGAGCATTCTTGTCAAGCTTAGATTTCTCTTCAGCTTCCATATTCGCGGGGAAAACCTCCAGAGCTGCTTCACATCCGTTCTGGATTAATAAAGCACGCATCTTGATTCTCCATAACCCGAAATCACCAGTTCCATCGAATTTCTCGATGTCAAACTTGGCTCCCGTCATTCTTTATCCCTTTGTTGATTTGCTAAACCTTGTGATAAACCCTCACAATCACAAACCAATAAAGCCCTTTCCGATAATCCGCTAAACCTTGTGATAAACCCTCACAATCACGAATTACGAAAAACCCCTTGTGTAAAATCCGTTTAAAATAATATACCTTTCTTTTATTCTTATAAGCCCAAAAGAAAGCCCAAGAAAAACAAAAAACAAAGTACGGATAAACTTTTGAAAGTTTTATTAGTTGACTTTTCTAAAATCAAACTAATCTTCTTCTTCTCTCTCTGTCTTCTCAGTGACGACAGAAACAAGAAAAAAAAAACTCCAAACAACCCTTTAATGTCGATCGATAATTGCTGCTGCTCCTACTTGATGTTCTCGAACCAGAAACACCAAAAACCTTATCGATGAAAACATCAATCGATAAGAAACCGTCAATCGATCTCCTAGTAAACCAGCCACTCGCGAACCTAAGCTCTTGATACCACTTGTTGGGTCAAATTATTAAGTTGATAAGTCAAAACACAACAAAATAAGAAGACAAGGGCTAAAAAGTACAAGTTGCAAAAGAACAAGCCGTTGGAGTCTTTTTATTACTTTAGCTTTCTTTGTAAGCTATGTTTTCTACTATATAAAGAAAACATAGACCGTAGGTTTCATATCATATTATTCATTCACAATGTAAACCTAAAGTGTGTGTCGCACTAGACGTGGGATTCAATGTATACACGTCTAGTGGATGTTTGTTATTAATATAATGAACATCCCATTTGTTTTAATTCACGTGTTCTATTGTTCCTAAACACCTTGTCATGATCATTGTTCTTTTCCGCTATGTTATCATATGAACGATGATCAAACCTAGATATATGGTTCATAACCATTGAGCCCAACGATTATAGGGATCAACAAGTGGTATCAGAGCTTGTTGAGAAACTTTTGATCTTTAAGTAACGCAGAACCCTAAAACACCAAACCCTAAAAACCCTAAATTCTCAAAACCCTAAAAACACCATGTCTGGCACAAATCAACCTCCTGCTTTGCTGCAAAACAACTTCTCAAACCCTAGTATCAAAATTCCCATGTTTGATGCCAGGAACTTTGAACTTTGGAAGTCCAATTTTGAGCAATACATAGCTATTCATGACTACACTCTTTGGGAAATTATCGAATATGGGAACACATTCGATAAAGCAGCAAAGATTACTGCTGCAATTGCCGCAAGGACAGCTGTTCCTAATTGTCCTGAAGCTGATAAAGTGGAAAAGCCTGATGATGGGAGAGCTGTTGCTGTTGAAGACATAGCCAAGAAGAGGGTGGACATGAAAATCCTGAACATCTTGAAACATGCCCTAGGTCATGAGAATCAGCACAAGTACAAACGTTTTGAGTCTGCAAAAGAGCTTTGGGAAGCTCTTGAAGTAGCACATGGTGGCAATGCTGACACAAAAGAAGAGAAGAAGAAGCAACTCTTGCATGAGTATGCTGTCTTTAAAGCTCAACCTAATGAGAATCTCAGCAGTGTGAGAAGTAGACTTCTTGACATCACAAGTCAACTTTCCTTCATGGGAAAACAGATTGATGACCCTGAATTGAATGCTACTTTTCTCAAAAGCCTTGGTGATGTATGGAAGATTGAGACAAGATCTATTCTTGTCAATAACACCCACAAGACTTCCAGGTTTGATGACATCTTCAACAAGTTAAGGCTGTTGGAGAATGAATGGCAATTGGAGAGTGATAACAAATCTTCCAGCAGCAACATGGCCTTCTTTTCACAAAGTGAAGGCCAATTTGATTCCATGAACTTCTATGGACATTCAGCAACTGGATCTCAAGGTGTCAGCGCTGGATGTCAATCTGTCAGCGCTGGATCATATCCTGTCAACGCTTTGTACTCAAGCGCTGACACACACAATCATGGCGCTGATAGAATTAAACCTGCTGGTTTTGATCTTGATACTGTGTGTGCCTTCATTGCTTCTTTGCCTAGTGATTCAAGGATCACTTATGAAGATCTTGAGCAGATAAGTGATGAACAATTGGAAGAGATGGATATAAAGTGGACTATGGCTCTTGTAAGTTTAAGAGCAAACAGGTTCAATAAAAGGTTCAAGAAGAAGATGACCTTTAATGCTAAGGATGTTGCTGGCTTTGACAAGTCCAAGGTGGAGTGCTACAACTGTCATAGGATGGGGCACTTTATGAGGGAATGTAGATCTCCAAGGAGATCTGATGCTGGGAAGCCTTCTAGCCAAATGATTAAGAACCCAGATCCCAAGGCCATGGTTGCTGTTCAACAAATTGATGGTGTTGGAGAATGGGATTGGAGCTGGATGGCTAAGAATGAGGAAGAGGACAGAGCTTTGGTTGCTGAAGTTAAAGAAGAGCATGTTGAATATGCTCTCATGGCACACTCCTCCTCTTCATCAGACAATGAGGTATATGATGATGCTTTCTGTTCTAAGGGTTGTCGTTTAAATACTGAAAAATCAAAACAAGAGATAGTTAAATTATTAGATGAAGCAAGTACTCTAAGGTGCAAAGTATCTAACTATCAAATTGCTCTTACCCAAACAGAAAAGACAGTAACTGAGTATTAGAAAATGGAGTTTGATTTAAAGGATCAAATAAATATCTTAAAACATGAGTTACATCAGAGTAAGGATGTTCAAGATATAGTAAATAGGGTTAATCTTGATTTGATAGCTCAGTTAGAGGAGGCTAACAAAAACAAAGATAATGTGAGTCTTAAAATCCAGAGATTTGATAAGGCCACACAATCCCTAGGAGAGTGTGTTAGTAAACAAAGAGACTCTAAGGATATGAGTGGGATTGGGATAAATAACTATACTGTTGTTCCACCACCAGCTGGGGATTTCTATGGTGTCCAATCAAAGGACTTATCTTGGACTGGCTTGCCAGAATGCCAAGAGGAGGAGTTTATTCCTCCACCTAGAGTGACTTCCCCAGTTGAGGAATATCAGCAAAAGCTGACTGACCTAGAAGAGTGGAAGAAAGCAAACCACACCTTGTTTGTTAAGGGAGGGTTATTGTGTGAAAGCCCAAATGAGCCCACACCAATCACGAGCCTTGATCCTAAACCTATTAAGATCACACACCCTACCACTGGCAAAGCTGTTGACCTTGGCCCACAATCTGTTAGAAAACCTAGTGTTAAATATGCAGAGATGTATAGAAATTCTAGGTCACCAAAAAGCCAAGTTAGTAACCATGGAACAGGCTTCTTTGCTTCTAGACCTAATACTATGTCTAGAAAAGCTTGTTACACATGTGGTAGCTTCTCACATTTGGCCTACAAATGTGTCAACGCTTCCAATGTCAACGCTGATAGGAACCATTTCAGCGCTGACAAAAGTCAACATAGGTCAAACACTGTCAGATCCAATACCTTTGTGAACAAAAGTTCACAAGTTGTTAGACCAGCCCCATTCTTTTCTAGAGGGTCTAACACACAAGGCCTAAGACCTTTTCAAAAGTCAAATACTTGGTCAAATAGGCAATGGGTTCCTGTAGCAAACCCTAGGTTCAACGCTGATAAGAGCAATCGGGGCACTGACAGGAGTAATTTCAGCGCTGACAGACACACTGCTAAACCTAGGTATTTGCAACCACAGGGAAATAGGTCTAAAGCTTCTACTAGCTTAACATGGAGGATATTGGACAAAGAAAGATCTCGGGTAACACACTGATTGCTGCTGTTTGAGAAAACTAGTACGTTTTAAGCACACAAAAAGGAGGAAAATACACACAAAGGTACATGGAATCTCCGTTTTAATATAGAATATCGTAATGATATTTATGGCTCGGATATTTTTAAAAGGATTAATGATTTTAAAGTGAGTTAGCAATTATTCGTGGGAATTTGATGGATATTTTAAACTATGTAATTGGGCTAAACCTTGTGAGAGGTTGTTACATATGGTATGAAGATGTTATTCCATTAAATTCATCATGAAGAGGTGTTAGCTTAAGGGGAAGAATTCTTATGGGAAGTTTGATGATTGAAGAAGATTTTCGCGAGTTTGTGTTCTATCATATCTTAAAGTCGTGGACCTCAGCCACTGACTTTAAAGGTACCTTGTTCGTGCTTACATGGATGGTGATGAAGACTTGTCATAAACACTTGAAGGAGTTACATTATCGTGCTCAGTGTCTCACATAGGATGAGAATATTGACAAGGGATCGAGGTCTACTTATATTTTTTTCAATTTGGTATAAGTTCTTCATCACATGGTTAAACAAGACATGGAACATCAAGGTTGGGTTATCTACTTCAACATCAAGAATACTTTATTTATTTTTCTTCAGGATCATTACATAGAGCTACTTTTGGAGAATCTACAAGATTGCATACTTTCACATATTCCCTATTGATGTGTCAAAAAGGGGAAGAATATGTGCTATACTTAAGGGGAAGCTTCTTGGAGATCATGTACTACATACAAAGGATTCATGCTTAAGAAGAGTGTTTTGACATCATCAACTAGGGGAAGATTGTTGGGTCAAATTATTAAGTTGATAAGTCAAAACACAACAAAATAAGAAGACAAGGGCTAAAAAGTACAAGTTGCAAAAGAACAAGCCGTTGGAGTCTTTTTATTACTTTAGCTTTCTTTGTAAGCTATGTTTTCTACTATATAAAGAAAACATAGACCGTAGGTTTCATATCATATTATTCATTCACAATGTAAACCTAAAGTGTGTGTCGCACTAGACGTGGGATTCAATGTATACACGTCTAGTGGATGTTTGTTATTAATATAATGAACATCCCATTTGTTTTAATTCACGTGTTCTATTGTTCCTAAACACCTTGTCATGATCATTGTTCTTTTCCGCTATGTTATCATATGAACGATGATCAAACCTAGATATATGGTTCATAACCATTGAGCCCAACGATTATAGGGATCAACAATTGGACCATATAGTTCCACAAATATTAATAACCATTGTTTGGGAGCCCAACGATTATACCATTGTTTCTCCCCTTTGGAAGACTCCTCCATACCTCCCCTTGAATGAGCACTCTCCAAAACAACAATCCTCTCCCTCAACTCTTTGAGTTCAAGGCCTTGGTTACTGACAATTTGTACCAAGTCTGCATTTTGCTTTTGCAAGCTAATGCAGACAGCCGTCAATTCTAAAAGCGTCATTGGTTCCAGTCTGCCCTCTTCCAAAATGGGAATTTGACCTCCCAAGTTAGGTTCATTGGGCATGGGTGAGGACTTAATTATGGTGGGACTGTCTTGGCCAGCTTCTAAGCCAGAACCAATAGTCTCAGCCTCATCCAGGTCACCAGCCACACTTGTGGTGGTGGTTCTCTCTGCTACATGGCTAGGACCACCAGAGGAGAACACTCCAGCAGTCCTTTGGCGTTTCATCAACCTATATTCTGGTGGTGTGGAAGATGGTGTAGAAGATGGTGTAGATGTAGGTTGGTTAAGGGGTGTTTGGGATTGTGATGGTTGGGTGTCAACGTTGGAAATAGGCATATCAACGCCCACATTAGATGTGTCAGCGTCAAAGGGATTTTGGTCTATTTGCATTTGGTCAGGTGAGGGTAAAGGTTCAGGGATAGGCTCAAGTTGTGGTTGAGGGTCAATATGAGGTTGGGGGTCTGGTTGGGGTTGTGCTGCTGCAATAACAGCAAGCATGGCTGGGGTTAATGGTAGGTCTCTATGAGGTGGTGAATTCATCTTGGTAAAAATAGCCTTCTTTTGTTCAGGGATCTTATAAAAGTCATTGTGATCCCTTGAACAATATCTTTGAGCATCAAAAACCATTTGCAGAAAACGGGGATAAGCTAAAGTCATTTTTGTCCCCTTGTTTTTACACATTCCTTCAAAAATCATTTTAGACCAATTATAATTTTGCCCTGTTGCAATACACACAATAGCAGATGCAATGGATCTATTGATCTCATTGTGTGCAGTACATTTGGGACTCAAACATTGAAGGAGAATGTGAATTAGGTACTTCCAGGCTGGGGGAAATTCCTGCTTATGGTACTTATTAAGAGTACCTTCATCAGGAATAGGGTATCCCAAAGCCCTTAGCCCTTGTTCTATTTCAGATATGGGAAGCATGGTTATACCATCAGCATCATTAAGATGCAAGGCCTGGCGTACCAAGGCCTCAGTAACCACCCAAGGTCTCCCATGTACAATAGAATTCAATGTTGTCACTCCATTAACTGTTGAGGAACTGACAGTGTTCCAAAACTGTTTAATGTGTGTGACTGGAATGAGTGGGGCATGAGAAAGAGCATACCTTAATGGGGATGCATTCAAATACTCCACCATCTGTGTGTATTCAGGGAACAAAGTATTATCAGCAACAAGATATGCAATCATGTTGTGTTGAGACTTGAACCCCAAATCCAATTCTGCTGAGTTAAATCTTGGTGCCATTGATGAAAGCTGTTAAGTTGATGTATAAAAGATGAAGGTTGATAAGAGAAAAGTGTTAGACAAGAATTATAGATACCCTGTTTAAAATAGGAGCCAAATTTATAGGAGTGGATGAATGCACGTGATTGGCCCAAAAATAGGCAAAGATTTTCAAAAATCAATCATGAAAATATTGAAAAAGTTTATAAGTTATCTCATGCATTAAATGAAAGTAACAACTCCTAAAATTACGGCTTGAAAATATGTCAAAAAGTTACAACTGGGTAGGTCCCATTGTTTGTCAACGGTCAAATATAACCCATCAACGCCCAACGGCTATAATCCTGTCAACGTTCGCCTAAAGCCATGTCAGCGTCCATTTTGGTCACAACAACGCTTGGAAAAATCTTGTCAGCGTCCAAAAATAAAATTGTTTTAAAAAGTGAAAAATGACCTTAACAAGTAATTTATCCTAGAGAAGATAACCAAAAGCTGATAATTATCATAGGGCGGCAAGCACTGTCCAGTTATGCACACTTGCATAAGCAAGATAGACATAACAGTCCTCTAGTGTCCCTTGCTAACCAAAATTCTTAACAACCAAGTTACCTCATAAAATCCTTGTTACTCCCAGGTAAAACCCATATCAAAGGATTCCCAAGCCTCCCAACAGACCACAACCAATTCTAGGCCAAAAATGTCTTGGCAGCATGCAAAGTTGATATACTATGCATGCTACAGTGCCTCATGGTTTAGAAAAACTAACCCATACTCACCAGTGGACACAATCTAGAATTGTGATGAGAGTATTCTAAGAATACCCAAGAGTCCTAAAGGTTCCTTAAACCTCCCCTCAAACTATGATACATGAGTTCTCAAAATATATATATGAACATTAAAAATTTATGTCAAGATAGGAATATAAATATTCCAACCATCATCCATAAACAAAAACATGTCCAAATAACTCTTCAAAGATCCATAAGCAACTCTGTATCCAATGGTATAAAGCTACCACCAACCTGCACATTTAGATGAAAACCACAAAACTAACATTTGTTGCTGACAGCGTCCCGATAACACTTATCAGCGTTGAAGGAACTCTTGTCAGCGTTAGACCATAATATCTCCAACAACGGCAAAATAACACTTGACAGCGTTACATTTACCTTTGTCAGTGTTAGAAAAATAATGTGGAAAATCTAAATCATCACAAAGACCAATAACAATGCATTATCCTGTACATACTTTTACAAAAATATTCCAAAACACATATTAAGTGAGATTAACCATTCCAATATTTGTTACCAAATATTGAAATCTTCCAGCATCAAAAGGTTTAGTTAATAAATCAGCTACATTATCTTCAGTATCTACCCTATCTGGTTGTATTAAACCTTTCTCAAAGCAATCTCTTATAAAATGATGTCTAATTTCTATGTGTTTGGTTTTAGAATGATGTACAGGATTTTTAATAATGCATAAAGTACTGTTATTGTCTACAAAAATCTTGGTATGCATAAAATTATACCCATAATCCAACAGCTGGTTCTGAATCCATAAGACTTGTCCACAACAAGCAGCTGCAGCAACATATTCTGCTTCAGTTGTAGAGTTTGCCACCACTGTTTGTTTCTTGCATTGCCAAGATATTAATCTGCTCCCAAGAAATTGGCATCCACCAGTTGTGGATTTCCTATCAAACTTGTCACCACCATAGTCACTGTCTGAATATGCAATAAGATCCAAGGGAGAATCTTTTGGGTACCACAATCCAAGATCTGGGTAGCATCTTAGGTACCTAAAAATCCTCTTCACAGCAAAAAGGTGACATTCTTTGGGAGTCACTTGATGGCGTGCACATGCACACACAGCAAACATGATGTCAGGTCTTGAGGCTGTAAGATACATCAATGAACCAATCATTGATCTATAGTGCCTAACATCCACATCCTTTCCAGCTCCAAGTTTTCCCCAGGGGTGTTGTCTGTCCATAGGAGTAGAAGCCTCCTTCTCATGTGGAGAAAAACCATATTTCTTCAAGATTTCAGCTACATACTTGTCCTGGGAGATGAAGATACCATCTTCTTTCTGCTGAACTTGTAAACCTAGAAAGAAGTTCATCTCACCCATTGCACTCATCTTGAATTTATCTGTCATGAGCTTGGAAAATTCCTCACTCATTTTTGGATCAGTAGAGCCAAAAAATGATGTCATCAACAAAGACCTGCACAAGTAACACATGTTTTCCTTTCTTCTTTGTAAACAGTGTCTGGTCTATGGTGCCCCTCTTAAAACCATTTTCCACCAAATAGGTGGACAATGTACCATACCATGCTCTTGGGGCTTGATGAAGGCCATACATTGCCTTCTTTACTCTATAAACCTTGTCTGGATTCTCAGGATCTTCAAAACCAGGAGGCTGCATTACATAAACCTCCTCAACAATTGTGCCATAGAGGAAAGCACTCTTCACATCCATCTGATAAACAGTAAAATTCATGCAAGAAGCATAAGCTAAGAAAATTCTGATAGCTTCAATTCTTGCAACTGGAGCAAAGACTTCTTCATAATCTATGCCTTCCTCTTGTGTATAACCCTGAGCTACCAAACGTGCCTTGTTTCTGACCACAATGCCTCTTTCATCTTTCTTGTTCCTTAGAACCCATCTTGTCCCAATTGGTCTCACATACCTAGGACAATCAACCAGCTCCCAAACATCCTGTATAGCAAATTGGTGAAGCTCATCCTGCATTGCTTCCACCCAACTTGGTTCTTTGAGAGCATCAAAAATCTTCTTGGGTTCTTCCTGTGACAGAAAACAGGCAAACAAACATGCTTGTACAAGAGGGGTATCAACCTTCTTGTGTATATTGGCAATAAATCCACCAAGACCTTGATGGGATCTTCTTGTCTGAACTGGAGCCATAACATCACCAATGATTTGAGATGTGGGGTGATCCTTTGCTGTGGAAGTGAGAACTCCTCCTTCAAAAAGTCTGGTGTCCTCAATTTCACGCTCCATGTTGCCAATATCTTCTTCAGTTTCTTCTTCATCAACAGGAATCTCTTCATGGATATTGGAAGGTCCACCCTGTTCAAAATGAGAAGAGAAAAGCTGTGTAAAGGTGTCTCCAAAGTCTGATCCTTGTGTGTCAGCGTTTGGGCTAACAACGCCTGAACTGGTGTTGTCAGCGTTGGAGCCATCAGCGTCTGAATTGGTCGTGTCAGCGCTTGATTTCCCTTTGTCAGCGCTTGAAGAATCATGCATGTTTGTAGTTGGTGGTATTTGAACACCACCATTATCTTTCCTTGCAGCAGTAGCAGCAGTAGCAGCAGTAGCAGCAGCATAATACTCATCTGTCCATATAGGAAGGGTAACAAATTCTTGTGTGGGAGATGATATAACTGCTGGTGGTCCATCCTCCTTAGCAACCTGTATACCTGAAACATTACCAATTCTCTTTTCCAAAACACTTGAAGTTACCTTCACAATGCCTGGATCAGTAACAGGCATATAATTTAAAGCTCTAGACAAAGGTTCTAAGTCAAACAACCAATTTGGACCACTCTCAGGATCACTAGGTTTACTTTCTAAAAACCTAACATGTACCTTTTCAAGTATACGTTTTTCCTTTTTAATGTAAACCCTATATCCTTTACTCTGCACTGAATAACCCATGAAGTAGCCTTCATCACCTTTTGAATCAAATTTACCTAGGGCCTCACTAGTTTCTAACACAACTACATGACAACCAAATGGCTTAAGAAAACCAATATTTGGCTTCCTTCCCCAAAGTAATTCATAAGGTGTCTTATTATGTATCTTGTTGACCAATGCCCTATTTTGAACATAACAGGCTGTGTTAACAGCTTCAGCCCAAAAGGCTATAGGAAAGTGGGCATCAGCCAACATGGTTCTGGCTGCTTCAATAAGGGTCCTATTCTTCCTTTCAGCAACTCCATTTTGCTGAGGAGTTCTAGCTATGCTGAACTGCCTAGTAATCCCTTTCTTGGCACAAAAATCATCTAATAACTGATTTCTAAACTCACCCCCATTGTCACTCCTAATAATTTTGACCTCATTACCATTCTTCTTTTCAATTTGGGTAATGAAATTAATCAGACTTAGGGCAGTTTCACTTTTCTTGGCTAAAAAGAAAGTCCATGTGAACCTGGAGTAATCATCAGTAATGACAAAACAGTATGATTTACCCTTCAGGCTTTCTATATTAGTAGGACCAAAAAGGTCCATATGTAATAAGTGAAGGGGTTTAGAACTAGAGTGCACCTGTTTAGACCTGAATGAGACCTTGTGCTGCTTTCCCTTAAGGCATGCAACACAAGAGTGGTCATTGTGGAAAGCCTTTTCAGGCAAACCATCAACTAAACCAAGCCTCACAAGTCTATTAATATTCTTAAAGTTTATGTGCCCTAGTCTCCTGTGCCAAAGATTACTTTCATCTACTGAGGCCTTAGCATACAGACATGACATTTTATTATTTACCTTAATTCCATTAAGATTCACATTATATATGTCTTTATGCCTTGGTGTTCTAAAATCTATGTATTTTTCCTCTGGAAGCTTATAATCTTTGCTTAACACCAAGCACTCAGTATCTGTGAAAAGAACCTTATTTTTGTTATCACACACTTGTGATACACTAAACAAGTTATAATCCAGGTCTTTCACCAAGAAGACATTATCAAACCTTAGATTGTTGGTGACAAGGGTTCCTTTTCCTGTGATTGTGCCGTATCCACCCCCAAAGTATACCTTATCACCATCTTGAATAGGAGAGAAATTGGTCAGATAGTCTTCCTTTCCAGTCATGTGCCTTGAGCATCCACTATCCCAGTATCCATAGTCATTGATCTTCTTCTGAATGCCCTGCACATAAAGAAAACACATTAGTTTTCTTTGGGAACCCAAGCCTTGGAAGACTTGGATTCATTTGGTTGTTCAACAAGAACAGACTTGGTTCTCATAACAACCCCATTTTCATCCCTGTTTGAATGAAATTCCCAGTTAACCCCAATTGGTGTTGACAATGCCTTTGAAATATAATGAAACCTGTTGCATGTCATAGAAATACCAGTATTATTAGGGTTCTGGTCTTGTTTTGGTCTCCATGTTAAGCTAGTAGAAGCTTTAGACCTATTTCCCTGTGGTTGCAAATACCTAGGTTTAGCAGTGTGTCTGTCAGCGCTGAAATTACTCCTGTCAGCGCCCCGATTGCTCTTATCAGCGTTGAACCTAGGGTTTGCTACAGGAACCCATTGCCTATTTGACCAAGTATTTGACTTTTGAAAAGGTCTTAGGCCTTGTGTGTTAGACCCTCTAGAAAAGAATGGGGCTGGTCTAACAACTTGTGAACTTTTGTTCACAAAGGTATTGGGTCTGTTAGTGTTTGACCTATGTTGACTTTTGTCAGCGCTGAAATGGTTCCTATCAGCGTTGACATTGGAAGCGTTGACACATTTGTAGGCCAAATGTGAGAAGCTACCACATGTGTAACAAGCTTTTCTAGACATAGTATTAGGTCTAGAAGCAAAGAAGCCTGTTCCATGGTTACTAACTTGGCTTTTTGGTGACCTAGAATTTCTATACATCTCTGCATATTTAACACTAGGTTTTCTAACAGATTGTGGGCCAAGGTCAACAGCTTTGCCAGTGGTAGGGTGTGTGATCTTAATAGGTTTAGGATCAAGGCTCGTGATTGGTGTGGGCTCATTTGGGCTTTCACACAATAACCCTCCCTTAACAAACAAGGTGTGGTTTGCTTTCTTCCACTCTTCTAGGTCAGTCAGCTTTTGCTGATATTCCTCAACTGGGGAAGTCACTCTAGGTGGAGGAATAAACTCCTCCTCTTGGCATTCTGGCAAGCCAGTCCAAGATAAGTCCTTTGATTGGACACCATAGAAATCCCCAGCTGGTGGTGGAACAACAGTATAGTTATTTATCCCAATCCCACTCATATCCTTAGAGTCTCTTTGTTTACTAACACACTCTCCTAGGGATTGTGTGGCCTTATCAAATCTCTGGATTTTAAGACTCACATTATCTTTGTTTTTGTTAGCCTCCTCTAACTGAGCTATCAAATCAAGATTAACCCTATTTACTATATCTTGAACATCCTTACTCTGATGTAACTCATGTTTTAAGATATTTATTTGATCCTTTAAATCAAACTCCATTTTCTTATACTCAGTTACTGTCTTTTCTGTTTGGGTAAGAGCAATTTGATAGTTAGATACTTTGCACCTTAGAGTACTTGCTTCATCTAATAATTTAACTATCTCTTGTTTTGATTTTTCAGTATTTAAACGACAACCCTTAGAACAGAAAGCATCATCATATACCTCATTGTCTGATGAAGAGGAGGAGTGTGCCATGAGAGCATATTCAACATGCTCTTCTTTAACTTCAGCAACCAAAGCTCTGTCCTCTTCCTCATTCTTAGCCATCCAGCTCCAATCCCATTCTCCAACACCATCAATTTGTTGAACAGCAACCATGGCCTTGGGATCTGGGTTCTTAATCATTTGGCTAGAAGGCTTCCCAGCATCAGATCTCCTTGGAGATCTACATTCCCTCATAAAGTGCCCCATCCTATGACAGTTGTAGCACTCCACCTTGGACTTGTCAAAGCCAGCAACATCCTTAGCATTAAAGGTCATCTTCTTCTTGAACCTTTTATTGAACCTGTTTGCTCTTAAACTTACAAGAGCCATAGTCCACTTTATATCCATCTCTTCCAATTGTTCATCACTTATCTGCTCAAGATCTTCATAAGTGATCCTTGAATCACTAGGCAAAGAAGCAATGAAGGCACACACAGTATCAAGATCAAAACCAGCAGGTTTAATTCTATCAGCGCCATGATTGTGTGTGTCAGCGCTTGAGTACAAAGCGTTGACAGGATATGATCCAGCGCTGACAGATTGACATCCAGCGCTGACACCTTGAGATCCAGTTGCTGAATGTCCATAGAAGTTCATGGAATCAAATTGGCCTTCACTTTGTGAAAAGAAGGCCATGTTGCTGCTGGAAGATTTGTTATCACTCTCCAATTGCCATTCATTCTCCAACAGCCTTAACTTGTTGAAGATGTCATCAAACCTGGAAGTCTTGTGGGTGTTATTGACAAGAATAGATCTTGTCTCAATCTTCCATACATCACCAAGGCTTTTGAGAAAAGTAGCATTCAATTCAGGGTCATCAATCTGTTTTCCCATGAAGGAAAGTTGACTTGTGATGTCAAGAAGTCTACTTCTCACACTGCTGAGATTCTCATTAGGTTGAGCTTTAAAGACAGCATACTCATGCAAGAGTTGCTTCTTCTTCTCTTCTTTTGTGTCAGCATTGCCACCATGTGCTACTTCAAGAGCTTCCCAAAGCTCTTTTGCAGACTCAAAACGTTTGTACTTGTGCTGATTCTCATGACCTAGGGCATGTTTCAAGTTGTTCAGGATTTTCATGTCCACCCTCTTCTTGGCTATGTCTTCAACAGCAACAGCTCTCCCATCATCAGGCTTTTCCACTTTATCAGCTTCAGGACAATTAGGAACAGCTGTCCTTGCAGCAATAGCAGCAGTAATCTTTGCTGCTTTATCGAATGTGTTCCCATATTCGATAATTTCCCAAAGAGTGTAGTCATGAATAGCTATGTATTGCTCAAAATTGGACTTCCAAAGTTCAAAGTTCCTGGCATCAAACATGGGAATTTTGATACTAGGGTTTGAGAAGTTGTTTTGCAGCAAAGCAGGAGGTTGATTTGTGCCAGACATGGTGTTTTTAGGGTTTTGAGAATTTAGGGTTTTTAGGGTTTGGTGTTTTAGGGTTCTGCGTTACTTAAAGATCAAAAGTTTCTCAACAAGCTCTGATACCACTTGTTGATCCCTATAATCGTTGGGCTCAATGGTTATGAACCATATATCTAGGTTTGATCATCGTTCATATGATAACATAGCGGAAAAGAACAATGATCATGACAAGGTGTTTAGGAACAATAGAACACGTGAATTAAAACAAATGGGATGTTCATTATATTAATAACAAACATCCACTAGACGTGTATACATTGAATCCCACGTCTAGTGCGACACACACTTTAGGTTTACATTGTGAATGAATAATATGATATGAAACCTACGGTCTATGTTTTCTTTATATAGTAGAAAACATAGCTTACAAAGAAAGCTAAAGTAATAAAAAGACTCCAACGGCTTGTTCTTTTGCAACTTGTACTTTTTAGCCCTTGTCTTCTTATTTTGTTGTGTTTTGACTTATCAACTTAATAATTTGACCCAACACTTGTTGATCCCAAACTTAGATCGATTAGCTTTGTGTATACGAGATTAGATCAAGTACTACACGTAGAGAAACCTTTGCTTATGAATAAAGTAACAAAGTGTTATGCGGAATTAACACTTGATCTAAAACACAATGATGTTAAACAAACTTTCACTTGTATTAGAATAATCTTGTTGATTACAATGAAAGGTTTAACTTGCGAATACTATGAAAACTGATATTGAACATTAACCTAAAAGATCTTCTTTTATAGAACAAGAAGTCTTGTACAATAAGCTACGAATCAACTATTCTAGGTAAAGATAAACATAGAAAATACATTGTCATTTCTATCCTTACTAGAAGTAATCTAGAATATAATATACGTGTAGCTCACAACTTCCATCAGTGCATGTCTTCAATCTGTCAACGCTTGACTTTATCTTGTCAACGCTTATGCTGTCAGCGCTCACTTTGCTCTTGTCAACGCTTGAGTTGTTCTTGTCAGCGTTCAAGTGTTCTGGCCTAAATTTATTCCCAACAATCCTCCCCTAAACTTGATATCCACTCTTATGATCAAGTTTCTGAATAAACATTAAGAACTTGGAGGAGTCTGACAAACCTTATCATATTGGTAATAAATAAATCTGATCAAATTCTTTGCCACGTCACTTGTATAGTCTATCTCCAACTGGGTGTCCTTCATCTTCTCCAAAACAGCCTTGGATATGAAATACTGAGCATCTACAAGTAAATACTCAGCAAACTTTGTAGAACTCAAATGGTATACACCTGCAGCTGAATATAACCTCCATTGAAGACCACTGAGGTCATCTTCAAGATCCTTCCATATTTCAGGATCTTCTTCATTTGTCCCACACATTCTTTTGAATGTGGTCCAAAGTTTTATTCCATTGGCTGAAGTTGGTGCTTCAGCCTCATACTTGGTCTCCAACAACCTCCAAAGGTCTACCAAGTCTTCTCTGTCACAACTTGCAAATAAAGATATGAGAGTGGTAAAAGTGTGTACCTCCTTTCCAAATCTTCCAATTTTCCAGAATCCACATTCATCTTCCTCATAACTTACAATTGGATTCCTGGAATCTAGTGGTAACACATGAACCATATCTGAAGCTTCTAATGGGGAGAGCTTGAGGCTCTTTCTAATGATTGCTTCACTTGGATACAGTTGAGACATATCTTTTGGAAACTCAAGAACAAATCCCTTCTTCACTGGTCTAGGGACTATCATAGCTTTCTTGATTGCCATTTCTTCTGCAAGTTGCTCCTTTCTTTCATCTGAAAGAAGTCTGAAAGTGTTCTCTTCCTGCACTTTCACCCAAATAGGATAAGCCCTATGTTCCAACTCATCAAATGTCAAAGCCTTCAGCTTCTGATGTGTCCATCCAACTCCATGACATTTGAGCAACATAAAATAGAGCTTCTTTCTATCCCTTTTCAATTCAGAGAGAATGTTGCTTGCCCTGTACTTCAACATTACCTTACAATCCTGCTGAACTCTAAGAAGAATTTCCAAACCCCATATCTGATCAGAAATGGTCAAGTCTGGATTATCCATGCAGCTTTCTTCCCAAGAATTGTACATTTGAACTACCTCTGGCATATCAAAATCAATTTGCAACTTCAAATCTCTCAGCCTTTCCTTAGCAAGCTCATCACCATACTCAAGTCTTTCTGGTTCAACAATCATCACACTTGAATCTGAGCTGCCTTCATCACTTTCTTCCTCAGAAGTCACAACAAATGGTGACTTTTCCTTCTCACCTTGTTCCATTATTTGCTCAGCCAATCTTCTATCAAATTCAATCTGAGCTGCATGCTTTGGAACAACTTCTTCTACCAACTTACCCTTACCCTTATCTGTTGGTTCAATTGTTGGTAAGGTAGATGATAATACCTGAGTAGGAACATCTTTGATGATAGATGATGACTGGAATACATCACCTCCTTCAGCAGATCTGTCAACGCCCAAATTTCCTTTATCAGCGCCCAAAATACTTCTGTCAGCGTCCAAACTTGCCTTATCAACGCTTAAATATTTTCCCTCAGCGCCTTGTGTAACCTCTCTCAGCATATCTGTAAATGATAAATTTAAATTTGTTGGAGAGATTAAGGACGTATCAAAACCTTTTTGTTCCTTCAAACTAGTAAGAGCTTCAGCAATATCCAATGATTGACCATCTTGACTGCTCTTATCACTCAGATTTCTTGCTTCCTCCCCTTTGGAAGACTCCTCCATACCTCCCCTTGAATGAGCACTCTCCAAAACAACAATCCTCTCCCTCAACTCTTTGAGTTCAAGGCCTTGGTTACTGACAATTTGTACCAAGTCTGCATTTTGCTTTTGCAAGCTAATGCAGACAGCCGTCAATTCTAAAAGCGTCATTGGTTCCAGTCTGCCCTCTTCCAAAATGGGAATTTGACCTCCCAAGTTAGGTTCATTGGGCATGGGTGAGGACTTAATTATGGTGGGACTGTCTTGGCCAGCTTCTAAGCCAGAACCAATAGTCTCAGCCTCATCCAGGTCACCAGCCACACTTGTGGTGGTGGTTCTCTCTGCTACATGGCTAGGACCACCAGAGGAGAACACTCCAGCAGTCCTTTGGCGTTTCATCAACCTATATTCTGGTGGTGTGGAAGATGGTGTAGAAGATGGTGTAGATGTAGGTTGGTTAAGGGGTGTTTGGGATTGTGATGGTTGGGTGTCAACGTTGGAAATAGGCATATCAACGCCCACATTAGATGTGTCAGCGTCAAAGGGATTTTGGTCTATTTGCATTTGGTCAGGTGAGGGTAAAGGTTCAGGGATAGGCTCAAGTTGTGGTTGAGGGTCAATATGAGGTTGGGGGTCTGGTTGGGGTTGTGCTGCTGCAATAACAGCAAGCATGGCTGGGGTTAATGGTAGGTCTCTATGAGGTGGTGAATTCATCTTGGTAAAAATAGCCTTCTTTTGTTCAGGGATCTTATAAAAGTCATTGTGATCCCTTGAACAATATCTTTGAGCATCAAAAACCATTTGCAGAAAACGGGGATAAGCTAAAGTCATTTTTGTCCCCTTGTTTTTACACATTCCTTCAAAAATCATTTTAGACCAATTATAATTTTGCCCTGTTGCAATACACACAATAGCAGATGCAATGGATCTATTGATCTCATTGTGTGCAGTACATTTGGGACTCAAACATTGAAGGAGAATGTGAATTAGGTACTTCCAGGCTGGGGGAAATTCCTGCTTATGGTACTTATTAAGAGTACCTTCATCAGGAATAGGGTATCCCAAAGCCCTTAGCCCTTGTTCTATTTCAGATATGGGAAGCATGGTTATACCATCAGCATCATTAAGATGCAAGGCCTGGCGTACCAAGGCCTCAGTAACCACCCAAGGTCTCCCATGTACAATAGAATTCAATGTTGTCACTCCATTAACTGTTGAGGAACTGACAGTGTTCCAAAACTGTTTAATGTGTGTGACTGGAATGAGTGGGGCATGAGAAAGAGCATACCTTAATGGGGATGCATTCAAATACTCCACCATCTGTGTGTATTCAGGGAACAAAGTATTATCAGCAACAAGATATGCAATCATGTTGTGTTGAGACTTGAACCCCAAATCCAATTCTGCTGAGTTAAATCTTGGTGCCATTGATGAAAGCTATTAAGTTGATGTATAAAAGATGAAGGTTGATAAGAGAAAAGTGTTAGACAAGAATTATAGATACCCTGTTTAAAATAGGAGCCAAATTTATAGGAGTGGATGAATGCACGTGATTGGCCCAAAAATAGGCAAAGATTTTCAAAAATCAATCATGAAAATATTGAAAAAGTTTATAAGTTATCTCATGCATTAAATGAAAGTAACAACTCCTAAAATTACGGCTTGAAAATATGTCAAAAAGTTACAACTGGGTAGGTCCCATTGTTTGTCAACGGTCAAATATAACCCATCAACGCCCAACGGCTATAATCCTGTCAACGTTCGCCTAAAGCCATGTCAGCGTCCATTTTGGTCACAACAACGCTTGGAAAAATCTTGTCAGCGTCCAAAAATAAAATTGTTTTAAAAAGTGAAAAATGACCTTAACAAGTAATTTATCCTAGAGAAGATAACCAAAAGCTGATAATTATCATAGGGCGGCAAGCACTGTCCAGTTATGCACACTTGCATAAGCAAGATAGACATAACAGTCCTCTAGTGTCCCTTGCTAACCAAAATTCTTAACAACCAAGTTACCTCATAAAATCCTTGTTACTCCCAGGTAAAACCCATATCAAAGGATTCCCAAGCCTCCCAACAGACCACAACCAATTCTAGGCCAAAAATGTCTTGGCAGCATGCAAAGTTGATATACTATGCATGCTACAGTGCCTCATGGTTTAGAAAAACTAACCCATACTCACCAGTGGACACAATCTAGAATTGTGATGAGAGTATTCTAAGAATACCCAAGAGTCCTAAAGGTTCCTTAAACCTCCCCTCAAACTATGATACATGAGTTCTCAAAATATATATATGAACATTAAAAATTTATGTCAAGATAGGAATATAAATATTCCAACCATCATCCATAAACAAAAACATGTCCAAATAACTCTTCAAAGATCCATAAGCAACTCTGTATCCAATGGTATAAAGCTACCACCTACCTGCACATTTAGATGAAAACCACAAAACTAACATTTGTTGCTGACAGCGTCCCGATAACACTTATCAGCGTTGAAGGAACTCTTGTCAGCGTTAGACCATAATATCTCCAACAACGGCAAAATAACACTTGACAGCGTTACATTTACCTTTGTCAGTGTTAGAAAAATAATGTGGAAAATCTAAATCATCACAAAGACCAATAACAATGCATTATCCTGTACATACTTTTACAAAAATATTCCAAAACACATATTAAGTGAGATTAACCATTCCAATATTTGTTACCAAATATTGAAATCTTCCAGCATCAAAAGGTTTAGTTAATAAATCAGCTACATTATCTTCAGTATCTACCCTATCTGGTTGTATTAAACCTTTCTCAAAGCAATCTCTTATAAAATGATGTCTAATTTCTATGTGTTTGGTTTTAGAATGATGTACAGGATTTTTAATAATGCATAAAGTACTGTTATTGTCTACAAAAATCTTGGTATGCATAAAATTATACCCATAATCCAACAGCTGGTTCTGAATCCATAAGACTTGTCCACAACAAGCAGCTGCAGCAACATATTCTGCTTCAGTTGTAGAGTTTGCCACCACTGTTTGTTTCTTGCATTGCCAAGATATTAATCTGCTCCCAAGAAATTGGCATCCACCAGTTGTGGATTTCCTATCAAACTTGTCACCACCATAGTCACTGTCTGAATATGCAATAAGATCCAAGGGAGAATCTTTTGGGTACCACAATCCAAGATCTGGGTAGCATCTTAGGTACCTAAAAATCCTCTTCACAGCAAAAAGGTGACATTCTTTGGGAGTCACTTGATGGCGTGCACATGCACACACAGCAAACATGATGTCAGGTCTTGAGGCTGTAAGATACATCAATGAACCAATCATTGATCTATAGTGCCTAACATCCACATCCTTTCCAGCTCCAAGTTTTCCCCAGGGGTGTTGTCTGTCCATAGGAGTAGAAGCCTCCTTCTCATGTGGAGAAAAACCATATTTCTTCAAGATTTCAGCTACATACTTGTCCTGGGAGATGAAGATACCATCTTCTTTCTGCTGAACTTGTAAACCTAGAAAGAAGTTCATCTCACCCATTGATGTAGTGACAACATTGACGATCTACATTGACGATCAACCTAGATATATGGTTCATAACCATTGAGCCCAACGATCTATAGGTTCCACAAATATTGCACTCTAGATTTATTCTCAATTATACCCCACGCGTCTCTCGGAGTTTTTCTTAAAAGATTACCACCCGCGACGGCATTTAAAGAATCTTGTTCAACCATATTAAGTCCATTATAAAAGTATTGATTTGATGCAATTCCGAGAAACCGTGGTGCGGACATTGTCTTAACAAATCTTTAAACCTTTCCCAAGCAACCCCAAACGATTCATGCACTTTTTGTTCAAATCTAGTGATCTCATTTTTAAAGTGTGTTGTCTTAGATGGTGGAAAGAAGTAATTCATAAACTTAGACACTAAATCATCCCATGTCAAAATCGAACCCGGTGGTTCTTTCTCATACCAAATCTTAGCGTTACCCTCGAGCGAGTACGGAAAAAGCATGAGCTTAATCGCGTCATTCGGCACATCTCTAAACTTGAGAGTCGAGGTAATACGAAGGGAATTCCGAATGTGAGAGTGCGGGTTATCGGTCTCATTGCCACGAAATTGGTCGGCACGAATGAGCGATAAAAGACCCGTCTTAATCTCAAAATGATCCGCCAAAATAGCCGGAACAACGATTGTTTCCCCATACCCTTCGATGGGTGCACAGAGTAATTCCTCCATTGTTCGGTTATCGGCCATCTCTACAACAATAGGTGGAAGCTCGGGTTCCACTATTCGTTGTTGACGATTTCTATTTCTACGAGGAATACTTTCAAGCCTATTGTAATCAATCAAAAGTCGAGAAGATCGTAATTGCATAAACCAAAGTGACGAGAATTTAGAGGGTTGAGGAAAAGAAACTAGATAAGAAGAAGATTATTTTTGGTATTTTTATTTGGTATTGCTCAATAAAAAAGATTGACAAAAAAACAAGGAATAAGGATAATTACTATGGAAGTAAATTACCCTCGGTCGACTTTGAAAGGATAGGTGAAAACCTAAACGTCTCGAGGTTCAATAAGTAAACTACAAAAATAAGATATAACACTACTTGAGTTGGCAAACCAATAATCGGTCGTCCCTCTCAATATACGCACAAGCAAGCGGGAAAACGAGGTGGCACAAAGCACTTAAAAACCTTTTTCCTTAGACGGCCTTTTATAGCTCGTCGCCTTATCCCAACTTATAGTTTGTATAAATCGTGTTCAAACTTTTCATTAGTATTTATCTATTTTGCCTTTTTTTCGTTTTGGATTCGAATACAATAGCTATGTGATGAAATCCCAACTAAGGTCTTATTTGGAAATAGGTAAGTTTATTGTTCTACGTAATACAATATATTAATTACAAAAAACACGAAAAATGATACATACTATAATAATAGAAAAATAACAAAACTTTCCGAGGACGGAAAGGGTCTTCAAATCAACGATCAACAAATCTCACAAAGACGAATCGTACACAAGATCCCCGGTAGCGGCGCCAAAATTTTTGATGTGTCGTGGAATGTATATGTTAATTAAGATACGTTATAGGGTAAATTAGAAAATTACATTTAGGAAAAAGTAATAGACTAAATTACCAAAGACAGATTTAGTTAAACACGATGATGAACCAAGTTCGTTGTACACGAAGATCAAGTGAATTTGACACGTTTTGTTTCGATTTGGACAACTGATTTGAATGGTTTTTGGTTTTTTAAACTAAAATTACTCCTACAAGTTTTAAGTAAATTAAATCCTAAGTGCATGAATCGTTCCCCATAATATCTAAAAACAATTATTTGAAAATTTAAAGCTATATAAAAATCAATTAAAAACTTATCTATAAAATTACTTATACACTATTTAAAAAAATCTATTTAAACAAATTTAAAAACTATTTAAAATCTTAAAAATTAATTAAATCTATTTGAAATTAACTTTTACTTTTTCAATAAACAAAATCTATTTTTTGAAACTATTTTAATTGAAATCTAGAATAATAAAAATCTATTTATTTTAAAACTAATAAATGAAAAATAGTAGTAATACAAAACTAAAGGCTGACAGATGAAATTAAAGTGGCTATATTAAGTACCCATTCAGTACTTAAACCAAAAAAGCTAGCTAAATGGGATGGTTTAGGCGTTTGGCTGCTGCCCGTGAGGTCACGGGTTCGAGTCCCATTGGGGACTTATTTTTTGAATCAAAATTTTTTGGAACTCAGTTAACAAACCAAACAAAACGTTTGGTCTGCACAAATAAGCAGATCAGTAAACAAAATATGTAATAACACAAGCATTTAAATTACAAATATCATAGATAACGAGAACCGAACATTCAGCAAAAACTGATCAAACTAATTTCAGCATATGATGAGAACTTAACAGTTAAATAACAAAACCAAATCAATCAAATACTCAGCACAAATATAGATTAAGCAATATAAGAACACTACAATTTTCAGCAGACTTAAACCTTCTAAATCAGTTAATAAAGCCAACAGACTACTTATAAAACATTGGATAACCAATTCAGATTAATTACAGACAAAGCTTTCATACCAAACTTTCACACTCAGATTCATACTCAAATCTAGCAGCCTTATAGATCTGCCAAGCCTAAGCAGTCAGTAATCAAATATAACCCAAACTTTATTTAAAAATCTCACTTGTCAGATTTATTTAAAACCCTTTTCTGAAGTAATTTGACTCTCAACTTCAGTTAAATAAACTTTTAGAATCAACAACTAATAAATAAGTTCAGATATAAACACAGACTCAGTAACCATAAGTATGACCACTCATACAGATTTAACCAAAAACTTTATTTAAAACAAATTAAACTAGTATTTAACAGTTTAATAAATTTTTACACTCAAATCCAAACATTTAATTCATCTAAACATTAAACATTCAAGCAAACTACACATATAATCTAAACAGTAACATCATAATTCCTCAAATTATTAAACTATATAACATAAACAAAAATAAAAAGGAGTTAAAACCTTTTGTAGATAGCCTTTGAGACCAAGAGATGCGCTGAGCATTCTTATTAAACCTAGTAAACGCCACCATTCGCTATTAATCGAACCACCTTCATCGAACCACCATAACCAAACATTCGGACCAGTTTATTATAAACTTCCAGTGGGGAAGTTTATCCCCAAATTTAATCTTAATATATTTACTCAAACTATTATTTAGCTTGAACAAATATACTCAATATTATCCAAACTTAGGTCAACGAAAGGAATTAATTCCAATAAACTTAAACAGAAATTAAATTGAAACAATTAAATCTCAAAATAACTTTTTATTATTATCGAAAACATATTACAATATTCAGAAAAGAAAAATTACAATTTAAATCCTACACCTAATTTAGCATAATAACTTTAAAACTAAAAATGGGATAAATTTTACAGAATAAATGGGGGTTTATATAGGCCAACCCCCAAGGCTGCTGGTGAGGTTGTTGAAGAGAAATCTTCATTCTAGGCCATTGATCTCTTCTTTCTCTTCCTTCTCTTTTGATCTATGGCTGATAATAACACACTAGCACACAGATCGCCAACGTGGCAATCAAGTGTGCTAGTTGTGCTTTCTCTTTGCTGAAATGGCCTAATATTACTAGTGGATTGGTGGTGATGTGCTGCCACAGCCAATCAAACGCTGCCACGTCTGTAGATACCCTCCATCTTCTCTTCCTTAAAACTTGGGAATTAATTCCCCATAAGTGTAAATCATACGTATCAAACAAAAGCCCCAAAAGTTATTACTGATTCTATTTGTTTGAATTAGGGTTAGTAATAGTGACTCTGTTTATTTGGTTTGGGCAGAGAGATGGTGAGATAACTTTGGTTTCATCAAAGAAAGTAAATAAGTGTGTGTGAATGTTTGGTGAGGTAAGTTAAAATGTGTGAGTGGTTTGACTAGAATAAAAAAGGAGAATAACCTTCTCACTTTAAGTCCAAAACATCCGTCCCATTTTGTTACATTTAACCCTAATGGGCCTTGATAGTCCAAAATTATGAAAACAACTTCCTTGCTGTCTCATATTATTGAATTGGTTTGGGCTTGTAGCCCAACTTCTTAGCCTTCCCTTTGATTTAAAATTGTTGGGCCTTAAATGGACAAATGGTTTAAACTTGTCTCACAAATGGGCTTTTAAGCCCATTAATCCAAATACGGGTCCCACAAGCCACAATAATCTTCGTTTAAGATAAAATTCACTAAAGACGAGCTTGTATTTGGCTTTGTCGATCTTTTTTCAAAACCCGTGCCGATTTTGCCGGTTTTCTCGATCTTCGGTACCTACACACATTAAACAACAAACAAACAAATACAAGGCCATTTTCATTGATTATATGAATTTATTGTTCGTTTTTAGATATAAATGATATGAGTAAAATCACTCATATCAGCGTCTTAGAAGTCGAGGGTTAAGAAGAAGGAACAACTCTAAATCCATCAAGGTTAGGGGTAATCACACGAGTTTTCTCACGAGACGAGGCGGCTTTAACATGTTCCTTCAGATTGGTAACGGTGTCACTAGGTAACGAACTCGATGACGCACCCGAGCCTTTGTTCATAACAGCCGAAAACATCTTTTTAATGTCGATTTTTCCTTGCTCAATCTTCGTGTTTTGATTTTTAAAAGTATTAGAAAATTTGTTTTACAAAGTACCATTTTCTCCCTCCAATCGTCTCCTTTTAGCCTCATTCATTTTCGTATACTCTTGAAAATCGTTTGACGAACTATATTGATTAGCATTAATGTTCCCTTGGTTTTGATTACTTCTTTGAAAATTTCCTTGATTACCACTCGAAAAATTGTTTCCTTGATTGTTGTTTTGAAAACTCGAGTTTTGATTGTTGTCTCGATTTTGCCAACTCAAATTACGACCTTGATTATAACCTTGATTCTGTAAATTTCCTTGTTGATTATTTCCTTGAAAAATTTTTCGGTTTTGATTCGAAAAATTGTTGCCTTGGTTATAATTGCCTTGTGATGGACCCACATTATTTTGATTTTGAAAATTGTTGTTTAACGCGTTAACACTCGACGTTTGGCCATCCGTAGCCGCACACTCGTAATAATTATGAGGTCCACCACACAACGTACACGAAGCCTCAACCGCTTTCACCGTAGCGGGAGCGTCTTTCTTTTGCATCTCGATTAAGAACGACGTAAACACATTCGTCAACTTATCGAATTTCGCATCAACTCTCTCAATGTGGCGATTAGGATTACTAACATTGGCGATTGGAAACACTTGGTGCGTTGCGGAGTTGGTAAACCTTGGATCGATTCTCAATAATCATTAATGCATCTTTCGGAGTTTTACACAAAAAGTTACCACCGGCGACGGAATTTAACGAATCTTGTTCTAGAAAACTAAGACCGTTATAAAACGTGTCGATTTGGTGCAACACGGAAAATCCATGGTGAGGACATTGCCTAAGCAATTCCTTAAAACGATCTCACACGTCTCTAAAAGATTCATTCGGTTTTTGTTCAAATCTCATAATCCCGTTTTTGAAAAACGTCGTCTTAGACGGTGGGAAAAAATGATTAACGAACATGGAAATGAGAGCCTTCAACGTAATTATGGAATTAGGTGGCTCTTTCTTGTACGAATCCTTGGCGGCACCATCGAGCGAGTACAGAAAAAGTATAAGCTTGACGACATCGATGTCGACGTTCTTAAACTTGCTCGTGGCCAAAAGACGATCAAAATTCCGAATGTGATCGTGAGGATTATCCGCCTCACGACCTCAAAACTTCGTAGCTTGAATCAACGAAAGCATTACACTGTTAATCTCAAAATTCTCCACTTCGAATACGGGAATTACGATCGCGTCTCCATGACCCTCGGTGGGCGCTTGGAGCAATTCCATCATCGAACGATTGTCGGCCATCTCGTTTACGGTCTCTTCAACAACGAAATTAGGAACGTCGGTTTCTAATTCTCGTGTACGTCGTCGATTCCTTCGATTTTAATTGCGTCGATTCGAAGAATCACTAGAATTAGAATAATCCTTCGATCGAGTGCGCATGCACTAAGCGTAGAATGGGGGGTAGCAAAGAAGATTCTTTTTGGGGTTTTTCGGTTTTTCAAATTTTTTTTTGGTTTTTCATTGTTTTTAATTTTTTTTTGATTTTTTGTTGTATTACGTAGACTCAAATCTACAAATCTCTCCTCGAATCAATTTCTCGAT
Organism: Glebionis coronaria; assembly: GCA_025667525.1. NCBI lineage: Eukaryota > Viridiplantae > Streptophyta > Magnoliopsida > Asterales > Asteraceae > Glebionis > Glebionis coronaria. Next base: position 524,618 of record JANFOE010000459.1, read on the forward strand.
AAAGGAGCCTCAAGGAATGAAAACGGTCACGTTGAGTGAACGTCTTCGATGAATTTAGAACGTTGGTGGAACACCAAAACGTTCAAGAGCGTTTAATCTTGAAAACAAGAAAATATATATGATACGTAGATAATACTTGGGCGACAAACCCTCGATTATCCCTCTTTCTCAAAACACGCACAAGCAAGCGGGAGAAACGAGGCGGCGCTAAGCACTTAAGAGCCTTTTTCCTTTAGGTCGTGAAATACAACCGCCTTATACCCACTATATAGTTTGTGTTAATCAAAATTAAGCCTCACGAAAGTATTTATCTATTTTGCCTTTAAACTTTTGCTTTAGATTCGAATACAATAATTGAGTGATGAAATCTCAATTTGCGTTTTCACGCTTTTGGAGATACTGTAAATTTATTGTGATACGTATACAATATATTAATAATATTCACAAAGAAAAACGAAAACTAATATATCTACAATATAGTAAAATGATTGTTTTGTGTTTAGTTTAGAAAAACTAAACACGATTTACTTGGATATTATAATATAGTAGAGAAAATAACAAAAATGAGTATGTACTTTATATACGCTTTCTAAAATTTGAAAAGCAAAAACGCATTACTCACACATACACGATATATATAAGTCACACAAAACACCTCCCCGGCAGCGGCGCTAATACCAGGTTTTTGCCTTCTAAGAAAATCTTATCGTCCGAATCTCTTCGAATTGACTATCGGTAGAATGTGCGACTCAATTGTTCTTGGTGGAATAATAAATGGATTGGTTGATTATCTATTTTAAACTAATAGCAAATAAGTAAATGTCGTTGAGTAAAATAACAACTTTAAAGATTAAATTAAAAATAACGAGTTAAAAATAAATGAACGAAAACTTAAAGACAATATTAGAGAAATACTTGAACACTTAATAAATCTAAAACTTGAAAACTATGTAAAAACAAGAAATTAAGTCCGTCGGAACCCCTGGTCGGAATCCCGTCAGAATATGCTGATCGGAATAGGCTGGTCGGAATAACAAACAAGACCCTCGTCGGAATACTGCTGCAATCGGAATATGGGAATAAGAAGGTGGTCGGAATAATCGAAAATAAGCCAATCGGAATGTGCCAAAGATCTAGTCAAATCGGAATATCAAACAATCTCCACAATCGGAATAATTGGAAAACAGCTCTAATCGGAATATCTTAAAATCGAATCCAATCGGAATGTTACAAAACACCCACAATCGGAATACAATAAACCCTAGTCCGATGTTAATGATCGGAATACTAGGGGGAGCACTAATCAGAATACCACAATCGGAAAAGGGTTTATACCTTTTCCGATTACCCTTTTGATTCGAAAATAAGCAAAGCTATAAGCTATTAGGAATAAGCTAATACCCAAAACTTGAACGAATCTAATATGAAACGGATTAAATAAGCACAAATAACAACTTTTACTAACTTTAAATAAGCAATCTTTTAAATCAAACTATAAAAAGATGAACTTTTTAAGAAAACTTTTAAAAAGTAAATAAGCTAAACATATAAATAAGCCAATAAGCACAAAGATCTTAAAGCTTATTCGTATGAAAACTTAAGTAGGCATAAAAAGATTAACTTTTAAGCACGAAAACATTAAGAACAACACGGATCAAATAGATTTCGCACCAAAAGTAAACTAAAATCAAAGAAAGGTAGAAAGAGATGAAAGATTAAAAGCTTAACTTGAACTTGATTAATTAAATCCAAAATACAAAAGGCTTAATCTTGAAAGATTAAAAGAAAGAAAAGATGAAAACTTAGTGAGAGAAAGTTGAGAACTTTATCTCTCTAAAACTAGAAAAAAATGGAAAATGGAACTAACTACTAAAAACTAACCAACCCTCCTAATGTGTATTAGGAGGGTATTTATAGGGAAAATGGGAAGGTGTGCATGTGTTGCCTCTTCTTTCTTTCTTCTCGACTCGATTTAATTCCTTGTCTTTTCTCGACGTCGTCTCGGGATTCGAACTTGTCTTAATAATTTTCTTCTTTAATTTAGATTTAAGTTCTTCGACTTCATTAAACTTCCGTCTTTATACTTTTTTCTTCGATAAATCTTCAGAATAGGTCTTGGACATCCGTTCTTTAAGCACTCTTGATCTTTTGACTTCGTCTTTTCTCGTTTTCTTCGATAAAAGCCCGTGAAAGCCCGTGTTTTCTTCCTTTTTCATATTTTGGTCCTAAAACACAAAAAAAACACAAACCACGCATAATTCCGACTTTTACGACATAAAATACACGTTTAGGTCTTGTTATTATTGGAAATAAGTGGTAAAAGGATAAGTGTTTTCACACTTATTAAATCCCCTACACTTGACCATTGCAATGCCCTCATGCAATGCATTAATTTTAAAGCACGGTTTACACTCTTCATAATAAATAACCCACCTTGGCCTTTATTAAATACTAAAGATAAAAAGATAGAAACAAGTAAAGAAATTAAAGACTTACATTGGGTTTTGGCTGCCATGAACGTTTATCATCCTCAAGTTTCACGTTCCCCATACCAATCTTAAAAACGAGATCATTGTTATTATAAGTTAGCAAACTAACACGAATTCATGTGGGCCAATTATTCACTTAGACTCCCTTTTTCCTAGGTGTATCTCTTATATTTTATTTTTGTCTTGAATGATCACGAGGATGCATTGTTTAACTTATTTCGATAGTTATTTAGGCCGAAAATAAGGTGAACGATTTAATCAATAGTTAGCTAAAGGACAAAATCTTTTAAAACTGCTTCTCGGGACCTCATAAAGTTCATATCTTGGCATAACTCGCTTCACGATTTGAGACCTTTCTCGGATCGATATTTGGCAGCGACTTCATACTTCAAATCTTGAGAGACGTTCATGAAATAATGGTCTTCTCTTCATAATAGGAATTTCTTCACTTGAACTTTTTGAGAGATTCTTCATATTTGGACCATGACTTCTTCATTTTTCTCCAATCTTTATTTTAGACTTTGATATACAACGATCCGCCTCCTTTTAGGACTTGGATCTATTTATCCTCATACCTTGTTAGGGCCTTTTTGGATAGATTTCTCCATGATCTTTTGGAGAGTATTTGCTTTTCGTCGTGTGTCTCGATCCTTCATATTGATTTTCGATAAATGATTCTTCACATCACTTTTGGATCTTTAGCAACAAAATGTAGCCCTCGTGCCTTGTTAGGGCCTTTTCGGACTCGCCAATCTTCGCATCCCGCTTCAATAAGTTATGCCTTGGCTATGAACTCTAATTAATACCGAGCAACTTTTAAACGATCTTGGGCTAGAAGCTAAGTAACTTTTAAAATCGTACAACCTTATTTATTGCAGATAAATTTATTAACAAGCGATGGGAGAATAGGCTCATAATTAACTCACATAAATTCACGAAAGAATACCAAACTTATAATTGACTCTATCATCTCTCGTTCTCCACAGTCTAAAATCTCAAGGAATGAGACTCGTGGATGCTTAGCCTATTAAATCAAAGTTTTGGGTTTTCGAGTCATCTATAGGATCTTGCAAATTCGTAGACTTTTTCAAGTTTAGAAATCGCATTTTAAAGTTCCCTTGATAAACAACTCTCTAGGATCAATTATAGGAACTTGCGAAAAGTTCTTGTTCTTAACCCGTGAGAGTTAAGACTTTCGCGTTTTAAAGCTCCCTATATAAAAGCCTAGCAAAACTTGACTTAAACACGTTAAGGATACTAGCTAGAGTAAACTTAAATAAGTAAACTCGGGTTGAGTCAAAATATTCACGACTTTGAAAAATTTTAAAACCACTTTATTGAAAATTTATTCTAGCAATGGAATGAAAATAACCATAACAAAGGAAAATACAACTATACAACTAGGCCAAAATAGATCAAAAATTTTGAAAAATGTCGAAGAATCAATTTTCCGGTTAAAATGAGGGCAAATTCATGGAAAAGACCACTTACTTCGATAGAAGTCCCCCCTACACTTGATATAAACATTGTCCTCAATGTTTAAGCATGTGGGAGTAAACTCCCCTACACTTAGGACATTGTGCACTTTGTTTAAATCTTGCTAAGGAAAGGACAACTAAAGTGATTTCAATGTGAACATATAAAATATGAAATATTGAATCACGACAGTTTAGGATAGAACCAGGAAGACAGGTACACGGGATCACGGTTCGTCAAAAGTCATCGAGGTGCTCTTTGAAACTTGAATCCCTGTAGAGAATAAGAAACAAGACAACAAACACATACGAGGCTCCCCCTACACTTATTATGAAAGCAGTAAAGGATAGATCACGGGTTGCCTCCCGAGAAGCGCTTGTTTTTGTTCACCGAGTCACGAGCCTGACTCGTCCCAAATTTAGTTCATGGGAAACGTGGTGAGGGATGGAATCATCTCATGAGAGATGTCCTCACCAAAGTACAGCTTCAAACGCTGGCCATTCACCTTGAAATTGGGCCTATTTGGCTGAGAAAGCTCAATGGTCCCATATGGAAAGACTTTGGCGACGGTGAATGGACCAGACCAGCGGCTCTTCAATTTGCCACAGAAGATCTTCAACCGAGAGTTAAAAAGTAAGACTTTATCACCAATGTGGAACTCTCGGTTCTTAATTCTAGCATCGTGTATGATCTTGGTCTTCTCCTTGTAGATCAGTGAGTTCTCGTAAGCTTCATTCCTCTGTTCGTTGAGCTCGTTGAGTTGAATCTTGCGAAGATTACCGGCTTTTTTGATGTCGAAGTTAGCCCACTTCAAGGCCCAGTACGCCTTATGTTCCAGCTCGATAGGGAGGTGGCATGCTTTCCCGTACACAAGACGATAAGGTGTACAACCGATCGGGGTCTTATAAGCAGTACAGAAAGCCCACAAATCATCATCTAACTTATCGGCCCACGCGGCACGATGCTCTCCCACAGTACGCTCCAGAATTCTCTTCAATCCACGGTTGGAAATCTCGGCTTGACCATTGGTTTGGGGATGATAAGCGGTGGAAAGACGGTGATTGACACCGTACTTAGCCATGACTCTTGTAAATTGATCATTGCAAAAATGAGTCCCGCGGTCACTGATGATAGCACGAGGAACGCCGAATCGAGCAAAGAGCTGCTTTAAAAGTTCACAACCACCCTCGCATCATTCGTAGGGAGAGCCTTAGCTTCAACCCATTTAGAGACGTAGTCAACGGCTACGAGGATGTATTTGTTCCCTTTAGATGATGGAAATGGCCCCATAAAGTCGATATCCCAGATACCAAAGATTTCATATTCTTGTATAAATTTTGAGGCATCACATCTTTATGTGTGATCTTGCCTTGGCGTTGGCAAGCATCACAATGCTTAACCATGTCGTGAGCGTCACGATAAATGGTGGGCCAATAGAATCCAGAGTCGAATACTTTCTTCGCGGTGTAGTTGGGACCAAAGTGACCACCGGTGGGTCCTTTATGGCAAGCATCAAGGATTTGAACCGCTGCCGGTCTATCAACACATCGACGAATAATCAGATCGTCACATTGTTTGAAAAGGTAAGGGTCGTCCCAGAAATAATGTTCAATATCTTTAAAGAACTTTTTCGTTTGTTGGGACGTGAGCCCTTCCTTGAGAATCCCACCCGCTAAGTAGTTTGCAATGTCCGCAAACCACGGGGTGTCATCGAGATTGGAGTTGATAGACATTAAGGCCTCAAGGGGAAAAGAGTCATTGATCTCTTTATTCGGATGATCCCCTTGATAAGGATCCTCAAGTCTACTGAGATGATCCGCGGCTAGGTTTTCCGCTCCCTTCTTGTCACGAATTTCAATGTTGAATTCTTGAAGGAGCAAAACCCAACGAAGAAGTCTTGGCTTAGAATCTTGCTTAGTCATCAAGTACTTCAACGCGGAATGATCGATATACACGATGGTGGTAGAAAGGACAAGATAGGGGCGGAATTTTTCAAAAGCATATACTACAGCTATAAGCTCTTTTTCGGTAGTGGTATAATGCAATTGAGCCCCCGTCATTGTCTTGCTAGCATAATGGATTGGTTGGAAGTATTTGTTCACTCTTTGGCCCAAAACCGCTCCAATAGCAAAGTCGCTAGCATCACACATCAACTCAAAAGGTAGCTCCCAAGTAGGGGTAACCAAGACCGGTGCCTTAGTTAGCTTATCCTTAAGAAGATTGAAGGATTCAAGACACTCTTTGGAAAAGATGAAAGGAGTATCTTTTTCCAAGAGGTGGGTCATCGGGCGAGCGATTTTAGAAAAATCCTGAATGAAACAACGATAGAAGCCCGCATGACCGAGGAAACTTCTCACACCCTTCACGGTTGAAGGTGGAGGCAATTTAGCAATAACATCGACTTTAGCACGGTCCACTTCAAGACCGGCTTTGGAGATTTTGTGTCCTAGTACGATGCCTTCTTTTACCATGAAATGACATTTTTCCCAATTAAGAACAAGGCGAGTGTCTTCACACCGCTTAAGCATACGTTCCAGATTGGCAAGGCACGCAGAGAAAGAATCGCCATAAACCGAGAAATCATCCATGAAGACTTCCATAGTTTCTTCAACCATGTCATGGAAGATAGCCATCATACACCTTTGAAATGTCACAAGAGCATTACATAAGCCGAATGGCATTCTTTTGTAGGCAAATGTTCCGTAAGGACAAGTGAATGTGGTTTTCTCTTGGTTTTTGGGATCGATGGGAATTTGAAAATACCCGGAGAAACTGTCTAAAAAGCAGTACTAGTCATTACCCGCTAGACGTTCAAGCATTTGGTCCATGAAAGGAAGGGGAAAATGATCCTTTCTCGTAGCATCATTGAGTTTGCGATAGTCTATAAAAACTCTCCACCCTGTAACGAGACGAGTAGGAATCAACTCGTTGTTTTCATTGGGAACAACGGTGATTCCACCTTTCTTAGGCACACAATGGACGGGACTAACCCACGGTGAATCCGAGATAGGATAGGTCATTCCCGCATCAAGAAGTTTGATAACCTCTTTTTTGATAACGTCATGGATCTTAGGATTCACCCTTCGTTGGCTTTGAATAGTGGGTTTAAAGTCGTCCTCCATGAGAATTTTGTGTGTGCAGAAGTGAGGATCAATTCCACGAATATCGGAGATTTTCCATGCAATAGCTTTCTTATGGTTCTTCAGCACGGCGATAAGTCGGGATTTTTATTCTTCTTTCAGGTCCTTAGCGATGATGACCGGTAACTTCTTGTTGTCTTCAAGGAAAACGTACTCGAGATGAGACGGAAGATCCTTAAGCTCTAAATCCGGAGGATTTTCGATGGACGGCGTAGTCAACTTCGGATCATCGGTAGAGATATCCTTAGGAGATGGTGGAGAAGTTTGGTCCTCATTGAGAAGTTTCTCAATGGTACGAATGTCTTCATCCCAATCGGTGGGAGAACCATCATACTTAAGATCGGGAGGACCCAAGCTAGCTTCAAAATCATCCAAGTCACTTTCTCCAAAAGGAGTCAATGACGGAGCAATTGAGGCAACAGTCTCAACAATGGGTAGAGAAGAAGAACCACTTTTACAAGCGTCTTTGAAATGTTCTTCACAAGCCTCATCAAGAACATCAATGAAATTAACACTCTCGTTTTCCGAAGGTTGCTTAGAAAGTTTACCAATGTTGAAGACGATTTTATCGTCACCAACACTCATGATTAATTCGCCAGCGGCTACATCAATGAGAGAGCGACCGGTCCTCAGGAAGGGACGTCCAACGATTAATGGAACACGGGGGTCCATCTCGTAGTCAACGACAACAAAATCCGCCAGGAAGGTGAGTTTGTCAACGCCAACGAAGACGTCTTCGGCTATCCCCACTGGATAAGCAACCGTACGGTTAGCTAATTCCAAAGTCATTCGTGTGGGGACTAGCTCGGGGAGAGATAATTGCTTCCAAACACTTAATGGCATTAAGTTAATACTGGCACCTAGATCGGCTAGGGCCATGCAATTCTCTACTCCCGGGAAGTTGTAAGGAATCAAGAAACGACCCGAATCACCAAGTTTGGTTGGCAATTTCCTTAAGAGCACTGCGGAGCAATTCTCATTAAGTTGGGTCTGAGAAATATCGAGAAGTTTCTCCTTATCACTGAGAAGATCTTTAAACATTTTAGCATACTTGGGCATGTGAGCGAGAGCCTCAGCAAAGAAGATATTGAAATTCAGTTGTTTGAACATTTTAAGAAAGTTCGAAACCTGAATATCATCCTTGTTCTTCAATTTCTCTTTCCTCAACCTCGAAGGATAGGTATATTGGGTTGAGATGAAGGATTTTGGATAGAATTCTCACTCACATCCTTGGGTGGAGGAGGGGTAGAAGTAGAAGGTGGTGGAGTTTGAGAAGTAGAAGTTGGAGGAATCGAAGATGGAGGATTCGGAGGAGACTAGTTTTCCTTTGTCACAATCACCGGTGTAGGTGTAGGAAGCTCGGGTTCCTTTAAACCTTTTCCACTGCGAGTGGTGATTGCTTTCATCTCCCCTCTTGGATTAGCAACGGTGTTACTCGGAAGAGAACCCGATCCAGAGGCTTGATTACTAGGGAAGAAACTAGCGATCATATTCCTCAAGTCATTCGTTTGACTTGGCAAAGTGTTTCGCATATCAGCTCGAAGATCATTCCCTTGCTTAACCATACCTGCTTTCATGTTGGCCATTTCCCGCTGAAGATTTTGCACGATCACATTGTTCGTCCTCATGTAGGTTTCAACATCTTGGTGTAAGGCTGTGGGTTGGTTGAGAGGATGAGCATGGTAGGCGGGTGGTTGATAAGTAGGTTGTTGGTAAACTTGGTTGTTTCTTTGAGGTGGATATGGGTTTCTTTGGTTTTGATATTGAGTTGGAGCACGTGGTTGGTTTTGATTGTTGCGATTGAGGTTGTTTGGGTTTTGTGGGGGAAAACCGGGAGGTGAAAGAAAGTTGTTTGAGCGATAGCTGAGCAAGTTGCGGTCACCTTAAGGACGTGCTTGATAGCCTCCTGTAGCATAGGTACCATTGACGGCATACACATTTTCCGGATTGTCATGAGTCGAAGGACAATCGGTGTATGAGTGAGATCCCCCGCATATATCACATGATTGGCTCAAAACATTAGCTTGGGCATTGAATTCTTTGGCATTGTTTGCAGTTTGTAAAGCAAGAAATTCCACAAGCGAAGTAAGCTTATCAATTCTTTTTTCGGCATCACTAGTACTAGCACTTGCTACATTAGTTCTAACACTCTTGGTTTGTACTCTAGATTTGTTCTCAATAATATCCCAAGCAGCATTAGAAGACTTAACCAAAATATTACCCCCCGAGGCACTGTTTAGTGAATCTTGGTCATTCATGCTTAAACCATTGTAAAAAGTATTGATTTGATGTACTTTTGTTAAACCATGTTGTGGACACTTTCTTAAAAGTTCCTTAAAACGGTCCCAAGATTCACTAAAAGACTCACCGTACTTTTCTTCAAAGGTAATAATTTCATTCCGCAAAGCGGTAGTACGTGAGGGTGGGAAAAAGTAGTTGATAAACTTGGTCTCTAAATCCGTCCACGTAAGAATACTTTGTGGCGGTTCCTTATCAAGCCAATTCTGGGCTTGTCCCTCTAAAGAGAAAGGAAAAAGTTGCAAGCGAATCACTTCTTGTGATACTCCATTGTACTTAACCGTATTGGTAAGCTGAATAAACCTTTTAATGTGGTCATGAGGATCATCAAGTGAGCGTCCCAAGAAGGGTTGAGCAGAGACCATTTGTATAAAGCCAGATTTGAGTTCAAAGTTGTTGGCACCAATCTCAGGGATAACAATTGCATCGGTGTTGCCTTCTACGTGCGATTGCAAAAGCTCGATCATTGGTTGATTGTCCATGGTGACAATTGGTTGAGAAATGACTTCGGCTTGAGCTACTCTCTTCTTACGAGCACGAGTACGCATGCACACCTACAAAAGGATTAGAAAAATAGAAAGGAAATATTTTTAGTTTTTATGGTTTTTCAATTGTTTTGTATTTTTGAAGATTTTATATTTTTTAGGATTTTTGAAATTTTTAAAGCAAGGAAAATAACGTTCAAAGATGAACGGATCCCAAAATCCAACGCGTCTCTCACTAAAAACCTTTAATCTTAACGAAAAGACCCGGCAGCGGCACCATTTAATACAAAGCTTTTACACCAAGTATCAAAATTCGTAGTTCCAAATCTTTTCGAATTGACTATCGGTAGAAAGTGCGACTCAATTGTTCTTGGTGGAATAATAAATGGATTGGTTGATTATCTATTTTAAACTAATAGCAAATAATTAAATGTCGTTGAGTAAAATAATAACTTTAAAGATTAAACTAAAAATAACGAGTTAAAAATAAATGAATGAAAACTTAAAGACAATATTAGAGAAATACTTGAACACTTAATAAATCTAAAACTTGAAAACTATGTAAAAACAAGAAATTAAGTCCGTCGGAACCCCTGGTCGGAATCCCGTCGGAATATGCTGATCGGAATAGGCTGGTCGGAAAAACAAATAACACCCTCGTCAGAATACTGCTGCAATCGGAATATGGGAATAAGAAGGTGGTCGGAATAATCGAAAATAAGCCAATCGGAAGGTGCCAAAGATCTAGTCAAATCGGAATAATCCACAATCGGAATAATTGGAAAACAACTCTAATCGGAATATCTTAAAATCGAATCCAATCGGAATGTTACAAAACACCCACAATCGGAATACAATAAACCCTAATCCGATCTTAATGATCGGAATACTAGGGGGAGCACTAATCGGAATACCACAATCGGAAAAGGGTTTATACCTTTTCCGATTACCCTTTTGATTCGAAAATAAGCAAAGCTATAAGCTATTAGGAATAAGCTAATACCCAAAACTTGAACGAATCTAATATGAAACGGATTAAATAAGCACAAATAATAACTTTTACTAACTTTAAATAAGCAATCTTTTAAATCAAACTATAAAAAGATGAAATTTTTAAGAAAACTTTTAAAAAGTAAATAAGCTAAACATATAAATAAGCCAATAAGCACAAAGATCTTAAAGCTTATTCGTATGAAAACTTAAGTAGGCATAAAAAGATTAACTTTTAAGCACGAAAACATTAAGAACAATACGGATCAAATAGATTTCGCACCAAAAGTAAACTAAAATCAAAGAAAGGTAGAAAGAGATGAAAGATTAAAAGCATAACTTGAACTTGATTAATTAAATCCAAAATACAAAAGGCTTAATCTTGAAAGATTAAAAGAAAGAAAAGATGAAAACTTAGTGAGAGAAAGTTGAGAACTTTCTCTCTCTAAAACTAGAAAAAAATTCAAAAAATGGAACTAACTACTAAAAACTAACCAACCCTCCTAACGTGTATTAGGAGGGTATTTATAGGGAAAATGGGAAGGTGTGCATGTGTTGCTTCTTCTTTCTTTCTTCTCGACTCGATTTAATTCTTTGTCTTTTCTCGACGTCGTCTCGGGATTCGAACTTGTCTTAATAATTTTCTTCTTTAATTTAGACTTAAGTTCTTCGACTTCATTAAACTTCCGTCTTTAGACTTTTTCTTCGATAAATCTTCAGAATAGGTCTTGGACATCCGTTCTTTAAGCACTCTTGATCTTTTGACTTCGTCTTTTCTCGTTTTCTTCGATAAAATCCCGTGAAAGCCCGTGTTTTCTTCTTTTTTCATCTTTTGGTCCTAAAACACAATAAAAACACAAACCACGCATAATTCCGACTTTTACGACATAAAATACACGTTTAGGTCTTGTTATTATTGGAAATAAGTGGTAAAAGGATAAGTGTTTTCACACTTATTAGGCGCCAAAATTATGTACGCATTTTCTATACTCTTTTTAGAAAAAGGAATATAAAGCGGGCAAGTATTAATCGATACGATTTAGGAAAACCGTAAAACCGATAAATGCGAGTTCGTTCTCGGCGAAGGTGTGTATGTTTTAGGCGAATAATATAAAATCAAGTTTGGATTAGTGTTGTTTTCGGGTTTAGAGAAATAAAATTAAAAGACGAGTTACACTACGATTGTACAACGACGTAAAACGTAAAAACGTGAACGTAAATACGTAAAACGCGACGAAATTAAAAATTAAAGCTAAAAACTTAATTAAAAATTAAAACTAAGTCTAAAATAATATAAATAAGAATAAAATTCAATTAATAAATTTTAAAACCGTTTATTAATTAAATATTTAATTTTAAATGTTAATTAAAGCCCTAAAATTAAATATAATTAACAAAAAGCCTAAAATATTATTTTATCAAACAGATATCTTACTTATATTATTTAAACACTAAAAAATATTTTTCCTAAATTTTAGAAACTATTTTTCTATTTTTAAAACACTAAAAACACTTTTTAAACAAAAATATGATTGAAAATAATAAAATAATGAGAAAATTAATTTTACTTTTTCAAAAATCCTATTTTACTTAACTAAACAGCATAAAAATTAAAAATTTTGAAAAAATTACTTTTAAGCCTAATAGGACAAAGCAGTTTATTTAAAAACCTAATTAAACTTCAATTAATTCTAGAAAATTATTAAATAAAGTGAACAGTGAAATTCTTTTTGTAAAAATCTTAAATTATCTTACTGAAAATAGGAAAATTGGGAAATCTGAAAAATAATGATTTTTGACACTAAAAGACAAAAACAGTATCAATAAAAACTAATTAAAACTAGAATTAATTCTAAAAATTACAAATAAAGAGGAAAATAAAAATTTAACTTTATGAAAAATATTAAAATAAAATAATAAGCCTAAGAAAATTAAAAACACTGAAAGATGTTGGAAAATCGCCAGTAAAGACAGAAACTGAAAATTTGAAAGTGACACCTACTGGGAGTTTTGTCCTTATCCCCAGCAGTGGGTAAACTTGCACTAGCAGTGGGAAATTGTTCCCACTGCTCTAAACAGAAAAAGAAAAGTGTGATGTTTTTAGGCTTGTTTGTTGTTGTTTTTGGCAAGTAAAGGCACCCCCACACTCATGGAAGTGTGAGGAGTCAAGATATAGCAAGAAATAGGAAAGTATAACACAAAAAACACACAAACAGAGCAATATGCAGTCTCTGATGTCCTATGGGGAAGTTTGGGCACTTTTTCTGATGTGTTTGACCACCAAGTGAGTTTCAAGCTAACCAATCTCATAGACTAACATACCAAAACACCATTTAACTACTGATAAACCTAAAGTATAACTTATACTAACAGATTACCAGATTTGGACTCACAAATCACAAAATCAACCTAGTTCTAGATCTGCTGAATGTTTAAGCTATTTTATGCAAATGTTATAACACCCAATTTCTGATTTCTCCTAAAAACACAAACCAAGTTGTAATAATACCTATAACTACCCTAGTGAAGTGTGTTTAAGCTAAGATTATCATTTTATTGTGTCACTCAAGTCATGAAAAACCCACAACCAAACACCCCTTTAATAAACAGCATGAAAATTTATCAAAGAAACCTTTAACAAATCATAACCAAACTGAGCCAAATCTAACTAAACATGAATCTAAAGACCACTAATCATGAACAAGACTCTACACAAGCATTCAAACACCTATTCACAAAACCACACAAAGCACAAATCTTAAAAAAAATTGAGGGTTCAAGCCCAAGGATATACCTTATGAGACCCACATCCAGGCCCCATTATGGCTGAGGCAATCTCCATTGTTAGCTAGCTTTGGAAAGAGGAGCTTATGAAGGCTGCTGATGTAGAGAGATGGTAGGTGGGGACTATAGAAGTCCCAACACCCCTTATATCTTCAAGAAAAGAACAAATGGAAAAGAGATTCGTGGTTACCTGCACAAAACAAACCAAGCACACTACAAGCTCATATAAGTAAGGCTTATATGCTGAGTGTCAAGCAGCTTATGAGCCTGCTTATATCAATAGTAAGCTATGAAAACAGTAAAGTAAAAAGATTTTGAGAAAACTCCAAATGAAAGTTTTCTGAAATAACCAAGTGAAGTTAATACTGAAAATAACAAGGGTTTAATGTTTCTTGCATAAACTTGGGTGTCAAACCAATCTTATGCAGTAACTTTCAAACTCTTGGGTCTCAAAAATGTTTTCTTGCCAAACGTTTGAACAAAATAAAGTTGTGATGAATGTAAAATATGCTTGATGCTACCATTAACATTAAACTATGAAACGTAGTAAAGTAATGGAACGCAGATTATTTGCAATGTTTAAAAGAAACAATTTAAATATTCATTCACTTGAAAAATTTACAAAAATCTGGTACAAAAGGGCACCAACATGTCTAGGCCTCTTTATATAATGCTGGAAAGAAGATTCTAGGCCTATTACAAAGATAAACCCTAATTAGCTTGAAATTCCCTGAATGCCCTTGGTCAATAGCTTTCAAATTCGTCAAAGTGGAGTCATATGACAAGCCAGCTGGTACGTTGGATTTCTGCTTGATTCGAACTTTGCCAAAAATAGGAGTGAAAGCGGAATACTGGTGGGATGTTTTTGGTCACGGGGAGAATGTTTTTGGGTGTAAGTTTTGGTTTATTGTGGGATTAATTATCATTCTTGAAGGTTTTACTAGTTTCCCCTTTGATTTGATGGTTATGGGTTTTAGGGTTTATGTGAGGAGGATGATAGTGCTTAGGGGTTTTAATCTAGATTTAGGTTAATAAAATGTGTTTCCCACACTTTTTAAAAGTTTGACTATGTTGACCATGTTTAACTGATAAATAATCAGTTTTGGATCACACGTGGAGTAGAGATGGCTAGTGATTGGATGAAATGTGTGAGCGGGTGACGTGGCGTAGTGTGATAGGGTGGTGGGAGTATTGTTGTTTGCCAAGAATAGTCCTCGAATTCCCGTATTGTTGTCATTCCAATGTTTAAATCAGCCAGACTAAAACCCTTTTGTAAATCAAGTTTGTCTTTTCCAACTTTTGCCACAATAACTTTTGTAAAGTTTATCACAAGGACCAATGGTGCAATTTCTTGAATCTTCAAGGGCCAAACATGTATAATCTCATCATTTTAGGGACCCAAATGCAATATTTGGGTTTTGTAAGGGTTTAAAATGACAAGTCTTCCAAAGTTGAGGGACCAATCTTGCCAAATCTTCAAACTTCAAGGACTTCAATGGAAATTCTTGATTCGGGTCCGGTTCTTTGTGCGGCTTGTTTCCTGTGTTCGTTTTTGCTTTATTCTTGTGATCTTTTGTTGATTTCACGATATCCGTACCAAAAATACACAATGAACAAACACAAGCATATTTTGGGGTACTTTTATGATATTTTAAGCATTTTAAGCACGATTTGGACGACTAATTGCAGTCTCATCATACACATAAAACGTTCTAACTTAGAATCTTAAGACTTACTTATACCAACCACGAATGATTAGTCAAAAATGCATAAGAGACTATAAACCGATTAAAACCGTTCTTGATTATTTATTAGCAATATATACATGCGTTGATAAGAAAGTAAACATTACGAAAGGGGATATAATAGCCACAAGTAATTAATATGAGGTTTATCTAGCCCTTTACACTTACTTTAAACTCTATCATTTCTCGTTCTCCACAGTTTAAAATCTCAAATAATGAGACTCGTAGATGCTTAGCTTAATAAACCAATAAAGGTCTACATGGTTAATGATACTAGCTAGAGTAAGATTGAATAAGCAAACTCGAGTTGAGTCAAAATATTCATGGTGGGCCTAAGATGTAAAAGATGTCAAAACTTGTTAAACCATATCCTTTATTATATTTTTTCCCTTTTCATTTATTTTTGAAGACGCAAAAATTAAAGAATATGCAAGGTGTATGCAAATGAAAATGATATGCAAAAAAAATGATGAATGCAAAGTAGATGAAAATCTTAAAAATGTTGAATAATTAAATTTCCCAATTATCATGAAAGCAAAGGCAATGGTCTAGGCAAGGTCACTTTGATAGAAGTCTCCCTACACTTAAGATAAACATCGTGCTTAATGTTTAAGAGTATTAAAGTGTAAACTCCCCTACACTTAAGACATTACATACTTTGTTTAAATCGAGCTAAGGAAGAGACAACTAAAGTGAATTCATTTTAAGCACATGTTTGAATATCATGATAGCAAAAACAAATCAAAGTGAACCGGATACACCGGCCTCCTCCATAAGCTCCATGAATGAAATGAGAGAGAGCAACCCTTGAAACAAACACCAAAAGACGAAGAAAGGCGCACCCCTCCACTTAAACTTTACTATCACACCCTCTTATTGATGGAAAAAATCTAAAGAATCTAAACCTAGTTATTCAATGCTTGATTTTATTCCAAAAGTCTCTAGCTCGACTTGAACATCAAGGAGAATAAAGGATATCCACTTTGAAGCACATCTCACATGATACACTCAAACTTAGCACGTTGCCATTTACTATGAGATTTACAATATCCGCCTTGATAAATGGACCGGTCCAGTGTGTCTCAAGTTTGCACTAACATAGGAAGCTCTCATATAGGAATCACCCCAGGATCAAATACATAGTTTCCATCTCTACACGTGAACAACTCCAAAGTAGGTAGCATCAACAAAGTAAGCTCATACGAGAAGCCCAAATCAATAGAAGTCACACTCGTAAGTGGAGTAGATCAAAACCAAAATTTCCCAAACATACGGATCCCAGGATCAAATACCTTTCCCTTCATGGGAAATTAAGAATATAAGCTCGTATCATCCATATGAGATTCCCCCTTAGTTATTAAATGATCATGAGAAAATGAGGGTGTAGGAATTAAAACATTCATAACGATTATGTCTATGTTGTGCTCCTCCTCCTCATCATCAAAAGGTGGGGAATCCACCATATAAGGCATATTGAAAGGAGGATCAAGAGTAATAGTGTCTTGTGGTGGAGGTGTAGGCTCTATCTTCCCAAAAAGCATGTTCTCAATAAGACGAATATCCTCTTCCCAATTAGAAACACTATCATTGACCTCGAAATCAATATTAGCAAGAGCTGCCTCGATGATGGTATCAATATCCATAAGAGAGTCCATATCAAAGGTTTTTTGTGCTATAAGTGCCTTAGGTGAAAAGGGATCAATCTCTAAGAGTATAGGAATTTCTTTATCAATAACCAACTTTAAAGGTGGAAGGGTAGGAATAAAAGGCTCAAAAGGTGGTGTATCAACAAAAGAATCACTTAAAGGGATGATGTGATCATGAAATCAATAGGTGAAACCTCAAAAACCGGTGAAGAAATATCATTGAAAGGTTCTTCTTCTATGGACTCGTCATTATGGTGTGTGTTCAATGCTTCAATCGAGGAGATAAGAAGATAAACGTTTGATAAAACCTCACGAATATGAATATCTTCCACTTGTTCTATAGGAGCAAAATCTTCATCCAAATTAGGAAAGTCGTCTCGACACGATAAGTCATCAGATGATATATCATAAGATGCTTCACTAGAATCACAATTATCATCCTCCATTTGTGGCAAGTCTTACAAAAACTCTTCCTCAATCTCATTATCCCTTTCGTTGAACAATTCATCAAAATCGAAATCACCAAAATCACTAGTAGTAGCATGAGTGTCATCATGTGATGAAATCTCAATGTGATCATGAGGAGAAGAGGTATCAATACAAAAATCATCGCATGGTTAATTGGAAACACCCTCAAGCTCTCTTGGGATTGGGATAAGGTTCTCAACACTAGAGGTGATTCATTCATCCGAATTGGTGATCATAGTAGTGCTAAGAGGTTCGTCCCCCATGGTTAAAGAGTTGTTGGGTTCCATGTGAGGTAAAGGTGATGAAGGTGTGTCATCGCGAAGTATCATGCAAATCGAAGATTCGTCATCATCGTCATAAAAGAATCGATAAGGCATACGAGCACGAGTAGCAAGATCTTCTTCTTCTTCCTTTGTATCAATCTTAAAGAGTAAATCATCGAAATATTTCTTGAGGCAACTAGAGAATTTGTTCAACGATTCACTAAACATATCACCAAGTTCCTTTTCATTAAATCGCCAATACTCATCAAAAGACTTAATTTTCATTTCCTCAAGAGACTTAATTTTTTTCCTTAACCACCGATACTCTTCTTTCATTTCCTCGAGGCTCATGTCTTTATTACTATCAATCTTTTTAGAAATGTCATCGATCGACTTGTTTATTTGCTCAAGTAAAGAATGAGACTCATTGCAAATATTAGGGGCATAGGAAGGAGGGTCCCTCGGTCGACAATCATAACCGTAAGGGAGTTCGTTACCACAAGACGCACCCGAATAAGTCGAAGAATAGGGTGGAGGTGGATTTCCATAATTAGGTGGATAATATGTTTGAAAAGAGTCTTGATTATGAAATGTCTCTTGATTATATCCTTGAAAATTCCCTTCATTTTGAAAACCCTCATAATGTGAAAATCCTTGATTTTGAAAGGTATCTTGATTATAACATTAAAAAATTTCATCATATTGAAAGCCTCCATAATTGGAAAATTCTTGGTTTTGAAATGGCCCATTAAAGTTTTGATCATGAAATGATGGTGGATTTTGTGATGAAAAACCGTAACATCCCATATAGTCATTACAAGCGTAATCCCTTTGAAAGTTAGGTTGAAAATTAGGGTTCTCGGTTCAATTATAAGCATAACCCTCCCCATAATGGTCATGGTTTTGAGCACATAAATAAGTATCATGTGGACCACTGCAGTTCGAACAAGGCAAATAATTAGCGTTGGTGTTTTTTTGTTGTAACATCTCCCACATGGAATGAGTATCCATGTGTAGCAAGGTGACCGAATGTATATACAAGTGAACGACGTTTAACACTTCCTTGAGGGAGGAAGTAATACACCAAATGTGGTAGGGTTACACGCGTGCGAATACACGTGTAAATAAACTCGAGGAATGAGAGAGAAGCTCTCGGTCGACTTTGAAAGAGAAGAGATTATCTCTCTCGAGGTTCGATAATTAATATCCACAAGAAAGTATACAGATATGTAGTACTAATTCGGTGGCACACCACTCACTACTATCACCTTCTAAAGACCCACCAGGAAGCGAAGAAACGAGGCGGCGCGTAGCACTTAAGAGCCTGCTTCTTTAGAATGTGAAATACACTCGCCTTATACCCCCACACAGTGGCCTCTTTCTCAAGTTCAAGTAAATTGTAGTAATTATCTATTGTGCCTTAATTATCTTTGATCGATACACGTATTTGGCACCGGAACGCCGCCAAATACGGTGTATTGCTACACTATACTTATGGAAGTAGGTAGATTGTACTCTAGTTTTTGCTAGGTTCAATTGTTCTCTCGGAATCTCCTCGAATTGATTTCTGGTTAATTGTGTGAGATTAGTTGTTCTTGGTGAAACAAATATTTTTGGTTTTGGTAAAATAAATGTGCAAAACTTAAAAATAAATGACAAGTAACTAAAGCTAAAACTAGTTAAAACATAAACGGTGCAATATTTAAAACGTTAAAAGTAAATGACGTGAAATTAAATGACGTAAACTTAAAACTTAACGAAAAGTAAATTGACAATTAAATAAAAATGCTAAACGAAATTAAAATAAAACGAGAATAATTGACACTTTAACGAAAACAAAATATTAAAATAAAACAAAATACCAATCGGAATACACCCGATCGGAATCCAATCGGAATCCGATCGGAATGTCCCCATCGGAAAGAGCATGATCGGAATAATAAAAAATAACTCAATTGGAATGTCTAAAATTAAACTAATCGGAATGTTTAGAAAAGGGTCAGATCGGAAAGTTACTATGAATCCAAATCGGAAAACACGAAAATGCATATGATCAGAATATAAAGAAAAGGTACAATCGGAATATTAAATCACTCAGCTAATCGTAATAATGAAAATGACTCAGATCGGAATTCACTTAAACAATCCCAATCGGAATGAGGTAAATCGTCCAGATCGGAATATATGAAAGATGGCATAATCGGAATAATATAAACCCTTTTCCGATCAGCAGATCGGAAAAAGGGAGCCTGGTCGTAAAGTAAGATCAGAAAGGGGTTTTCCCTTTCCGATTTATATGGGATCCGAGACAAAAAGCAAGGGAAATAAGCTATTGAAATAAGCTAATGACAAAAACTAGAACGAATCCAAAGAGAGATGAACTCAATAAGCATGAATAACGACTTATCAAAACTTTAAATAAACAAACTTTTAAAATCAAAACATAAAAAGATGAACTTTTAAGCACGAAAACATGAATGAACAACACGGATCAAATGTAAATCGCACCAAAAGCAAACAAAAATCAAGAAAGGAAGATGAGAGATTAAGACAAGAAAAGTAAAGATTAAAGCACAATAATTTTACTTGAAAATTAAAATGGATTAAAAGTGTATAACAAATGATTAAAGTGCAAGAATTAAACTGACAAGAAATAAAAATGGTGGAAGTGGTGGTTTGTCAAACCACCCAACAACATAAAAATGAACTAGGCCTAATCTATTTGAAGGGGTGATTAGGGAGGAGCTTAGGAAGCTTCCTCCCTCTTTCCTCTTTGCCTTAATTGCACACTTAAGTCCTTTTCTTCTTTATCTTTTGTTAATCTTGGACTTTGTCTTGGGATTTCTTTAACTCGTCTTGATTTTTCTTTATAAATAAGACTAAAGTTCTTCGGCTTTTTAGTAAACTTCCGACCTTTGACTTTTTCTTCGATAAATCTTCAGAATTGGTCTTGGACTTCCGTTCTTTTTCCACTCTTGATCTTTTGACTTCATCTTTCGTCTTTTTCTTCGATAAAATCCCGTGAATGCCGTGTTTTCTCCACTTTTCACCTTTTCGTCCTAAATCTCAACAAAAACACAAACCACGCATAATTCCGACATAAATGACATAAAATACACGTTTTGGCTCGGTTATTATTGCAATTAAGTGGTAAAAAGGATGGGTGTTTTCACACCTATCAAATCTCCTACACTTAACCATTGCAATGTCCTCATGCAATGCATTAGTTACAAAGCAAGTTTACACTTTTCATCATAATCAATCCACGTTGGCCTTTATTAAAGAGGTAGAAAATTATTAACATTTAAAGTAAAGAAATTAAAAACATACTTTTGGAAATGTCGTGACTGATCATCATCCTCAAGTTTTCACTTTCTCCAAACCAAGCTTATAAACGAGATCATTGTTGTTATAAGTTAGTAAACTAACACGAACTCATGTGGGCCAATTATTCACTTAGACTCCCTTATTCCTAGGTTTATCTCTTATATTTTATTTTTGTCTTGAATGATCACGAGGATGCATTGTTTGACTTATTTCGATAGTTATTTAGGTCGAAAATAAAGTGGACGATATAATCAATAGTTAGCTAAAGGACAAAATCTTTTAAAACTGCTTCTCGGGACCTTATAAAGTTCATATCTTGGCATAACTCGCTTCGCGATTTGAGACCTTTCTCGGACCGATATTTGGCAGCGACTTCATACTTCGAATCTTTGAGAGACGTTCTTGAAATTATGGTCTTCTCTTCATAATAGGAATTTCTTCACTTGAAGTTTTTGAGAGATTCTTCATATTTGGACCACGACTTCTTCATTTTTCTCCAACCTTTATTTTGGACTTTGATATACAACGATCCACCTCCTTTTAGGACTTGGATCTATTTATCCTCATACCTTGTTAGGGTCTTTTTGGATAGACTTCTCCATGATCTTTAGGGGAGTATTTGCTTTTCGTCGTGTATCTCGATCCTTCATATTGGTTTTCGATAAATGATTCTTCACATCACTTTTGGATCTTTAGCAACAAAATGTAGCCCTCATGCCTTGTTAGGGCCTTTTCGGACTCGCCAATCTTCGCATCCCGCTTCAATAAGTTATGCCTTGGCTATGAACTCTAATTAATACCGAGCAACTTTTAAACGATCTTGGGCTAGAAGCTAAGTAACTTTTCAAATCGTACAACCTTATTTATTGCAGATAAATTTATTAACAAGCGATGGGAGAATAGGCTTATAATTAACGCACATAAATTCACGAAAGAATAACAAACTTATAATTGGCTCTATCATCTCTCGTTCTCCACAGTTTAAAATCTCAAGTAATAAGACTCGTGGATGCTTAGCCTATTAAATCAAAGTTTTGGGTTTTCGAGTCGCCTATAGGATCTTGCAAACTCTTAGACTTTTTCAAGTTTAGAAATCGCGTTTTAAAGTTCCCTTGATAAACGAATCTCTAGGATCAATTATAGGAACTTGCGAAAAGTTCTTGTTCTTAACCCGTGAGAGTTAAGACTTTCGCGTTTTATAGCTCCCTATATAAAAGCCTAGCAAAACTTGACTTAAACACGTTAAGGATACTAGCTAGAGTAAACTTAGATAAGTAAACTCGGGTTGAGTCAAAAGATTCACAACGTTTGAAAATTAAACCCACTTTATTGAAATTTATTCTAATAAGGAAAGAAAATAACTATAACAAAGGAAAATACAACTATACAACTAGGCCAAAATAGATTAAAAATTTTGAAAAATGTCGAAAAATTGATTTTCCGGTTAAAATGAGGACAAATACAAGGAAAAGGCCACTTAACTTCGATAGAAGTCCCCCCTACACTTAACATAAACATTGTCCTCAATGTTTAGGCATGTGGGAGTAAACTCCCCTACACTTAGGACATTGTGCACTTTGTTTAAATCTCGCTAAGGAAGAGACAACTAAAGAGATTCCTATTTTAATATTGAGAAAATATAAAATAGTAAATCGAAAAGAGTTTAGGATAGAACCGGGAAGAAGGGAACACGGAATCACGGTTCGGAAAAAGTCATCAAGAGTGTGTCTTTGAAGCTCTAATCCCTGCAATGATAAGAAAGAGAACAAGAAACACCACGGGGCTCCCCCTACACTTATGGTAAAGATAGATAGATAATTGGGTTGCCTCCCAAAAAGCGCTTGTTTTTGTTAACCGAGTCACGAGCCTGACTCGTCCCCGAATTAAATGGTCCATGGGGAAGCCTCGAATGTAATACCGGGATCAAAGACCTTGTCCTCGTTCTCGGTTGACATCAACAAAGGAGAGGCGGGGGAATAACTCTTGAATGGGAGAAAAACCCTTTCGACATACGAGAAGTATGTGAATTCAAGATCCACGGGAGGTGGATTGGGTAAAGTAAGCACATTGTCCTCCCCAAAGACAATGGATGCTGAGCAAATGGCAAAGCCGTATTGTTATCAATCATAGCATAATCAATGTCACCTCCCGGGTCAAAGCACTCATCCTTCGTGATAGTGGTTAAAGGGGAGGATGAAAGGTGCTCGGGAGGGGGACTTGGGACAATATCTTCCTGCAGCAAATTATCAAAAATAATGTCACCCTCCGTGTCAGAATCATCAATACCTGGAGGAATGGAGTGGATGTCGATTTCTTCCAGCAATGGGTCATTATCTTCAACGGGAGGGATAGATGGAGGTAAAGACTTGGAAAGAGAAGGAGAAGTCAACGCTTCGATTTGAGCAATAAGAAGGTGCACTTTCCGTAATCTATCGCGAAGAAGCACGTCTTCCACCTTATCCACAAGATCATGTTCATCGGTGAACTTCTCGTAAACCGGAGAGAATAAATCGTCATCGTCTGCATCTCCCGGTGGAGATTGAGAAATTTCAAAAGTGAAAGTCTCATAGCAGAGAGAAGAATTGTCATCACTAGGATCGACCTCTTCCGTAAGAGCAACGTCGTCCTCAGGCTCCATAGCAGGTAAGTCACGAACCTCATCATCCAATACTTTGTCGAGACCAACATCACTAAGCTCATTCAACGAATCTAGATCCTTAGATGCAGTAGGAACATCGACAGTAGGAGCAACAACTTCAGAAGATTGGTTGAAAGTGTAGACATCATCGTCGTCGTCATCATCATAATAGATGGGACGAGTCCAATTAGGAGTGACGTAGTCGGCTAACTCTTCCTTGATAACCTCCACATCTTTAAGAAGCTCATGCAGCAACTTTTGTTGTTCATCGCCCCGAGTATGTTCAATTTCACCAATTCTATCCCACGCTGTAATTAAACATTTTGGTGTAGAAAAGAAGGGAAAACGACTAAATTGGCTCAAAAAGGTGTCGGTGGTTTTCAAGGTTTCGTCCATATCAAGCAACGGTTGCCTTTCCTGATGTAAGTCAGCTCGAAGTTGAGCTATACTTTCTAGAATGTCATTCAAAGAAGTGAGTTGTTGATCAAGACTAGTTTGCTGAGAGGATTGATGATTGAGGTTGTGATGTGGGGGCTCACGGTTATAGACACTAGGATGATAGCACGGTACTTTCTCAAAGATTTGCGACGGATCACAAAAAGAAGCATCGTGAGGGCCCCCACAAATATAGCACCATGGGTATGGAGAGAAACTGGGTGCCTCTTGTGGATAGCTATTATCATTTTCATAATTGTACCCCGGTTCTTGCCCGTGACCATACGGGTATCGAACTGGGCACGAAACATGCCAATGAGAATCGCTTCCACAATAGATGCACGGGGGAACATGAGGAGGTGGGTTCAAAAAGAGTGAATTAGTTGAGTTGCACAAAGGACAAAATCCGAATAGGAATTGTGTATTGTCGAGATCGTTTCCACACCGCTCACATGTACACCATTGACAAGAGTTGTTCCCAGATAATTGTTTCCCACACCGGACGCAATGAACATAAAAATCCATAAAGAAAAATAGATAAGCAAGAAGAATATTTTTGGTGCAAAACTTAGAAAAAGAAATGCTTTTTATGATTTTACAAATGTTTTTGTGATTTTTGAAAATTTTTGGACTTGAAAAATAACGTTCACAAGTGAACGGGTCCCAAAAGCCAACACGTCTCTCACAAAAAACCTTTAATCCTCACGAAAAGAGCCGGCAACGGCGCCATTTGATACTCTGGTTTTTGCTAGGTTCAATTGTTCTCTCGGAATCTCCTCCAATTGATTTCTGGTTGTGAGATTAGTTGTTCTTGGTGAAACAAATATTTTTGGTTTTGATAAAATAAATGTGCAAGACTTAAAAATAAATGACAAGTAACTAAAGCTAAAACTAGTTAAAACATAAACGGTGCAATATTTAAAACGTTAAAAGTAAATGACGTGAAATTAAATGACGTAAACTTAAAACTTAACGAAAAGTAAATTGACAATTAAATAAAAATGCTAAACGAAATTAAAATAAAACGAGAATAATTGACACTTTAACGAAAACAAAATATTAAAATAAAACAAAATACCAATCGGAATACACCCGATCGGAATCCAATCGGAATCTGATCGGAATGTCCCCATCGGAAAGAGCATGATCGGAATAATCAAAAATAACTCAATCGGAATGTCTAAAATTAAACTAATCGGAATGTTTAGAAAAGGGCCAGATCGGAATGTTACTATGAATCCAAATCGGAAAACACGAAAATGCATATGATCGGAATATAAAGAAAAGGTACAATCGGAATATTAAATCACTAAGCTAATCGGAATAATGAAAATGACTCAGATCAGAATTCACTTAAACAATCCCAATCGGAATGAGGTAAATCGTCCAGATCGGAATATATGAAAGATGGCATAATCGGAATAATATAAACCCTTTTCCGATCAGCAGATCGGAAAAAGGGAGCATGGTCGTAAAGTAAGATCGGAAAGGGGTTTTCCCTTTCCGATTTATATGGGATCCGAGACAAAAAGCAAGGGAAATAAGCTATTGAAATAAGCTAATGACCAAAACTAGAACGAATCCAAAGAGAGATGAACTCAATAAGCATGAATAACGACTTATCAAAACTTTAAATAAACAAACTTTTAAAATCAAAACATAAAAAGATGAACTTTTAAGCACGAAAAGATGAATGAACAACACGGATAAAATGTAAATCGCACCAAAAGCAAACAAAAATCAAGAAAGGAAGATGAGAGATTAAGACAAGAAAAGTAAAGATTAAAGCACAATAATTGAAAACTTACTTGAAAATTAAAATGGATTAAAAGTGTATAACAAATGATTAAAGTGCAAGAATTAAACTGACAAGAAATAAAAATGGTGGAAGTGGTGGTTTGTCAAACCACCCAACAACATAAAAATGAAGTAGGCCTAATCTATTTATAGGGGTGATTAGGGAGGAGCTTAGGAAGCTTCCTCCCTCTTTCCTCTTTGCCTTAATTGCACACTTAAGTCCTTTTCTTCTTTATCTTTTGTTAATCTTGGACTTTGTCTTGGGATTTCTTTAACTCGTCTTGATTTTTCTTTATAAATAAGACTCGAGTTCTTCGGCTTTTTAGTAAACTTCCGTCCTTTGACTTTTTCTTCGATAAATCTTCAGAATTGGTCTTGGACTTCCGTTCTTTTTCCACTCTTAATCTTTCGACTTCATCTTTCGTCTTTTTCTTCGATAAAAGCCCGTGAATGCCGTGTTTTCTCCACTTTTCACCTTTTCGTCCTAAATCTCAACAAAAACACAAACCACGCATAATTCCGACATAAATGACATAAAATACACGTTTTGGCTCGGTTATTATTGCAATTAAGTGGTAAAAAGGATGGGTGTTTTCACACCTATCATTCGTATCTACGTATACTTATTTACATATAATAATATAGAGAAAATATTTTTGTATTTATTTGAATTTTTAAGAAAATATAATATGTACGTAAAGACGATTGAAAACAATATATACAATATATTTTTGGTGTAATCTTTTAGGAAAAAGATTACTTTTGTATTTTTTTTTATTTTTCTTTGGTTCAATTCTTTACGAAGAGAATTGATTTTTATGATTTTTTATTTTTTATATTTTTATCTTTTTGATTTTTTTTATTTTTTTTATTAGCAACAAAAAATAACGTTCAGAAAGTGAACGGATCCCAAAATCCAATACATCTCACTAGAAACCGTCAATCTCACGAAAAGAACCGGCAGCGACACCATTTAATATTTCAATTTCAAGATCGTTTTTCTCGACTAAATTCGAATTGATTTAACGTTCTCAAGTGTGACTTAATTGTTTTTGGTAATAGAAATTGAATGGTATTCTATGTCTACTTGGCAATTAACACGTAAAAAGTAAAAAAATAATAATATACGTGATACGTACTAAGCTAAAAACAAATTGCAAATACCGCAATTAAACGCACAAGATATAAGACATGTAAAATGCCAATTTAACTACAAACACAAATTTATAAAATACAAAATATTAAACTATATCTATTTAAGTAATTCTATACTGACATTTTTAAAACTAAAAATTTGCTATAAACTATATGTGTTTACTAATAATAACCTGCTACAAATCTAACAGACCCAACAACTAACTAAGCCCAACAACTATGCTTAACTGACTAACGGTACTGTTACCTAAAAATACTAACAACATTGACTACTTAACGAGGTTGGACTGTGGCTGCTAAGTCATGTAACACTTTGAAGGACCTCGTTTGTATAATAATCAAACTTGATCAAAATCATAAACTCTTGCAAATTCAAATATACAGAAGCTCGAACTCATGAAATTCCTATTCCATATCTATACTTTTTCTACTTGGGAAAGCTTTCTACAACTAACTATCTAACTGATTAACAAACTTTAACTAAGTCAAATCTTACATACACTTGCACACTAGAATCATATTATCACTTAACTGCTTCTAACTAATAATCCCAAACACTAGGTTGCTGCTAAAATCATCAAACTCTTCTACTGACTTCGTAGCCTACTGTACCAAAGTGAATTTGACTTCAAACAATATACTAATGAGATGAACATACAAACTAACTAACTAATTAAGCTCTCAATGAAACAGTGGCTATAAACCAAAATTCAAGCACAAAAGTAAAGCAAATAGCTGCAAATTCAAACACTCCGTATCAAATGCTAAGATAGATGAAACAATCCACGTACAAAAATAGAATACAATCATGTACAAGGCAAGCAAATCAAACCAGTTGCAGCCATTAACATTTATAAGCTAAAAATGTGCAGTAAAGTAAAAACAAGAGCTTGACAGTTTTCGTCCAGGCCAGACCGTTGGTGTCGATGCTATTCTATCTGCATTACTCGATCCAAAAGAACTGTAATGCCACGGATCTGTTACAGTACCTGCAAAATATCAAACCAGCAGCCTATCCTGCAACAATAGTTGAACATAAGTTTACCTTCAAAAAAAACCTGCAAAAATATGGGAACAGAATACTGTGCTGGTAGGATAAACTATAAACTAATCAAAGTAATCTAAGACTATAAAGAATCCCGACTAAAAAGCTGAGTAACAAAAACTCATAAGCTGAGCTTATGAACTTTTAAGCTACAAAAACAGAGGCTTTGACTATTGTTAATAACAGTCTTAACATGAAACTTGTAAGACTAAGCTGGTCATAAACTGAAAGCACTGAATCATAAGACGAACTGGACAACTAAATTTAAACACGCTCATAATCTAATGAGATCTTTTTCAACAGTAAAGATTGAGAAGTGAAAAGCTTGAATTAGAAAATGTAATTTCATTAATGGTGAAAAGCTTAGTTTGTTACAACCAGCAACTGAAAACGTTAACAAAATTAACTGGATAACTACAACAGAATTAAAGGAGAATAGAAGTTGAGAAAACGTGAAAATTTCAATGGAGTAAAAATTGTTACAATTTTCAAACAGAAATTGTAACAGAATCTAAAATTGTATTACATAATTGAGTAGTAACTACTAAAATGAATGAGAGAACTAATCCTACTCCTAACCTAAAACTATCTAACTAATTATCTAACTAGGTAAAGTGGGGTGAGGGATAAATGAGAGGTATTTATAGGGAAGGAGTGGAGGAGGGAGAGGTAAGAGTGACGTGTTTGGACGAATTGTTGATTGACATCTGGCAGCAGTTTAATTAGGGTTCATCCATATTCAGGGGAATTGGGGGATTTTATTAGAAGGGATTTAATCGCAATTAAGTAGTGTAAGCTTGTAGAGAAGGCCAAAACGAGCAACTTTGATCTTTTAATCTTATCCTAAAAATGTCGCTAGCTCCCTTAATCGCTGATGATTATCTTTATGACGTATAGTCCCCAGCCGGGTCATGAACCCGGCCCACGGGTACTACCCGTGTTCGGCCCAACACGAATGGGTTGGATTAATATCATTTAAAGCTTATGGGCTTCGAATGAACAGTAGCCGCATACATGTGTGCGGCCCACGGCCCGTCGCGGCCGATACAGGGTTAGATAGAATCATAATCTTATTATGATTAGGATTTACCCAAAAGTGAAGGATATGCACTCACCATAATTAGAAGATAACAATCAAACTAATTATTTCACTTATCCTTTGCTTGGGGCCGAAGCATTGGTGACAGCCCATTAGGGTTTCACTGCCTATATAAGGAACCCCCAAGGGTTCCACAAAGGTAACACATTCTACATACTCTCAACTCCAATCCGATTGTTAAACCCTAACCGATTACTTACTCTCACGCTGGAGTCTAATCGTGGGATACATTCCCATGGTAAGCCTAACGCGTGTTGTTTTAGTGTGCAGGATCCTAACAAGACATTTCACTTGGTGCAGGAGCCAGAACCCAGCCAACCCGAATTAAGCCTAATTCGGGTCTAGCAAGGATCATCCAACTTTTGTATCAACAAGTTGGCGCCATCCGTAAGACCCATACACTAAGCTAGAGCAAATCTCATCTCGATCTCTCTCGATGATGAAAGGACATCCGCAAGAAAATCCCAGGAACACGAACCCTGCGAATCGGAAGTCCACAGGGGACGGGATACTCATCCCTACTCAATCCCCTAGCAACCAAACAGGTGGACCGAATAACTGTAGTGTTTTTTCAATGGGTGGGGTAGGTACGTCCGCTAATACCCACCACCAACCTCAACTATGGACAACCCTGATCCAGGGAGTGCGCCTAAGGCCCCCAACAAGGAGCCGTGTAGGCCGTCAACTGAAGAAGAAGTGGAAGTCGAACCACTTAGTGGGGAAGACCTCGCTCGGGTTCTCACGCAGAACTTTGAGAGGATCGTCCCGGGTATTGCGTCGAGGCTAAACCTAGGTAGGAACCTCCAATCTAGGCTTAACTTTTGCAGGGCCGTGCCCGACACTTCTCTTCAGAGGAAGAAGAGGGCTCAACCCCAGGAACGAAACCTCTTTGAGGAGAATTCCCAACCTCAGAATGTGTTTGAACGCATAGGGGACCGTGTTATGCAGGAACTACTGCAGAGTCTTGAAGAAGGAGATAGATCCGACGATTCAGCCGAACAGCCGGACTTGGAGTTAACCAGAACTAATCACCGCACAAGCGTGTGGGATAGGGTGAATTTCGGGAAGAAGGCTCCTAGCTCTTCTCGCAAGAGCGATCCTCAACCGAGGAGCGGGGCACCGCCCCCTTCCCCCGGTCTCTCAGGAGAAGATTCGGATGACCATCCACCCAAGTGTCGCCGATCTAGGCGTACTCCTCCATTGTTGTCGGACGATGGGGGGTACTACGGTGTCCCATATTATCGTGAGGCGAAAGAGGAAGATCTCTCCCGCCCATGGTGTGACCCCAATCTCACCCGTCCATGGTGTGATCCCAGGGAAGATCCTTTTACTCTCCGCATACGGAATTACTCCGAGGATAAGAAGCGTCGCATGCCAGCGTGCGTCAAGACTTATGATGGGTCTGGTGATCTGGATGATCACCTAATGATATTTGACACGCAGGCGAAAATTGAACGATGTCCCATGCCCATATGGTTCCAGATGTTCAATTCACCCTTGATTGGCAACGCCCGTGATTGGTTTGAGGGACTTCCTCCCCGAAGCATTGATAGCTTCACTGAGCTGCGCACTGCGTTAAAAAACAATTATACTCGGCGAAAGAAGTGTAATAAGGATCAGGTCTCATTGGAAACCGTCAAGCAACGGCCGGGAGAATCTACGGAGGCCTTCACAGAACGCTTCAATGACGAGTGCACGCGCACAAAGACAATGCCGGAACTCCTAAAGATTTCCGATTACATGCATGCCATATCAGACAGGGAATTAATTAGGCGCCTCAATGACAAGCGATCGGAGAGGTATGACGACCTCATGGAAAGGGTGATGAACTTTATAGAAGGAGAAACCGCGGTAGCCGCGGCCTATCCTACAAAGGGAAACAACTATCGATCGAACGACCAGTCCAGGAGACAGTCGGGTGGTTAAAACAACCAAGGAAGTGGAAGGGGCTCGGACTACAAGAGCCAAAAAAAAGGAGGACGGTCAGAGGACTAATTCATCCCCTTAAAGATGACTTATCGGGACATCTTGTTGACAGAAGGGGAGAACTTCCCAAGACCTCCCCCAATGACGACTCCGGTGGACCGACGTCAAGGAAATCACTTTTGAGAATTCCACAACGACAAGGGCCACGGCACGGAGGAATGCATCCAACTCAAGGAGCACATTGAGTCACTGATCAAGTCAGGCAAACTCAAACACTTGGTCAAGGAATAGAAGGACGGAAAGGATAACAAAAAGCACGATAAGATGGATCCTCAAAAGGATACACCTTCGACTATATACATGATCCAGTCCTGGCAGCGCCGCACAAAGCAGAAAGTTAGTCAAAAATTTTCACGCGGCAGAGAAATCTCATTCCCTCCGATTACGGCAAGTGACGTGGCCGATGCACCTCTCACGATTGAGGTAAGCATTAGGACACACAATGTTCGTCGTATGTATGTGGATGGAGGGTCATCGGCGAAGGTGCTATACAAACACTGTTTCGTATAGCTGCGGCCAGAAATAAGAAGCCAGTTGGTACCGGCCACGTCGCCGCTCATCGGCTTTAGTGGAGACACCATCTGGCCAATAGGACAACTGCGTCTGCTAGTGACCATTGGGAATGAAGAGCATTCCACCACGGCATTGATGAACTTTATGGTGATACGCTCACACTCTCCATACAATGGGATCATAGGAAGACCAGGCATCTTGGCCATACGGGCAGTACCCTCCACGGCTCACGGAATGATTAAATTCCCCGTGGAAGGGGGAATTGTCACCATCTACAACTCAATCATACCAGCGTCCGAATGCCACACTGTGGAAACACCAGCCCCACCTGTTCCCGTTAATAAGGGATCACCACCCCCCAATTGAAAGGTGGCAATCCATCCCGATTATCCGGAACAAGAGGTGTCCATAGGGGGAACGCTCTCGGATTGTGGCAAGAGGGACATGTGCTCTCTCCTAAAAGCAAACCTGGATGTATTCGCATGGGAGCCCAAGCATATGACAGGCGTGCCGCGTGCGATTGAAGAACATAAACTTCAAATCCGCCAGGGGTATCCTCCTGTTAAGCAAAAGAAGCGTGGTCAAGCATCAGAACGCAGCCAAGTAATACTGGATGAAGTACAAAAATTAGTATACGCAGGAATTAAGCGTGAGGTATACTACCATGAGTGGTTATCCAACCCGGTCATGGTCAAGAAGCATGACGGGAGCTGGCGCATGTGCGTGGACTTCACGAACCTGAACAAAGTTTGTCCGCAAGACTGCTATCCGTTTCCAGAGATTGACTGGAAGGTGTAATCCCTATGTGGGTATCCTTTCAAGTGCTTCTTAGATGCGTACAAAGGTTACCACCAGATCCAGATGGCGGAAGAAGATGAGGAGAAGACGGCGTTTCATACTAGTCAGGGCGTGTACTGTTACACAAAAATACCATTCGGACTAAAGAACGTCGGGGTAACATATCAACGACTTATTGATAAATCCTTGGACTCACAGATAGGCCGCAACGTTGAGGTCTAAGTTGACGATCTAGTCATCAAAAGTCACACGGGGGAGGCACTTCTCTGTGACATCCAAGAGACGTTTGACACATTGAGGAGAATCAACATGAAACTGAATCTAAAAAAATACACGTTTGGGGCGACTAAAGGGATGTTCCTTGCATACATGATCGGTCCAAATGGAATGAAGCCTTGCCCGGAAAAGACAAACGCGGTGATACAGTTACCATCTCCTCAGACGAGAAAAGAGGTACAATCACTGAATGGAAAGCTATCCGGGCTAAACTGGTTCTTGTCGAAGTCCGCGGAGAAATCACTACCTCTATTTAAAACACTCAAGAAGTGCATCAAGAAGGGGGATTTTCATTGGACGATGGAATTTGAGGAAGCTTTTTGTCAACTTAAACAACATCTCGTAGCTCTTCACATGCTAGTGGCTCCCCGACCTAAGGAAGAGCTCATTATGTATCTATCGGCTACACACGGAGCAATAAGTGTAGTACTTATGACGAATAGGGACACAGTCCAGAACCCGGTCTACTTCATAAGTAGAACACTGCATGGGCCGGAGTTGAATTATTCTTCTATGGAGAAGTTGGTGTTAGCATTAGTATTCGCCACAAAGCGGTTATGCCGGTACTTTCAGACGCACCCAATTGTGGTTATTACTGATCAACCAATCAAGCAAATCATCTCCAAACCAGACGTGCCGGTAGGCTACAGAAGTGGAGCATTCTGTTAGGAGAGCATAACATCTCCTATAGACCAAGGACAGCGGTCAAAGGCCAAATCTTGGCAGATTTCTTGTTTGAGAAGCCAGATGAGGATGGACAGGTCGTACAACGAGAGGAAACTCCAGCAGAACCATGGGTCTTGTTTTCTGACGGATCCTCGTGCACGGACGAGTCATGAGCTGGCCTCATCCTTACGAATCCAGAAGGAATGGAGTTTACCTACGCCCTGCGCTTTGAATTCACAGCCACTAATAATGAGGCAGAATATGAAGCGTTGATTGCGGGTTTAAAAATCGCCGCTAGAATGGGAGTCCGCAACCTTGAGGCTTACGTGGACTCACAGCTTGTCGCGAACCACATTCTAGGAGGTTACATAGCCAAGGAGGATAACATGGTTCGATACTTGTAGAAAGTCAAGTCACTCATAGCTACTTTCAGCAAGTTTTCTATCAACCAGGTACCAAGAGGTGAAAACAAGAAGGCAGATGCTCTTAGCAAAATTGCGTCTACAAGTTTCGCCCACTTATCCAAGAAAGTCTTGGTAGAAATACTAAAGGAAAAGTCTATAACAGGAGGGGAAATCGCAGCTATAGTTGAGGAAGATGGGCCTACGTGGATGACCCTGATCATCAGCTATTTAACGGATGAAACCCTTCCAGATGATGAAAGGCGGCACGCCGTATCAGAAGGAAATCGTAGCACTTTGAGCTTCGAGAAGGTATTTTGTACAAGCGGCCTTTCTTACAGCCGTGGTTGCGGTGCGTCGGGCCACGACAGGCTGCCGATGTAATCAGTGAGATACATGAGGGGTCATGCGGCATGCACGCAGGACCCCGATCCGTAGTAGCACGAGCTTTACGCACAGGATATTATTGGCCTACTATGCATAGGGATGTACGTGACATGATTCGTAAGTGTAGTGATTACCAAGTGCATAGGTCGGTGCCATGACATCTGCAGCAAGAAATGACACCCATCACATCCCCATGGTCATTCTATAAATGGGGGATTGACATTGCATGGCCTTTTCCAGTTGCTGCAGGGGGAGTTAAGTTCTTGATTGTGGCAATGGACTACTTTACACGCTGGATAGAAGCTAAAGCGGTCAAATCCATTACGGGCAAGCAAGTTAAAAAGTTTGTTTGGGAAAATATTGTGTGCCGCTTTGGCTTACCAGGAGAAATCATCTCGGATAACGGGAAACAGTTTGCGGACAATCCATTCAAGGATTGGTGCGCGACATTAAACATCACGCGGCGCTTCGCATCTGTTAAGCACCCACAGACTAATGGTCTTGTGGAGCGGGCAAACAGAAGCTTAGGCGAAGGCATCAAGGCACGCTTGGACGAGCAAAGTGTCAAATGGGTAGACGAGTTGCCGCATGTTCTATGGGCGCATAGGACTATGATTAAAACAGCCAATTGGGACACTCCATTCGCGTTGGCCTACGGGACCGAGGCTATTATACCAGCAGAAATTGGGATGCCAACCATCCGCACGACGGAGGTTAATGTCGTCACGAACGATGAGCAACTCCGGATTAATCTAGATTTGTTGGAGGAGAAAAGAGAAATAGCGGCCATCAATGAGGCCAAGTCCAAGGCACGCATGAAGGCTTACTACGATGCCAAGGTTAAAGGTGTTTCCTTTCGATCGGGAGATTTTGTTTATCGTGCTAACGAGGCAAGTCGCGCGGAGAATACAGGAAAGGTGGGCCCAAGTGGGAAGGGCCGTATGAGGTTACGGAAGCCTTAGGACGGGGCGCGTACAAGTTGCGTGATATGGATGGCCGTGACCTGGAGCGCACATGGAATATCTGCAATCTTAAAAAATTCTATCTTTGAAAGGCTACGGCTTCCGCATGGACACTTCGCTACATAGTTGGCTTCAATGAAGATCCATGTATTCTTTTTTGTTTTATTGCTTTCTAGGTTCTATTTGTTTTAGGATTTTTATATTTTTTCAAAAAAAAACAAAAATCGTAAACGTTCTAATAAAACGTCGTGGTGCCTAGCTAGCTCCACGACTCGTTCTTTTGCAAATTATTGTCATATTTTTTTGATTCCTTGTGCAAATTATCGTCTTATAGATTTAGTTATTATTTCTATCATATGCTATCTCTTATTCATATGCATTCTTTCAAAACCGTACATGTACTATTCGCCTCCAAGAGAGGTAAGAGGATTAAGTGAACCTAATAATTCAACTTGTCACCTAAGAGGGATGCAACCCCAATGACGTGGATCATGTATCCTTGCTAGACACCTTATTCATAAGACGTTGTAATAAGTTTCTACATGCCGCACTTACGTAGTGTTGTGCATAGCCTTGGTTTTATTCTAGGTAAGACGTGACATGTCATGCAATATAGATACAAGATATCTATGGAAAATAAACAAGTTTCAAATTCAAAAAACAAACCAGCCGTGGTCATCTCAGACTTACATAAATATAACAAGTTATAACAATATTGTCACTTCTAGCCGTGTACATGCACGGACGAATAAGGTACGAATATTTGCAATATAAGTTACAGAGGTGGTAGGAACTCTCCTATTTCCCTCTTTCCTTCGGCAATCAAGGCCCGGAGGACCTCGCCGTGAGCATTTTACCGTCCTGGGCCCTAGTCATGTTGGCATCCAACGCCTCAACTAAGAGCTTCTCACCCTTTATCACCTTCAAGGTAGAGTCATATGTTGGCAGGGTCAGTTGGATGGGGTTGGCTGTGAGCTTAGCCATGACTGTCTCGTTGGGAGCATCCTTCAGCGACTCAAGGTCGTCTAGGAATAGGTGCTAGATTTCCCCAAGGGCGGCCATAGAGGCGGTCATCTTATCTTCAGCCAGAGGGTTATGGTAGGCGTGTTGGGTGATGTCTTCATTTTTGCTTATCAACTCCACAGCCTTGATCAAACCCTCGTGCCTACCACGATCAATATCGTCCGATACAACATTCACAAAAGCCTGCAACAAGTAAGGAGCCTCCGTTACCTGGGTCACGGCAAGGCGCATCCCATGGCCCACCATCCATCTACGCCCGGCTATGGCCGTGAGCAAGGGAGGGCACAACACTTCGTCACAGTCTGTTGCTATCCTGCTCAGTTCTCCCTTTGCTACCGCATCTCGCTCTTCCATGATAGTCTGTGCATGGGTGAGTTCTTCCTTGAGCGTAACGTGTTCTTAAGTAATGGTGAAAGCTTGTACTGTTGCGGCTTTAGTGGCGGCTTCGGCTGCGGATACCTGTAAATAATACTTGGAATTACTACAAGACAATATGGGTATTATGTGAACAAATGAGTATCAATAGAACCGCGTACATTCTCATTGGATGCAGCTAGGAGGGATTCCAGCTCAGCAATGCGTCCCTCGCGGGAATTTGCGTGGTTGGCTTGTTCCTTGACTGTTGATTCCGCTACAACCAAGGCTGTCTGTAAGGACGTTATAGTCTTCTCATGTTTTTCCACCAGTTCCTCTCTGTGAGCAATCCTCCTCTCAGCACGGCTCACGTTGGCTAAGGCTCCTTTCAGACGGCGCCGTAGGGCCGCGCCGACTGTCACCTGGTGCGTCGTGGCTACATCATACTGCTCCAGCAACATCTCGTGCTCGAGTTAAGTCTTGTGCCAGCGCTATAGGAGTTATGTGTTCCATAAATTCTTTGCACTCAGACTCCGCCTCTAATCTTGTTAAGATGGACAAGTTCTAGGCTGGATGAAGGTTGGTGTCAGGTCCCTTAGAGCGTGGCTCCTCTTCATGAGTTAAAGGAGGGGATGAAGGTCTCATTGATATCACGGGTGAGGGTTCCCTTTCCTCCTCCTTCTCCTACGCTACTATTGACGGATCCGCCCTGCTACTAAAAAACACTTATGAGTTTTTTTGTTAATGGATTATGTCCTAGGAAGTATGGCCGGCACTTACATTGTGTCAGTCAAAGGTCCTGTGGTAGAAAGAGCCACGACATTCACAAGAGTTGCTTTCCAGACTTGGTCATCCACATGCGACGAGGGGTTTTCTTGAGGCATGGTGGTACTGCTTCCCTCTTGGAATTGTGGGTGGTCCTGCCTTAGTCTCTTTTGGGGAGCATTTTATTCCCCCGCCTCAGCCTCCACGATTTTGGCCACTTTCCTGGTGGTCTTGCGCTTTCTGGATTTGGCCTTTGATGGTTAGGGGGTCCAAAATCCTGTATTGTTTCATCTTCTCCGCCGTCACAATTAATGGATGGATATGTGTGTTGTTCCCCTTCATCTTGGTGCAGTACGACATTCTCCAGCAGCAGCTCCTCACCGTCTTCATTATGTAAATCTAAGGGGGCTTCTGAATCACGGGCTCTTCCTCATCCGACCACTGCTCAGTCGTTTCTTCCAAATGGATGGTCATGTTAGCAGTGGCAGCCAGTAGGGGGGTTCGCCTTCTTTCAATGGTCGCGACCCTTGAGGAACTTTGCTTGGATCACCTTGGCGTAATAATCCGAACAGCTTCATCTTTGCGGACATTTACATACATATGGGTTAGTAATTTCACAAGTACTGTAGGACACGTTCGCATCTAAGATATAGAAGACCTACCCTGTCTACGCTTTGTCAGAAAGCATGGATATATATCCTCTCTCCCATAATAGTTGCGGCTGATCCCTACTAGGCAGAGGAAGTGCTCCGGCAGGCCCTTATGGAATTCAGTGCGGTGGGTGTCTAAAATTTTTAAGTCCTTACTGCTATAGTCCTTGGATGAAGGAGGGTAGTCAAAGCGCACTTTGGTTTTACGAACAAATGGGGCGGGGAATACTTTCTCATCTACGAAAAAATAGTGGTCGTACCAAATCTTCAGGGAATCTAAGGGTTTCTTATAAGTCATGGGGGCGGTCGCGAATCGTTTCTTAAACGATAGCCATCCATTCACCATTTGGGGGGAGTAAAAAGCCCTAAATAGATTCACGGTCGGGGTTACGTCACATGTATAGTAGGTAATCTCAAACTGGTTGATCTTACACGCCCCTATGCAATGAAGTTGGGTTATGTGGAAGTCGTAGTACAAAAGAACATCTACTAGGAACCTAGACAGGGGGATGTGGTAGTTAGCCGAGTCAAATAGGCGCGTATACACGCCTATCTTTCCTCTCGGAGCGTCCGTAATAGCTTCACCATCACCTGGATAGGTGGGGTGTATGCTTTCGGGAATGTAATACTTCGACAGAAAGTCTATGTATTTTTCCGCAGGCATCACATTTAGGACGTCCGTGATGATAGGGCTATCTTTCACCATGATTTATAAAAAGGATTAGAAAGGCGCGGTGATCTAACATGCGGTGGTGAAAATCCGTGGGATAAGAAGAGAAGGAATGAAGAATTGAGCTCAAATATAACAATGCCGGAAAAGGGTATAAACTGTGTGTTTACACAGTAGCACACACCAACTCTTTTATAGGGTTTCCTCGATTTACGAGGTAACATGGATGTTTGACACGTGTAATCCACTACGCCTATCTAACGTGGGGGTTTTTGACACTTCCTAAACGTCAGAAGGGGCTCACGGGTCATTTCTTAACCATTTTTACGTGGCTCAAGCGTGGGCCTGACTGGTGCACTTTTGCAGACAAGGCGTCCGACTAATGACTGCCATTAATGCATTCATTAATATTGTCCCGGCCGGCCTTTCTTGAAGCGGGTATGTGTGAGACAACAATGTTTACGGGATATTCATTAGTCTAGAGGTCACGCCTACGACTATAACAACTAGACTGGGGGGACATGATGACGTATAGTCCCCAGTCGGGTCATGAACCCGGTCCACGGTTACTACCCGTGTTCGGCCCATCACGAATGGGTTGGATTAATATTATTTAAAGCTTATGGGCTTCGAATGAACAGTATACGCATACATGTGTGCGGCGCACGGCCCGTCGCGGCCGATACAGGGTTAGACAGAATCATAATCTTATTATGATTAGGATTTACCCCAAATTGAAGGATATGCACTCACCATAATTAGAAGATAACAATCAAACTAATTATGGCATTTATCCTTTGCTTGGGGCCGAAGCATCGGTGACAGCCCATTAGGGTTTCACCGCCTATATAAGGAACCCCCAAGGGTTCCACAAAGATAACACATTCTACATACTCTCAACTCCTATCCGTTTCTTAAACCCTAACCGATTACTTACTCTCACGCCGGAGTCTAATCGTGAGATACATTCCCACGGTAAGCCTAACGCGTGTTGTTTTAGTGTGTAGGATCCCAACAAGACATTTCACTTGGTGTAGGAGCCGGAACCCAGCCAACCCGAATTAAGCCTAATTCGGGTCTAGCAAGGATCATCCAACTTTTGTATCAACAATCTTGATGACGTGGCAACTTCTAACTGGTCTTCATTTGTTCACACGGATCATCATCTACTTAATGAAATATGATTGGAGGAACTCATTTGATACAAGTGATAACAAATAATACAGTCCCATTGGTACATCTGTCCTAAAGCTTTCTAACAATGATAGATTAGGTCCTTGTAGTTGGATTTCTTTGGCATTTTTGTATTCTATTGTTATAATCTTGGAATAATTGCACTTTCAGCCCTTCAATCTTCAAAAATATGGCCAATAAAGTCCTCGAAGCTTGTTTTGTATTTTTCTTCAGTCTTTTCTCAGATAATTCTCGTAAAAGCGTGTATTTGTTCCAAATGTATATGAATTGCCTGCAAACACTCAAAAGCACAAAATACGCGTAATTTTGATATTACATTTTAATATAATGTATTGGCCGTGTTTTAAGTGTTTTTAGGTTATAAATGATGAGTGTTTTCACACTTATCATTGATCCAGTGTATTAGTGAATACTTGGATTAGTCTTGTGTAAATCCATTGTATATGTGTATACATGGATTTGTCTTGAGTAAATCCAAGTTACATGTGTATAATAGGATATGTCTTATTGAGGTGTAATAAGTCTTGTGTGTTAGCTCTCACTAAACTACAAACTGATGTGTGTATGTGTCTTGTGAGTTCTCATTAAACTTTAAAGTGAGGAGTCGTGAAGATTGGTTCTAGCTTTCGATTAGAACTCGGAATCTAGCCTTGTGTCAGAAAATGGTGAAGTAGGCGACGTGTGTAGATTAGTCCTAGCGAAGATTAGGTCTCGCCATATAGCTTAGTGTCGAAAAATAATGTAAGCGACGTTGTAAGGTTTTCTCCGCCAAGAAGGGAGCTTGTGGGTAGAATGGAAATCTCGAGTAAGGTGTACTCGAGGAGTGGAGTAGGAACGAAGAGAGAGTTTTGTTGCCGAACCACTATAAATCTTGGTTTCGTACCTTAGGTTGTTTCTTTCCTTAGTCTTTACTTATGATTTCATTCTTACCTTTCATTTCATTGTAACTAGATATTGTTAATGTATTAGAATTGAACCTAACAACCATGAAACTAGTTTTCAAGTAAAAGATAATTTTGGGACAAAGCTAATTGAAAGGATTTTTAATTAGGACCTTTAAACAAGAGAAACTATTCAAACCCCCCCCCCCCCCCCCTTCTAGTTTCTACATTAGTTGTCCTTGTTTTCCCGGGGGATTTGTCGGCGTAGGTTCAACTCCTTATTCTGCCATACTATGTGTTGCGTTCTTTCGTGCCCATTTATAGCCATCAGCGATGTTCACATGAGAGAGATAGGTATCAGTTTGAAAGTATCTCTTGTGCTATTCATAAATGCAGGAATCCTGTAAAAATACTTGGTTTAGTGGTTGATCGTTTAGCCGAAGCAAACCCATCTTCGGTGGGTGAAGAAATAAAAACCATTTGATGAAGTTAACGTGTTCTAGTGCAAACGCAAGCTAGTTGATGAGCATTTTACCGCTTCTATTAAGGTTCTTAGATCCTCTGGTGTCACTCCATCTACTCCTCAAACTTTTCACGATCTCGAGGCCAAGCATCCTTTTGCCTCACCTCCGACCTTGTCTTCTTCTCGACTTGGTGAGGATATCCTTTCTGTTGAAAAAGACTTAAGTATACATGGTACAAATGGAATTGAGAAGGAGCTCTTCCCTTTTTGGGGTGCATTATAGTAGAGTCTATGACTATATTTTTCCGTTAATGAGGAATAGTGTTGGGAATAATTTTAGTGCAAATTATATTTTGCACTACTAGTATTCTTAATTTTGGTAGTTATATCTTGTAATACCCGCTCCGATAAAGTGACTAAGTTTCACGTTACGGTGTCATATCAGAAACATATAAAGTCAAGGTCCAAATAAAACCTAATTATTAATGTTAAAGCTGTAAAAAATTGAATTTAAATAAACTCACTAAAACTAAAAAGAAAAACTAAAAGTTAATAAAAATATTTCAAATTGAATATTAAATTAAAGAGTACAAAAATTTTAGCATAATAACAAAAACTTTAAAAAATATAGTGAATATAACTTCACTATATTGCTGCGGGGATCGAGTCGAGCTCATGACTCGGTTAACAAAAACGAGGTGCCTTGTGGGGGAGTCCCATACATTCTATCTTCTTTATATTTTCTAACACTAATAAGGCTTGATCTTTTCAAGCTCGTGCTCGTGTTTTGTTGTGTTGTGAATCTTAGGTATGACCCTAATCATTAAAGACTCTCGTGTTCGGTTTTTGCCGGTCCACTTGATCTTCCATTCTTTGATTGTCAAAAGGGGCACACTCGCAATCCTTTGATTTTTATCGACTAACGTTTTATCTTGAAGCATAATTAATAAACGGCTTATAGATTTGCGTGCTCTTACCATGTTAGGACTTTTGCATTAGACTCTTCGTGTTTTAGCAAGGGGGTGTTACTTTTGAGCTAAGAAACATTGAGGACAATGTTTGGTTTTAGCATGGGGGAGTAAATCGATATAATCGCTTGCAATTGCTTTTGTCGTGTCTAAACGTAATCGTATTTCTCGTTTTCATAAATTTTTTAAAATTGTTAGTGTTATTTTAAGAAAATAAGTGCTTTTGACACAAATGTAGGCTTTCCGTTGGTGAAAGAAAAATAATTTTTGACTCGACTCGGTTTTTACCTTAGCTTTTTCCTTAACGTGTTTAAATCAAGTTTTGCTAGACTTTTATGTAGGGAACTTTAAAATGCGAAAGTCTTAACTCATACGGGTTTAAGAACGAGAACTTTTCGCAAGTTCCTATAATTGATCTTAGAAAGTCGTTTATCAAGGGAACTTTAAAATGAAAATTCTAAAACTTGAAAAAGTCTAAGAAGATGCAAGATCCTATAGATGACTTGAAAACCCAAAACATTGATTTAATAGGCTAAGTATCCATTAATTTCACATTTTTGAAATTTTACAA
This sequence comes from Glebionis coronaria, assembly GCA_025667525.1. Classification (NCBI taxonomy): domain Eukaryota; kingdom Viridiplantae; phylum Streptophyta; class Magnoliopsida; order Asterales; family Asteraceae; genus Glebionis; species Glebionis coronaria. The sequence continues at coordinate 567,426 of JANFOE010000459.1, forward strand.
TATGGAGAAAAAAAGATGATAAAGTTTAATCATAAGTCTTTAAAGCTAATTCTTCCTTGTATAAGTACTTTTGTGTTTGATTTAATCTCCTCGTATTTATTTTTCACGCTTGAAAAATTTATTGCTTAATAAATGAAGTTTTTAGCGGTTTAGGCTTAATATCTTAACTCGTAACTCTTGCTTTTTCTTCCCTTGTAATTAAAGTGAGAACACATTAAGGGTGTCAGCATCATGGACTTTTGATCATAGGATTGCGGAAATTTGGCTTACTATACATATCATATTAATTAGAAGAATAAATAAAAACATGTTCTCTATGAGCCTTCGGGTGGGAGTCATGTAGCATTAACCTTGTCATTAGAGCCTTAGGGTGTATGGCATGGTGACGTGTTTAATAAAAATTGATTCATCATCATGAGACATAAGGTGGGATGGTGAATGTCAATTCCCTTGTTTTTGTCCAAGGAACCTTCGGGTGTGGATTATAAATAAGGAGCACTTTTACACCTTAAAGAGCCTCAAGGTGCTATGATGTATGATGAGACTGCAATTATACATAGTCTCATCCTCCAAAATGGGCTTAAAATGCATTAAATATCATTAAAATGCCAAATGTATGCTCGTGTTTGTTGCTTGTGTATTTTAGGTACGGATATTGAGGAAAAGACAAAAAGGACACAACAATCAATCAAAAACGAACACGGGAAACGAAGCCGCACAATGAACCGGACCCGAATCATGAATTTCTATTTAAGTCCTTGAAGTTTTGAAGACTGGCAAGATTAGTCCCTCAAGAATTGAAGACTTGTCATTTTATACCCCTGTAAATCCTCAAAATTACTTGTGGGTCCCTAAAATATCAAGTATTTACAAGTTTAGTCCTTGGAATATGAAGAAATTACAAGAGAAGTCCTTGAAACATGTTTGAAAATTGTTTGGGCCAAAAATGACAAACTGCCCAAAGATATTAACAAAGGAAATGGGAAAATTCTGCTTGAAACTTGGTTTAGCAACAAAATGTAAACTGAGGGACCAAAAGTGCTCAGACACCCCAAACTTTCCCCACCAATCACTCTTCCATCTCACCTCCACCAGCCAACCATATTCTCCCACGTCACATCCTCCATCCCAGTCACCATCCACTACCCTTTTTAAATAAATCAGATTTGAAAAAATCTTTTTTATTTACTTTTCCCACTAAACACTTTTACATAACCCAAATCAGATCTAAACCCCTTTTCTAATCTTCCCAAGAACACACGAACCCTAATCCCTAATTATGCCTAAACAAAGGGGTTTTGGTTATTGGTTTCCAGAATGTTGATTGATATTATCCTCACTCAAACCCACCAAAAAAATCCCCATCCCGTGACCACCTAATGGGTCCCCCATGTCCCCTGCTTCACTCTTTTTGGCAAAAAGAGAATCCCTAAGTCCTCCAACGGTTCTGATGCATTTCCTTGGTCCCAAAGCTTGAGTTGGACGACTAAGATCAAAGCAACACAGCCTGTCCATCACATGATCATTTGACCAAGGACCAAGAATTCAAAAAAAGCATATTCTGAAGAATCAAAGGGCATTTAGGGCTTTTCAGTGATTAGGGTTTCAATAGTTCTAGAATTTTCTATCAGTTGTATAAATGGGACGGCTTGTGTCCCATTTTCATTTTGTTCCAGAATTTAGTCCTTAACTTTGTAATTCCTTTTGATAAATAAAAGTTGAGTTTTTCTTAAATGAATTGTAATACCTTTTTATCTTATGAAAGTTGGTGTTTGTAAGGTTAAATTCTGAGTTCCACCTATTTGATTCGTATTTTAGGTTCAAGTTTATTGTTTCAAAAATAATTCCATTTTACAAAGATTGTGAAAAAGTTGTTGTTTTGATAATATCTTGTTCCAAATATTTGGTTTCCAGAGCTGTTAGTTCTTGTTTGAGGTTTATTTCCAGAAGTTTTAAGGTTTCAAGTTTTGAGATTTAAGTTGTGTTTCAAGTTTGTTCAAGTTTTAAAGGTTTTGGGAAAGTTTTTAAGAAAATACAAAAAGAAATCAGTGGTCATTTAATTATATCTGTTCATGTGGGTTAATCTTAGCAGGATTATTGGAAGCTTGAGCTTGTTTTGCTAGCTCATAAGCTCGATCAATCCAAGGCATGGATGTATGCCTTGGAGGTTTGTCTAAATCCCTTTTATAATTTGTTTTTTTTTCCTGCCATGAATCTGATCTGATTGATTGTTTCCTGTTCTATTTGGTTTAAAAAGTGTGTTTATGCATGATTAGATTAGTTAGAATCTATTTGGTTGAGTTTTGAATAGATTTTGTGTGTTTAAAGTGAAATCAGGATTTAAAAGGGTGTTTGGGATAAGGATTTTAACTGATTTTGGTGACAAGAATTAGGTTATTTTCAGCTCAAACATTCTCATTTGGATAGTATTAGGTGTGTTTAATACTTATTTTCTAGCTTGGTATGATAAAAACAAGATTGCATGCTCTATTTTTGGTAAAACAAGTAGAAAAACAGTAGGGTCATAAATCTATCTTATTTTTGTAATTTTTTGAGGTGTAATCTTGTAGTCTGTTAAGATTAGGTTAAATCTAGGACAGAGTTTTGATTTGGGGTAGTTTGGGGGTAGGAATTGAGTGAATTTTGGTGATTCAAAACTCACCCATTTGCCAAAAAGTTCAGCAGTACTTGCCCTTGAATGTTTCTGTGTTGAGGTGACTGTATTTGACCTTGTATGTGTGATTTTTGAACTTGGACCTGTGTGTTTTATTGTATAATTGACTCCCCACAACCCAACTGATTGTGGGGGTGCCCTTGTATCCAAGCAAAACAAAAAATCCAACAGGTTACAAGCTAAAACATGCCCAGATCTCTCTTTTTTGTTATAGCAGTGGGAACTAAGTTACCCCTGCTAGTATTAAAGTTCCCTCTGCCAAGCATCTGGACAAAAACAGTTAAATGTCATTGTTAGTTTCTCATTTTTTTTGTCTCTAGTGCCCTAAAATAGGTTTTAGGACTTCAAACCAATTTCATAATTTTTCTTATTTCATTTTTGATTTTTCAGGTTATTTTATTTTATTGTCACTGTTCACTTAATATTTTTTACATTAAATAGCATTTTAAATCACTTTTTAATTTCTGATTTTTTGTCTTTTAGTGGTAAAATTAAATATTTTTCAGTTTTAAAATTTTTCTTAGATTTAGAAAAAGATTTTAAGATTTTTAGTTTAAAAAGTTTTTACTGTTCACTTTTAAATTAATTTTAATAATTAATTTAGCTTAATTACGGTTTTAATTATAATCAGCTTTGTCTTTTAGTGCAAAATTTTATATTTTTCAAACTTTTTCAATTTTCTACTGTTCATTAGTATAATTTAGGATTTTTAAAATTGTCAAATTATTTTTGGCATTATTTTATTATTTTTTATGATTATTTTGGTTTAAAAATAGTTTTTAGTGATTTAAAAATAGAAAAATAGTTTTGAAAATTTAGGAAAAATACTTTTTAGTCTTTAAATAATATAAGTAACTTATTAGTTCAATAAAATAATATTTTGGACATTTTGTTAAATATATTTAATTTTAGGGCTTTAATTAGCATTAAAAATTGAATATTTAATTAATAAAAGGTTTTAAAATATTTTTGTTGAATTTTTATTCTTATTTATATAATTTTAGACTTAGTTTAATCTTTTAATAAATTTTTAGGTTTAATTTTTAATTTGGTGCTTTTTACGGTTTTACGTGAACGACCTTTTCGTCTTAGTGTAATCCGTCATCGTAACCGTCATTCTCTTCTTACCCCATTTCTATTTTCTTTTCTCATAACAATAAAATCACAAAGATAACCATTTCATTATACAACGCACTAGCCTCCTAGAGAACGAACTCATTTTAGGGGTCATTTACACACGGTTTTCCTAAATCGTCGTGCTTACCCTATTTTGGTACTCTTTCCCTAAAGGGTATACAAAAACACAACCATCATTTTTGGCGCCGCTGCCGGGGAGGCGTGTTGTGTTTTGATTTGAACATTGTTGTTTTTCTATACTAGCCATAATAGTATTTATATTAGTAGAACTCTACTAATACGTATTATCGGTTTTTTGTTTTTTGTGAATACTATTACTATATTGTATACGTAGAACAATAAATACACAAGTACTCCAAATACGTGAGAAATCACAACCTTGACTTGGGAGGTCATTACCCAATCATTGTATTCGAATCTCAAACCAAAGGAAAAAAGGCAAAAATAGATAAATACTTTCGAGAAGCTCGATTTTGAAAAAATACAAACTATAAGGTGGGTATAAGGCGGATATTATAAAATATATCCTAAGGAAAAAGGCTCTTAAGTGCTTCGCGCCGCCTCGTTTCCCCGCTTGCTTGTGAGTATTTGATTTTGAGAGCTAATCGAGGGTTTTGCCGACCAAAGTATTATTAAGTATCATATATACTTTCTTGGTTTTATTTGATTAAACCCTCTTGAACGTTTTGGTGTTCCACCAACGTTCTAAAGTCATCGAAGGCGTTCACTTCACGTGATCGTTTTCATTCCTTGAGGCTTCTTTAATCAAGAGATTTGATTAAGGAGGAGATTTGTAGATTTTTGTATACTTAATACAATTCCAAAATCCAAAAAAGTAAAAACAATCAAAAATCCAAAAAAATTTAAAAAGTTAAAAACACCAAAAAGAATCTTCTTTGCTTATCCCCACGTTGTACGTGACGTTTATGCTTACTCGTAATCAAGCAAGACGTGCACATAAACGAAAAAACAAAAAGGAGGCAACACCTACTCCTAATCTTTCTAGTGAAGAGACTCCAAGTGAGGAACCTATTGTAGAACAAGAAGCTATCATGGCTAATCGTACTATGATGGAGTTGCTTCAAGCACCCACCGAGGGTTTTGGAGAGGCCATTGTGATTCCCGCCATCCTTGCGGAGAACTTCGAGATCAAGACGGGTTTAATGTCTATACTTCAAGCCAACAAGTTTCGCGGACACGAAAAAGATAACCCACATTATCACATTAGGCAATTTAATCGTCTCACCGCGACAAACAAGTTTAAGGATGTACCACATGATGCCATTAAGATGATGTTGTTTCCATACTCGTTAGATGGACCCGCCAAGATATGGCTCGAGAAAGAAACCCCAAATTTGATTTTGACGTGGGGTGATCTCGTTTCGAAATTTGTGAATCATTTTTTACCACCATCTAAAACAACACATTTGAAAAACGAGATTTCACGATTTACACAAAGGTCTAATGAAAGTTTTTCAATGGCTTGGGAAAGGTTTAAAGAAATGTTACATGAATGTCCACACCATGATTTTTCCGAATTGCATCAAATTGACACTTTTTATAATGGGCTTAATGATCATGAACGAGATTACTTAAATGCCGCCGCGGGTGGTAATTTTTTGTGCAAAACGACCGATGAGGCTTTGAAAATCATTGAGAATAGGTCTAAGGTTTATAGCCCTCGTAACACACCGAGTGTTGCCAATTTGGGTTCGCCATCGTCTCGTAGCATTAATGCCTTGCAAGATGAAGCAAATGAGGAGAATCGGTTTTTCGATAGGTTTTCGACTCTTATGACTCATTGGAAAGCACAAGATGCTTTGAATTCCGCATCGGTTAAGGCGGTTGCCAAGAGATGTATTTCGTGTGGTGGAGCTCATGATTTTTCCGAGTGCATTACCGCGGATGGTAACACTTCGAATGCTTATGTAGCCACGGGAACTTATAACCAAAACGGTCAAGGTTCCCGCCAAAATCAAGCTCCACAAAATCAAAATGCTAACCACTATCGAAACAACAATCAAAGTGGTGCTTATCAAGGAAATCAACGTAACTACAACAAGGGTAATTATCAAAGTGGAAATGGGCAAATTTTAAACCAAAACCAAAAACGTGATTTTCAAACTACCACTCAAGGTTTTCAAAATGATCACACCAAAAATCTTCAAGGAGAATTTTTGAATTATGGTAAAGCAAACGATGCTAAGTTTGATAATATGCAACGTGAAATGGTTAGCTTAAGATCCGAGTTGAAAAACGAGCTTAAAAACGAACTTGCTAATGAACTTAAGACTCATGCTAATAAAATGGAAGGAAATGTTCAACGCCTCCAACAAAATCAACAAAAAATGGAGCAAGGTCAACATGAGATTAAGCAAGAGTTGTTAAAAGCGGATGTTAAGCAATCTAAGTTTGAAGACCGAACGGGAAAAATGTTTGAAGCTATCATGTGTAAACCTTCTTCTTCGGGTGGTCTTCCTAGTGATACCATCGTGAACCCGAAAGGAGAATTGAAGGTTATTACCACTCGTAGTGGTAAAACTTTCAAAGAACCCATTTCGCGTCCAAGTACTTCTACGGAGAAGGAAAAAGAGAAAGAACCCGAGGTGGTGGTAGAAAAGGAGCAAATTCCAAGCCCACGAAGTACCGCTCAAACCACACCTACGGTTGAACCAATACCAATAGTGGAACCCGAGATTCCAAGGCCGTTGCCTATGCCCCAACCCACACCACCCTTACCTTACCCTTCAAGACGAAACAAGGAAAAGGCACAAGAACGAAATAATTATCAATTTGAACTTTTTATGAAAATGTTTCGTGACTTGCATTTTAATATAAGTTTTGCTGACGCCTTGGTCATGATGCCTCGATTTGCCGCGAACTTCAAAAGTATGTTGAATAACAAAGAGAAATTGCAAAAGTCGTCTAGTTATTCATCGGTTTTTCTTAGCCGCATACCTCAAAAAGTCGGTGATCCTGGTAAATTTTTAATCCCATGTGCAATACAAGATATGGAGGAATGCTACGCCTTGGCCGATCTTGGTGCTAGTATTAATTTGATGCCTCATGAGATTTTTAAGTCGCTCAATCTTCCCAATCTCACTCCTTCCAGAATGTCAATCGAGATGGCCGATCATTCTACGATTCTAGCTTGTGGAGTAGCCGAGGACGTCTTCGTGAAAGTTGGAAAGTTCTACTATCCCGTAGACTTTATCGTTGTTGACATCCCCATCGATCCTAAAGTTCCTCTAATTTTAGGTCGATCATTTTTGGATACCTCGAGAGCACTTATCGATGTGCATGCTAGGAAAATCACTCTTCGTTTCAATGAGGAAGAACTCGTCATAAATGCAACTCAAAACTCCACACTTTCTCATGTGTACTCGATCACGTCTTTGTACAATGTCAATCACATCAAAAACATTTGTAAAAGGATTTCAAAAAGAGTTTTAGGAGTTGATGATAAAAACGATTTTCCGTCCCCTCCGCCGGTGGAGGTTAAGAGTGTTAAGCCTACGATTCCAATCACGAATGATTCTTCGGATGATGAATATGTTGATCCCGATGGGGAAGTTTTCTTTGTTGACTAACGTTTTGAGAACTTACCACCACCTAAACCAAAACGGTTTTCAAATGTGAGAATTTTTAGTGTGACTAACATTGCTTTAGAAACACCAAACATTTTTGACATAATTAAGTCGGGTTTTCATAAGGAGAGTTTAAAAGATGAAAAAGGGTAAGATTTTAAATTGGATTTAAAAGATTTTTCTACAATGTTAACTCCGTCATCACCTCGTATTTTGAGTGCTACAAGCTCGTCTTCTCCTTTTGACGATGCTTTGTGTGGACTTAGTGTGGGGGAAACCCCTTATGTTCCCTCCCCTTTCTCCACCGAGGACGAGATATTTGATCCCGGAATTGCTTATAAAGGGAAATCTGGGTCTTCCACCGATGCAATAAATGGAAAATCTTTCTATTTGATTGGTGTGAGTTTACCTCGAGTAGCTCATGGTTTTTATGACTTACCCATTGTCCCACCCTTCTATTTCTTCTCATCTATTTTCTTGAAACCCTTTGGGTTTGTGTTGACACATGATGAAGTGGTGTTGATTTTTTTTCCAATGAAAACGAGAACGCCATCTTCGATCCCGGTATTTTGCACCATCAAAGGACTTAGTCCTTAATACCGGTTGTTTTTTGGCCTTTTTTATCATGTAAGCCCCACTAAAAATTGACCATACCATGATTATCCCTAAATGATCACATTTATGGGGATTCGAGTCGAGCTTTTGACTCGGTTATTAAAAACAAGGTGCCTCGTGGGGGAAACCCATGCTTATCCATGTACATATTATTGCTTTCTAATTAGTTTAATGTGAGGGGATTTGTGCCCTTCCAACCTTTGTTCCGTGGTTGTTTGTGAATTGTGGTTTTTAGATCATGATCTTCACGATTGGAGCCTCTCGTGTTCGTTTTATGGGAGCACTCGATCGATTGCTTGGAAGACTTTCTCAATATCCAAATGATATATCCCTTGATGTTCTAACCTTAGGTTTATAGCACACTTCATAAAAGGCTATTAATTTATTGGTTACACCCTTTCCATGCTAGATTAGGCATTCGACTACGTCTCTAGTATGGGGGTGTTTGCACCCCTAGACTCGAAACGTTGAGGACAATGTTTAACTTTAGTATGGGGGGGTGAATAGATACTTACCTTGCCAAACCTTCACGCTTTCCAAAGTTTATCTTTTTGTTTATAGCAAAATAAGGCTAAAAATGGCCAAATTTTAAATTTTTCTCATGTTTTATAAGTGTTTGAAGACACGAATGTAGATTTTCCGATGGCGAGAATAAGAGTAATTTTTAACTCGACCGTGCGTGTTGAGCACTTAGCTTTGATTCCTTAACTTCACATTAGGCTGTCTCTTAAATGAGGACGAGAAATGATAGGGTTAATTATAAGTTACTATGCTAAACGTAGAGTACTCGTATTCTTTCAAAAACTCATGTGTTCTCGTTGTTTGCTTATTCTCCCTTCGCATGTAAATATTTTTTGCTTAATAAATATTGACTTAGCGGTTTAGTCTTGATTGTTGGGTTTCTAGTCTTTTCTAGTAGCTTCCGTGTAATTAAATTGGGAAGACATTAAGGTATCGCCAGCGTCACGGTTTTGAAGTATTGGCACCCGAATAATCAAAAGCTTCACCCAATAATAAGATTTCAAGTGCTCACCTAAATCTAGCAAACAAATTGAAGCCCCACAAGGCCGAAAAATCTATGCAAAACTGAAATGAATCAAGCCTTAATCTTCGAAGCTTTAAAGATCTAAAATTCGCCTTAGCGTGAGGATATACGTCTTTGGCTAATAAAACCACCGATGAGGCGGATAATAAAAGGCAAGGCAAGACCGAAGTCATAATAAAAGCTTCATGGCGAAGTTGAATAAAAGATGGAGGTAAACCAAAGATAATAAGGCCCTTCCGTTAGGGGGCGTATAAAAGTCTTGGTAATAAGTCTCATGTTCAAAACTGTTATAAAACCGTGCTTATCGATTCTTCTTGTTGACTTAATTTTTTGACATCGTTGTATATTAGGAGGGGTTATTGATTTGATGGTCTTGGTCACACCGTTAGGACTCTATTTTTAGACCTAAATCTCTATTATCGCATAAGTCAAACAATGTATCCTCGTGAGACATTCGAGACAAAATAAAATATAAGAGATACAACTTAGGATTAATGGGAGGATAAGTACGTGATTACGGCATATGAGTAGTGTTAGCATTACTAACTTATAATGACAATGATCTCGTTGCACGCTTGGCATGGAATTGGGGTGAAAATCGAGGACGATGAAATTATTTCTAACGAAGCATTCACGTGTTCTTATTCTATGAACCTAAACATCCCATTTTGCGATGAAAATCATACATTATGTCTAAACGCAAGTAGTATCAATAGTAGTAGTGTAGCTAGTTTATCATTCAATAAAGTGAATAAAAATAAATTTTGGAGGTGCTTTGATACTTTATTCTAGCATTGCGTGAGGGCACGGCAATGGTTTAGTATGGGGGAGTGATGAGACTGCAATTATACATAGTCTCATCATCCAAAATGGGCTTAAAATGCATTAAATATCATTAAAAATGCCAAATGTATGCTCGTGTTTGTTGCTTGTGTATTTTAGGTACGAATATTGAGGAAAAGACAAAAAGGACACAACAATCAATCAAAAACGAACACGGGAAACGAAGTCGCACAATGAACCGGACCCGAATCATGAATTTCCATTTAAGTCCTTGAAGTTTTGAAGACTGGCAAGATTAGTCCCTCAAGAATTGAAGACTTGTCATTTTATACCCCTGTAAATCCTCAAATTTACTTGTGGGTCCCTAAAATATCAAGTATTTACAAGTTTAGTCCTTGGAATATGAAGAAATTACAAGAGAATTCCTTGAAACATGTTTGAAAATTGTTTGGGCCAAAAATGACAAACTGCCCAAAGATATTAACAAAGGAAATGGGAAAATTCTGCTTGAAACTTGGTTTAGCAACAAAATGTAAACTGAGGGACCAAAAGTGCTCAGACACCCCAAACTTTCCCCACCAATCACTCTTCCATCTCACCTCCACCAGCCAACCATATTCTCCCACGTCACATCCTCCATCCCAGTCACCATCCACTACCCTTTTTATATAAATCAGATTTGAAAAAATCTTTTTTATTTACTTTTCCCACTAAACACTTTTACATAACCCAAATCAGATCTAAACCCCTTTTCTAATCTTCCCAAGAACACACGAACCCTAATCCCTAATTATGCCTAAACAAAGGGGTTTTGGTTATTGGTTTCCAGAATGTTGATTGATATTATCCTCACTCAAACCCACCAAAAAAATCCCCATCCTGTGACCACCTAATGGGTCCCCCATGTCCCCTGCTTCACTCTTTTTGGCAAAAAGAGAATCCCTCAGTCCTCTAATGGTTCTGATGCATTTCCTTGGTCCCAAAGCTTGAGTTGGACGACTAAGATCAAAGCAACATAGCCTGGCCATCAGATGATCATTTGACCAAGGACCAAGAATTCAAAAAAAGCATATTTGAAGAATCAAAGGGCATTTAGGGCTTTTCAGTGATTAGGGTTTCATTAGTTCTAGAATTTTCCATCAGTTGTATAAATGGGACGGCTTGTGTCCCATTTTCGTTTTGTTCCACAATTTAGTCCTTAACTTTGTAATTCCTTTTGATAAATAAAAGTTGAGTTTTTCTTAAATGAATTGTAATACCTTTTTATCTATGAAAGTTGGTGTTTGTAAGGTTAAATTCTGAGTTCCACCTATTTGATTCGTATTTTGGGTTCAAGTTTATTGTTTCAAAAATAATTCCTTTTTACAAAGATTGTGAAAAAGTTGTTGTTTTGATAATATCTTGTTCCAAATATTTGGTTTCCAGAGCTGTTAGTTCTTGTTTGAGGTTTATTTCCAGAAGTTTTAAGGTTTCAAGTTTTGAGATTTAAGTTGTGTTTCAAGTTTGTTCAAGTCTTAAAGGTTTTGGGAAATTTTTTTAAGAAAATACAAAAATAAATCAGTGGTCATTTAATTATATCTGTTCATGTGGGTTAATCTTAGCAGGATTATTGGAAGCTTGAGCTTGTTTTGCTAGCTCATAAGCTCGATCAATTCAAGGCATGGATGTATGCCTTGGAGGTTTGTCTAAATCCCTTTTATAATTTGTGTTTTTTTTCTGCCATGAATCTGATCTGATTGATTGTTTCCTGTTCTATTTGGTTTAAAAAGTGTGTTTATGCATGATTAGATTAGTTAGAATCTATTTGGTTGAGTTTTGAATAGATTTTGTGTGTTTAAAGTGAAATCAGGATTTAAAAGGGTGTTTGGGATAAGGATTTTAACTGATTTTGGTGACAAGAATTAGGTTAATTTCAGCTCAAACATTCTCATTTGGATAGTATTAGGTGTGTTTAATACTTATTTTCTAGCTTGGTATGATAAAAACAAGATTGCATGCTCTATTTTTGGTAAAACTAGTAGAAAAACAGTAGGGTCATAAATCTATCTTGTTTTTGTAATTTTTTAAGGTGTAATCTTGTAGTCTGTTAAGATCAGGTTAAATCTAGGTCTGAGTTTTGATTTGGGGTAGTTTGGGTAGGAATTGAGTGAATTTTTGTGATTCAAAACTCACCCATTTGCCAAAAAGTTCAGCAATACTTGCCCTTGAATGTTTTCTGTGTTGAGGTGACTGTATTTGACCTTGTATGTGTGATTTTTGAACTTGGACCTGTGTGTTTTATTGTATAATTGACTCCCCACAACCCAACTGGTTGTGGGGGTGCCCTTGTATCCAAGCAAAACCAAAAATCCAACAGGTTACAAGCTAAAACGTGCCCAGATCTCTCTTTTTTTGTTATAGCAGTGGGAACTAAGTTACCCCTGCTAGTATTAAAGTTCCCACTGCCAAGCATCTGGACAAAAACAGTCAACATGTCATTGTCAGTTTCTCATTTTTTTTGTCTCTAGTGCCCTAAAATAGGTTCTAGGACTTCAAACCAATTTCATAATTTTTCTTATTTCATTTTTGATTTTTCAGTTTATTTTATTTTATTGACACTGTTCATTTAGTATTTTTTACATTAAATAGCATTTTAAATCACTTTTTAATTTCTGATTTTTTGTCTTTTAGTGGTAAAATTAAATATTTTTCAGTTTTAAAATTTTTCTTAGATTTAGAAAAAGATTTTAAGATTTTTAGTTTAAAAAGTTTTTACTGTTCACTTTTTAATTAATTTCTTTAATTATATTAGTTTAATTAGGGTTTTAATTATAATCAGCTTTGTCTTTTAGTGCAAAATTTTATATTTTTCAAACTTTTTCAATTTTCTACTGTTCATTAGTATAATTTAGGATTTTTAAAATTGTCAAATTATTTTTGGCATTATTTTATTATTTTTTATGATTATTGGTTTAAAAATAGTTTTTAGTGATTTAAAAATAGAAAAATAGTTTTGAAAATTTAGGAAAAATACTTTTTAGTCTTTAAATAATATACGTAACTTATTAGTTCAATAAAATAATATTTTGGACATTTTGTTAAATATATTTAATTTTAGGGCTTTAATTAGCATTAAAAATTGAATATTTAATTAATAAAAGGTTTTAAAATATTTTTGTTGAATTTTTATTCTTATTTATATCATTTTAGACTTAGTTTAATCTTTTAATAAATTTTTAGTTTTAGTTTTTAATTTGGTGCTTTTTACGGTTTTACGTGAACGACCTTTTCGTCTTAGTGTAATCCGTCATCGTAACCGTCATTCTCTTCTTACCCCATTTCTATTTTCTTTTCTCATAACAATAAAATCACAAAGATAATCATTTCATTACACAACGCACTAGCCTCCTAGAGAACGAACTCATTTTAGGGGTCATTTATACACGGTTTTCCTAAATCGTCGTGCTTACCCTATTTTGGTACTCTTTTCCTATAGGGTATACAAAAACTCAACCATCAATGTAATTGTTGCTAACTCCATTAATAAGGTCAAAATTGACTTTGGAGGATTTATTGTTGCTTTTAAGTAGACCTATTAGCCAAATTTCAGATCTGGGGATTTATTCCTCAAATCGTGTTAAGTTATCCTTGATGTGGGCTTTCTTTAGTGACAACGGTTTTTGAAGTCGAGTTTAGGTTTTGAGTTTTGAGTTTACACCGTTTTTGCCTTCATCTTTGGACTAATAAATATCAAATAAGTAAAATGATCCTTTGGGTGAATGATATTTAAAATCTAGAGATACAATTAGGAATAAAAGGAGATTGAGTTTAACACAAATTACTTGTATGAGTGGACTTAAAATTGGGACTTATGATTGAAAATGATCTTGTTTTTAAACTTGTCTTGGAAAATTGAAAAGTCGAGGACGATGAATATATTTGAGTTTTATGATCCTAAAAGTTAGTTTTCAAATAATGAAAGCTTTACATTATGTCTTTGCAAGATAAAGTGTCAAGAGTCAAATAAAATTGTAGTTAGTAGTTTTATTTTTTCATTGCGTGAGGACACGACAATTGCTTAGCAAGGGAGAGTTTGATATGAGCACAATTACTCATATCATTTGTATCAAATAACAATCAATAAATGCATAAAATGAATAAAAATGGCATTGTATATGTGTTTTTTGTTGTTTAATGTGTGTAGGTACCGAAGATCACGAAAACCGGCAAAAACGACACGGATTTGAAGAATATTTCAAGAAAGCCAAAAATCGAGTTCATTTTAGAGGATTTAATATTTAAAAGGTTATTTAGGCCTTGTGGGTCCCATAATTATTTAATGGGCCTAAAAGCCCATTTAAAGAACAAGTATTATTTACCTTTGATTTATAGTCCAAAACAAAGGCCCAAGCCCTATTATATTTACAAGAGACGGATGAAGTAGTGAATTAATGGACTCCAAGCCCATTTACTAGACTTGGGACATTTTGGAGGAGTATCAAATGAGCTAAAGCTCATTAGGTTTACAAAATAATGGGACGGTTAAATAATATTTTCACTTGGTCAAACCAAATTCACCACACACACTTAACTCTTTTCGTTACACCCAAAGTCTACCCTTCTCTCTCAAACCAAAATAACCAGTCATTTTCTTTTCACCCAAACCCTAATTAACCCAAAATTGGGGTTTCCTCTTCCAAGCGTGTGAAGCCACACGCGCTTGGAATTAATTACCAAGTTTATAAGAAGAAGAAGATGCCCAATCCAAGCCACGTGGCCTCCCTATCTGTCACTGCCTTGAATCTGATTGGCCAATACACCTCACATTCCCTTATCCTCCAATTAAAAGATGCCACCTCAGATTTGAGAAAGCACAACTAGCACACAATCATTCCACGTTGGCAATCTGTGTGCTAGTGATCATCTCTCCACCGTTGAATCAAAGAGAAGAAAGAGAGTGATGTAATCAAAGGCCAAGATTGAAGATCCTCTCAACAAACTTCATCAGCAGGCATGGGGGTTTGCCTATAAAAACCCCCAATTATTGTGTAATTTTATCCAATTTTTACTTTATTGTTTTATGCTAAAATAGGTTTAAGAATTAAATTGTATTTTTCTTTTCTTAATATTGTAATCAGATTTCTATAATTAATAAAAAGTTTCTCTTGAGTTGAATATTTGTCTCGATTTTCTTACTATTGAAATTTTTCCTTCTTTTAATCTATCTTGGTATAATATTGAATATTATTTAATTAAACTTGTTTAATAGCTTTTATTAAATAATAAAAGTGAAAATTGGGGAAAAACTTTCCCCACTGGAAAGTTTCATAAACAAGTTATTGGATCGAAGTGTATTGTTTCTGGTGCAAATGATATGATGGTTCGAGTTTTGGTGGTGTTGATGTTCGAATGGGGGATTCGAGTAATGGAGGTTTGGTTTCGTTTTTAAAAGAATATACAGCGCATTCTTCTTCATTAAAGGATCTACTAAACAAGGTCATCTCATTTTATTTTTATGTTTTTAGATTAATGTGTTTGAGATGTTTATGTGATTTTAATGTCTAGAATGATTTTGTTAATTTTTGTGACATGATGTTTAGAGTGATTTGAATGAATAAGTTTTTAATCTGCTTTGGTATTTAATGTTTATTTGTTATCTGTCTTTTATACTATTTATGTTTAGTGTAAACCTGCTAATATTTTGGGAGTTTGTCAAGTAATTGGTGAATAAACTGAATTTGGTTATTTGTTATTCAAAAATAGTTATGTCTGCTGAACTTTTACTGATTATTTGATAGTTGCTGCATCAGTTATATGAGGATGGATTGTTTTGTAATATGATGGTGCTTAATTAGATTTATCAAACGTTTTCCTTTAGAATATTAGGTATTCTGCTAGTTAGAAGTTGAATTTGCTATTTCAGATTCGGTTTAGTCTGCTGATAAATTTTATAGGGTTGATTAGATTCAAGTTTGGGCAACTTCTATTCTTAAGCACTAAAATGAGTATTATGTTAATTTCATTTAACTTATATGTTTCAAAATATTGCTTGCTGAATAAATCTAGGGAAGCTTGGTTTTTAATCTGTGACTTCACTGAATATTTGTTGAGATGCATTAAGTCTGTTATTAGTTTATCTGAATTGTTATATCTGAGTTGGTATTTTTGCCTTATTTTTAACTTTTTATTGGATTTTGCTTCATCTGAATTATAGAATGATTTATTATCTTGACTGTATTGTTCTAAAAAAAGTATACTTGATCTGTCATATATTAAGTAAACCAAACGTTTGGTTTGGGTTGTGAATCAATCTGTCACACTTATAAATCACAAATAATTAAATCATCAGTTAAGTCACTCCTGTGGCTATCACACTCTGTTTTTATTGTCCAAAAAAATAATATTCACAAAAATTGTCCACTATGGGACTCGAACCCATGACCTCCTGGTCATACGCCAAACGTGTTAACCATCTTATCTAGCCATCTGTTTGTGTTTAAATACTAATTGAATAATTAATATAGCCTCATAAATATTGACTGTCAGCTTTTAAATAAGAATTAATACAAAGTTTCCATTAATTAATTTTTTTAAATCATTTATTAAAATATACTTTATAAAGTTTGAATAATAAATAAATAAAAACAAATAAAAATATATTTTCTTACTTTGAGAAATTTAAATTGTTTTCAAAATTAGCTTTTTTAAAATTAGTGAAAGTCCCTAATCAATGCGAGAAACCCTAATCTTAACTTAATCAACACAAGGTATTACTTTTCAAACGTAATCTTATTATTGTATAATAAAGAATTACAAGTGTTATGGATAACACCGTTTGATGACAATGTGTTGTGCACACTTTGAACAACAATAACCTTAACTTATGAATACAGTCGTAGCTGTTTGATTCACTAAGTTGCACGCACTAATGATCTTGATATTGCAAAGTGTTGAATCTTAATGCAAGGATACACATCCTATTTATAGTGTTACGAGTTTGACTTGAACAGTACTTGATGTCGACTACACAACTTTTACAAGTTCCCACATCAGTCACATGATGTCCTTCTATTCTTGGTAGTCTTCCATTATGCTTTAAGGAACAGTTGTCCAAAACAGTTTCCTTATTCTTCATATTCTCGAACACACAAATGGCATGTCCAAAGTGTGCTGAGAGTTATCAGGGTATTGCCACCCCTGTTAACTCTCAACCCCTCAGAGTCCCTAATACATCTTGGCTGTTATCCATCACAGCCAAGGAGTATGTCTTCAGGTAATCTTCGACTTCCCTGACAATGTCTCTGACATGGACTCCTCTGAGGTTGCTCACAGAGATTCGGATCTCTGTGAGTCTTGTGAAACTTGCCTGCCTCCTAGGCACAGGCAAGGGACTATCTATCAGCCTAATTATGTTTAAATCAATGAACAGGGAATCTAACAAGTTTAGATTCCCAACAATCTCCCCCTATTTAAACATAAATAGTGCTAGATCTAACTAAGTTAAGGTAAGTGAGTTTAACAGCTTCTTCTTACACATAACAGATCTAAACAAACATACCTCATGATTTTATTAAGACTTAAAGAAAAATTACAAGTTCATTACATAAGTTAGATAAAAGATGAAGGTAAAAGGGCTGATACTTTCTTCAATAGTCATCATTTTTGATTCTTTCTTCAGCTTCGGCCACATCTAATCTGTTATCAATTTCATCCTGCAAAGTCTTTGCAAACTTCTTGGAATACTCAGAGTTGATCTTGAGACACTTCTTGTGACAGAGCAGCTGAATAGTTGAAGCCAGGCATAGCTCATCTTCCCTCTGAAAAGCATATTGGCAGGCTTTGTTCATAAACGCCATTCCTCTTTCAGGAACTGAATAAGTCTGACCATCAACAGGGCCAACTATACCATTAGGAAGGATCAGATCCCTGTGCATGCCATCCACACGAACATCTTCAGTAACAAAAGTTTCATCAATGATTTGGGAAATTCTTCTTCTTTTGTTGCCTGTCTTTGGGGGTCCTTGTTCGAAAAGCTGTGGTGGAGGATCAATCTTGAGTTTGGCAGCTGTTTCCTTGATCCAGTTAAACTTAGCCTTAAGAGTTTTGAGCAGAAGGAAATTTGCCTGTCCAGACTTTTTGGCAGCTAAGGCTTCGAGTTCAAACCATTCTGATAACCCAAGTGTTTTTAACCTGAAGTTGTCAAACACATCCATATTCCCCGTTTGATTATCCCTCCATAAGATCATCTGTGGAGTGTTTGTGGACTTGTGAATGGTGTATCTAAACTTGGTTATCTTGCCAGCAGCATACCTGTTGTTTACGCAGCCATCATAGTCAGCTTTGACTTTCTTTAAGGCTTCAGCGCGTTTAAGTTCCATTTCCCTCAACCTTTGTTTTTGTTTTTCTTTTTCAGGAGGTGACATCTTCCTCAGAGTGGCTTCATTTAATTCTTTGGCTGCCTTGAGCTCACTCAGTCTTTTGAATTCTTCAGCCTGTTGCTCTATTTCTTCAGGCGTTAGAGGTCTCTCATCAGAAGGTGTAAAGGTTGAAAATTGGGAAAGGTCTGTTGTGGATCCTCCTGTCTCTAGCATCGCAGCTATCTTCTTAAGTTTAGTGTCAGTATCAACTAAAACTATCTCTTTACCTTTCTTTGAGACAGAGGACTCCACACTTATGTTTTTCAAATCATCAGCTCTTTTGAGGAACGCTGTCTGAGCCTGATTTTGAATAGATTTTGGTAGGGAGCTCACAGTGAATTTAAGCTTCTTAGCTGCTGGTTCATCCTCATCCTCAGGTTTGCTGATGTTAACTAGGATCATGGATTTAGATGAGTCAGCGCCATCTTGTGATTGTTGCTCCCCCTGAGTCTGATCCTCATCATCAGGTATTATAACTGGTTCGATGACTTGAAGAGGAACAGGTGTTGTTGAAGGATTGGCTGAAGATGAGGCTTGTTCAGCAGATGCAAGGCTGAGTGTATTTTTCTTCTCCCCCTCACGTTCATCCTTACTTCTCTTATGTTTGGATGAACGTGCCTGAAATCTTCTTGCAATCTGCTCCACAGAGGCAGCCATGGCACGCTGTCTTTTTCTTGATGCCCTGGCAATCTTCAGCAATAGGTTGGCATTGGCATTGGTATTTGCCTGAACTCGCCTAACAATAAAACCAGCATGGTTGTATTGCCTGTTGCGCACTGCATTGAAGTGCCTGTTAATGACGGTTTCTTGTTCTTGGAACAATGCAGGGACAACTGAGTCAATGGCATTCTTGATTCTTGTCGAGAGATGACTTAGTCCTTGAGCCACACCTTTTCTTGTACCCTCCTGAATAGGCTCAGTGACAGCCTCAGTCACAGCCTTCTTTATTATACCTGGAAAGGTGACAGTAAAATTGTGCATCTCTGACTTGATTACGTCCAACTTTCTTGACAAGCGCTCAATATCAGACTGATGGTGTACAGGCTGAAGATTCTTGATATTGAGGCTTTGTTGAGCAAAATCATCCTCCCTTGGAATTAAGTCGAAGTTAGTCTGGGTAGGATGATCAAACAAAAGGAATTCAGCTGTTGGATCATATATTGGTCTTTGAAGGACTGTTGTTGCAGATGTAGCAGAGTTTTGTGTGTCAACAGCTTCCTTAAGAGGAGAAGTCTTGTCATCTTCTTTAGGAGGAGAGACTGACAGTTGGTCATCCTCATCTTCTTCCTCTTCCTCATCAAACATTCCCTCAGGGAATTCATCCTCAGGCATGGGTTCAAACTCAGCGACATAATCTTCTACAGAAAGCATTTCTTCATCAGCATTGAGCACAAGTTCTTCTTCAATCTGAATGTCCTGAGTAATTGTTTCAGCCTCCTTTTCATGTACCTGAGGTTCTTTGACTGGCTGTACAATTTCAGCCTGCAAGTTTGTTGAAATTAGTAACAGGGAAAATATTAAGTGAATGGTCGCCATTTCGCTGTCCTAGAGAGGCTGAGGGTGATTACTCAGCCACTCCAAAGGATAAATCCTTGGGATTCTTTTAAGTGTGAATGAAGTGTGGTTAATGGTCGCCATTCGCTGCCCCTAGGAAAGCTGAGTGTGATTATTCAGCCCCCCCAAAAGGTAAAAACCTTTGGGACTCTTTTGATTGTGAAACATATGTTGTTTAATGATCGCCATTTCGCTGCCCCTAGGAAAGCTGAGTGTGATTATTCAGCCCCCCCAAAAGGTAAAACCTTTGGGACTCTTTTAAGAGTGAAACATATGTTGTTGTAGGTCGCCTGTTACGCTGCCCCTAGGAAAGCTGAGGGTGATGATTCAGCTCCCCCTGAAAGGATAAATCCTTTGGGACTCTTTTAATGAGGGAACCAAGAGGCTGTGTGAAGTACAGCCATCAAGGTTGAGACATTAATGTATTCAGGTTGTTGTTAGCCTGAATACTGTCTAGAGGGTTCAGGGTCATCGGGGTGCTTTATAAACACAAATGAATCACTCCCTGGTGCAAAGACAGAGTGTACAGAAGTCTTAAGGAATTCTAAGTGAAATGACAGACTTCTATGGGTCGAGGATTACCCTAACTTCACCACTCTCTCCTACAGATAAATGAGAGTGGTTGCTTGTGAACCTCTAAAAATGTACACTGATTACCTGAGAGATATCAGCTTGGTTTGGCTGGTTTCCTGTAGTCTCTGCTGACCTAGAGACACTATACGCCTGTTGTTTGTCAGCCAAAGATTCTGTATCCACAAGAGTATCTGGACCAGAGGCGGTTTCAATCTTCTTTTCCTTGGCCTTGCTAACAGCCTTAGGTTGAGAAGAAGAGGGGATTTTCTTCTTCTTTGGCTGTTGGTCAGAAGAAGCCTTGGACTTGGTAGTGTGCTGCCCAGAGGTCAAAGACGTAGACTTGCCAGCGACACTAGAAGTATTCACCTTCTCAGAGGAAGGGAGCAAGGGCTTCTCAGCGTTGGGTACCTGGTTAGCAACGTTCAGCATGTGAGCGGTCACAGGGAAATCCTCAGCTCCTATCTCCTTGTAAATGGCGCCTGTAATGCGATAGGGCTTCAGGGTTGTCAAGGCCTTGTTATGGTAGTTTTCTCCCAGCAAACTCTCAAAGATCAGGGACAAATAACGCACATAGCAGATGTTCTTTTCCCTGACCTGATTCCTTCCTTTAAGTTGTTCTACTAGGTTAGAGAAAAGAAGGCTTCCAACGTCAACATCAGCTCCCCATATTAATCCATAAGCAATAGTCTGATGTTTGAACGACATTTGATCTTGTGATCCCTGCATGCCTCCCAGGGACTTCACAATGTGGGTGAAGAGGACACGCCACATAGGAGAAAAATACTTGATCTTCAGAGGTGCTTTAGCAAGGATATCAGCTGGTGTGAGGGCAGGGTTAATGTCGTGACAGGGTTTGAGTGTGGCCAATGCTTCCTTGACAGCCTTTTTGTCAACTGTCTTCAAGCACTCATCTCCATGTTTAAGTCCGGCCACACTGGCAAAATCAGCAAGGGAAAAGGCAAAAGGATGTTCATTGCAAGAAAGGCTAAAGGTAATGGTGTCTTCTTCAACTTCGGCAGAATACCAAAATTCCCTAAGGTATTCTTGGTAAAAGGTGGAAGGAGATTTGGTGAAGGCTTCGTTTAGGTCACAATTCTGCATGAAATTTACCAGATCCGAATAGGTGTTGTTGGGTGCCTTGATCCATCCAATAGCGTTATTTGAGGCGATGATGCTCTCGTTGATCTCGAAGTTCACATTGGAGGCTTTTGGTACGGGAAACGCCATTGAAATAAGGTTGAAGGTGAATGAAAATGGCGGAGGTTGAGAGAGATAAGAGTTTAGAGAGAGAAAAAATGATTTTTGAGAATGGTGGTGGGTGAGAAGAGAAAGAAGACAATATATATATTCAAACTTAGAGTGAACAGTTATTCAACCGCATTAAATGCAAAAGCGAAAATGACTGCTCAAGTGGGTCCCCTTGACCTTTCAAAACGTTTGTCTCCTCGTTATCCGAAACTTAAATGATTAAAAAATGTGAGAATGTTTTTCGCATTTACTTGGAACGCAACTACCTAGTTACATGTGAAAAACATTTAATAAAACATTTAATATAGAATCAATCATTTAATGATCACATTTAATATCAAGCCACAGGCTTTGAAATATTGAGCATCCCTAGCTCAGCAACTAGCCTGTTGAACGTAGGTTCAGCCAAAGGCTTTATAAAGATATCAGCTAGTTGCAGCTCTGTGGGAACAAAATGCAGCTCAATATCTCCCTTCATAATATGATCCCTGATAAAATGATACCTGATATCAATGTGTTTGGTACGAGAGTGAAGAACAGGGTTGTTGGATATGGCAATGGCGCTGGTGTTGTCACAAAAGATTGGCACTTTGTCATACAAGATTTCATAGTCAGCCAATTGACTTTTCATCCAGAGCACCTGAGCACAACAGCTGGCTGCAGCGACATATTCAGCTTCAGCTGAAGACATAGCCACAGAGTTTTGCTTCTTAGCACTCCATCCAACCAATTTTCCTCCTAGGATTTGACAGCTGCCTGAAGTACTTTTCCTGTCAATACAGCATCCAGCATAATCTGAATCTGAATAGGCCTTGAGATCAAAGCCTGATTCCTTTGGATACCAGAGTCCTAGGGAAGGTGTTCCTTTGAGATACCTGAAAATTCTCTTAACAGCCACTAGATGGGATTCTTTTGGGTTAGCTTGGTACCTTGCACAGAGACATGTGGAGAATTGGATATCTGGACGACTGGCTGTTAAATACATCAGTGACCCAATCATGCCTCTATATAAAGTCTCATTGACAGAGACCCCTGACTCATCAGGGCCCAAGTCGTTGGGTGGAAGCATGGGGCATTTCACTGAAGCACAATCAGCCAAGTCATATTTTTTAAGTAAATCCTTGACATACTTTTCTTGACAAATAGAAATTCCCTTAGGACATTGTTTAATTTGAAAACCCAAAAAGTAAGTTAATTCACCCATCATGCTCATCTCATATTTCTTGGTCATTAATTTAGCAAAGCGTTTACTGAGATTGACATTTGTTGACCCAAAGATGATATCATCCACATAAATCTGCACAATGATGAAATCACTCTTGTCCTTGAAGGTAAAGAGTGTTTTATCAATAGAACCCCTGACAAACTTGTTTTCAGATAAGAAATTTGAAAGAGTTTCACACCATGCTCTTGGAGCTTGTTTCAGACCATACATTGCTTTGTGAAGTCTGTACACATGGTTGGGAAACTCACTGCTCTCAAATCCTTCAGGTTGAGCAACATAGACTTCCTCAGCCAAATCACCATTGAGGAAGGCACTCTTTACATCCATCTGAAAGACAGTGATGTTCATATAGGCAGCATAAGCTAGAAAGATTCTGATGGCTTCAAGTCTAGCAACAGGTGCAAAAGTTTCATCATAATCAATTCCTTCAGTCTGAGAGTATCCCTGTGCTACCAATCTTGCCTTGTTCCTGATGATGTTCCCAATTTCATCCATCTTGTTTCTATAGATCCATCTAGTGCCTGTGATATTCTTTCCAGGTGGAGCTGGCACTAGTGTCCAAACCTTGTTCCTTTTGAACTGATTGATTTCTTCTTGCATAGCAGCTACCCATCCATCTTCTGTCAGAGCCTCAGCAACTCTTTTAGGTTCAATTTGAGAAAGGAATTCAGCAAATAGACATTCATTGGCTGAGGCTGACTCAGAGTCTTGGATTCGCTGTCTGGTTGTGACCCCTGCATTTGGTTCCCCAATAATGTTGACAAGAAGAATGTGTTGATCTCTTGACCACTTATTTTGAGGAGCTGGAGTTTCAAGAACAGGGGTATCTGAGGGCATAGCTGGAACAATTTGACTCTCATCCTGCTGACTAGGAGGACTTTCTTCAAAAACTACTTCAGTATCTGAGTCTTCTTCAGCCACATCAAGGGAAGCAATTTCATTATCAGCAGGAGCAACTTCAGAGTTTTGAAGAATTGGTGAGTCATTAATATCATGAGAAGGACCATCAGAGATTTGAGGTTCTTCTTCATCAAGTCCCTGAGAGGTAGGAACTTCAATGTTGTGAGTAGACAGAGGATCAAAAGCAGGAACATAAGGAGTGAGAGTGTTGGAGTGGTGATGACTGGTAGGTCTGGGTTCTGTGAACTCATCACTTGGGAAAGAAATATTTTCATTAAAATCTACTTCATCACCCTCTGTTCCTGTTCTCTGTATGACTTCATCATCTTCATTAAATCTGACATGGAAAGTTTCTTCTACTTCTTGTCTTCTGATGTTGAATACTCTGAAGGCTTTGGCTGTTGGAGAGTATCCCAAAAAGAATCCATCATCAGCCTTTTCATCAAACTTTCCAAGTTTATCCCTGTAGTTATAAATAAACACAGGGCATCCAAACACATGAAAATAGCTGACGTCTGGAGATCTTTTTCTGAAAACTTCATAGGAGGTTTTGCCATGTCTTTTGACAATGATTGATCTGTTTTGAGTATAGCAGGCAGTGTGTACAGCTTCTCCCCAAAATTGCTTTGGTAAGGATGCACCATTTAACATAGTTCTTGCTGCTTCAATCAGAGTCCTGTTTCTTCTTTCAGCCACACCATTTTGTTCAGGAGTGCCAGCTGAGGAGAAGTTCTGTGAAATCCCTTTTTCATCACAAAATGATTCAAGTTGATGATTCTTGAATTCTGTACCATTATCACTTCTTAGAGCTTTGACTCTAACATCATTCATATTTTCCACCTGTCTGATGAAGGACATGATGGCATCAGCTGCATCACTTTTCCTTCTGAGGAAGAACACCCATGTATATCTTGAAAATTCATCAACTATGACCAAGGTGTATTTGTTGTGATTAATGGTTTGAGGTTTGACAGGTCCAAACAAGTCCATGTGAAGGAGATGTAAGCACTTGTCAATAGAGAATGATTGCCTAGTCTTGAATGAAGACCTGTGATATTTTCCTTTGACACAGGCAGAACAAGTTTTGTCTTTGGAAAACATTACTGAAGGTAGACCAGCAACCAAGTTTTAAGTGGCTATCTTATTGATGTTCTTGAAGTTGAGATGAGACAGTCTTTTGTGCCACAGCCAGTTGACACTTTCAGAGGCTTTGGCAAGAAAACAATTTGAGCTGTCTTCAGAGCACACAGCCATGTTGATGACATAAACATCTCTCCTTCTAGGTGCAACTAGCACAACATCATTATTTTTGTTGAATATGGTTCCCTGAGTCTTAGTAAACAAAACCTTATAATCAGCATCACATAACTGGCTGATGCTAATAAGATTGTGCTTAAGACCATTCACATATGCAACCCTGGTAAATGTGATCCCATTGCAATTCACTGAGCCATATCCTTCTGTGTCACCTGAAGAGTTATCTCCAAACACCACTTTGGGACCTGGCTCCTTTGAGTATCTGTGCAGGTATTGTTGAATCCCTGTCATGTGTCTAGAACAACCACTATCTAGATACCATACCGATTCCTTGAGATATTTCTGCACAGATACATAGAAACAGATTAGTTCCTATGGTGAACCCACTTTCCAGTGGGTTCCCTGAATTGCTTGTTAGCAACTCTTGTGTTCCTGAAAAACTTTTGGCGTTGGGATGGACAGTTCATTGTTTCATGGTTATAACTCCCACAGATATCACACCCAGGGAAGTCACCACACTCGTCTGAGTGATGGTCTGTGAACCCACAGAATTTACAGGGAGGATAAGAATTGTAATTTCCCTGTTGTCTTTTGGAACTCTGTGGTCTGTCCCTAGAGGGTGTCTTAGCTCTTTTAGCTGCCATGTGTCTGTCATGATCTAAGGTCGAGTGGTGAGAATTTTTACAAACATTGCAAAAAGGTTTGATTAATCTTTCCCCTTTGGGTTCACCTAGGACTGACTTAGGTTCATGAGAAGTAGAGCATTCAGCGGAAGGCTTAATGTGTTGTTTCAAGAGTTCTACTTCTTTCATAAGAGACAACAGGCGATCTTCAGTGGTGGGGTCAACCTTATTCACAGCCTTAGTAGAAACAGGCTTAAAAGCTACTTGTTTACCAGTTGGTTTAGCAGGCACACGAAAAACTTTAGCTGGAGGATTCTCAATATCTATCTTAAGTTCATCCTTAGCAGATCTAGAAGAACTGCTAGGTTCAACTCCAGAGAGTTTGGGCAAGGGTGGAAGCTCAGCCACATCTTCAGAGACAGAGTCATTAGTCAAAGAGGTGTCTGACATATGAATAGTCTCTGTAGATTTAAAGACAATGTCTTTGGGTTTGGTGATAATCCTCAGCTTTTTATGTTTAGCAGTTATATCCCTGTTTAAGTCAGCAGGCACTTCATCCCTAAGCAATTCATCTATAGTAAACCTAGCACACAGCCATTTTTCAATAACTTTGTTTAATTCAGTGACTTGGTCATTCAAAGCTATGTTTTTCAAGGTTAATCTAGCTACTTCATTTTGCAGGGATATTTTCTCTAAGTTAACCCGCCTGAGAGTATCACATTCAGCCTTAGCATTAATCATTTCAGTTTTAACAGAGTGAAACTTGTCAAGAAGGTTCTTCCTTTGTTCCTCAACAAAGTGCAAGTCAACAATGGTGTAGTCAAGAACATGCTTACGTTCATCACAATCAGACATAGAAAGAAGCCTGTGTACCTTTTTCATTGTGATGTCGACCCATTGTCCTGATCTTGCATCACCTTTTCCAACAGCTGGTTCATCATCAGCTATTGCCATAAAAGCCCTGACTCTTGTGGTATCTTCTTCATCTGAAGTCAATGGTTCATCATTCCAATCATAGGTTTCAGCAACCAACCCTTTCTCAGCCTTTTTCTCACCACCTTTCTTTTTGGACATAGCTTCAATCTTCAAGTTCATCTGTTCTAACTCAGCCTTAAGTGCCTTGTACTTATTTTTGTAATCTTTCTTCTCAGTGTCTGAAGAATTGGATTGTGATGAGTTGTTATGTTGTTTGAACTTGTAGGGTTTGGATGAAGATGATGGATAAGAGGGTGAGGATATTTTGGTGGAGGGACATTCTTTTTGAAAATGTCCAAGCTTTCCACAGGCAAAACATGTTTCTTTTGACCTGTCAGTTGGTTTGCTGGCTGATCCTACTCTTCCAGATCTTTTGTAGTATCTTCTTTGGTTGGCTAGCAATGCTCTTTCATGAAATTCTGCATTGAGGTCTGACAAGAACTCTTGGCTGCTACGAGTATCTTCTTCCATATCAGAATCGCTGTCAATAGGATGTGTTGCAGAGATCAAAGCTTTGGAAGATGCTCCTTGGACAACAAATCTTTCAGTCTCTGATTTGTAGATAGTATCGATCAGCCCTTCTTCATAATTGTACTTTCCATAGAGCTGAGCAAGGGTATCATTTTTGATTGAGTTGTTAGCTCTCTGAGTCTGATTCATGCTCAGCCACTTTCTTGGAAGGCTGTTGACAAAGGTGGCATTGATCTCAGCTTGACCAATAGTAACATCATTCATAGCAAGGTCATTTAGAAGAATCTTCAGCCTAGTATAGGTTTGCTGAACTTTTTCACCTTCAAGAGACTTAAAGGCATTAAACTGAAGTCTGAGTGCCTGAATCTTTGTCTCTCTTGTTTCAGAGGGTCCTTCATGGCCAAGAATAAGGTCTGTCCACATCTGTTTAGCTGTGGGACATTGAATAACAGACTTCATGATATGCTTTGGAAGACAGGAAATTATGATGCTTTTGAGACGTTTATCTTGGTTTGCTAATTTCCTATCAGCAGCGGTCCATTGCTTGACAGGCTTGGGAAGAGGGTTTTCTTCAGTAGAAGTGAGTGCCATGGGGATATATGGACCATTTTCTAAAATTTCTAAGAGAAAAGGTTCAAGACCATCAAGGTATACAAGAAACTGACTCTTCCAACTGGCAAAGTCTTCTTCATCAAAGACTGGTACACTGGTTACGTGTGATCCACCTCTTGAGTCAAGAAGTTGGGGTAGATCATCGTCATTTGGTGGGGCGGTAAGTCTTGGTGAAGATGGGTTTCTGGAAGGTGAGTGTGGGCTAGAGGTTTCCGGCATGGTGGATCTTGATTATAAAACGAATAACGATGTTTCTTGAAGGTTTTAATATCAAACACTGCTCTGATACCAATTGAAAGTCCCTAATCAATGCGAGAAACCCTAATCTTAACTTAATCAACACAAGGTATTACTTTTCAAACGTAATCTTATTATTGTATAATAAAGAATTACAAGTGTTATGGATAACACCATTTGATGACAATGTGTTGTGCACACTTTGAACAACAATAACCTTAACTTATGAATACAGTCGTAGCTGTTTGATTCACTAAGTTGCACGCACTAATGATCTTGATATTGCAAAGTGTTGAATCTTAATGCAAGGATACACATCCTATTTATAGTGTTACGAGTTTGACTTGAACAGTACTTGATGTCGACTACACAACTTTTACAAGTTCCCACATCAGTCACATGATGTCCTTCTATTCTTGGTAGTCTTCCATTATGCTTTAAGGAACAGTTGTCCAAAACAGTTTCCTTATTCTTCATATTCTCGAACACACAAATGGCATGTCCAAAGTGTGCTGAGAGTTATCAGGGTATTGCCACCCCTGTTAACTCTCAACCCCTCAGAGTCCCTAATACATCTTGGCTGTTATCCATCACAGCCAAGGAGTATGTCTTCAGGTAATCTTCGACTTCCCTGACAATGTCTCTGACATGGACTCCTCTGAGGTTGCTCACAGAGATTCGGATCTCTGTGAGTCTTGTGAAACTTGCCTGCCTCCTAGGCACAGGCAAGGGACTATCTATCAGCCTAATTATGTTTAAATCAATGAACAGGGAATCTAACAAGTTTAGATTCCCAACAATTAGATTTTAATTAATTTTGTTTTAAATAAAAATAGTTTAAATAGATTTTGTTTATTAAAAGTAAAAGTAATTTTTTAAATGGATTAAATTAGGTTAAATAGTTTTTAAATTTGTTTAATTAGACTTTTAATACTGTAATAGTGTTTTTAATTAAATAGATTAATTCTAAATATTTTAATTTTAAATTGTTTTAAATAAAATTATCTTTTAGAAATTAATTGGGATACGATTCATGCACTTAGGATTAAAAAATTATAGGATTAATTTTAGATTAAAAACCAAAACCCAATTCGAATCAATTGTCCAAACTAAAACGAACGTCTCAAATTCATAAGATCCTTGTACAACGAACTTGGATCGATCACTGTTTAATTGAATTCGTCTTTGGATTATTTATGGATTATTACCTTTTTCTAAGGGTAATTTTCTAAATTTTCCTTATAACGTATCTAATTATAATACACCGACGTTTCCACAACACATCAAAAATTTTGCTGTGAGGATCGAGTCGAGCTCATGACTCGGTTAACAAAATTTTTAAAATATATTAACAGTATACAAAATTTTAGAAAATATAGTAAAGTTGGATTAAAAAATAATAAATATATTAAAAAAATCAATTTAAAATAAAAATATTATTTTAAGAAGTTGTTTTAGTCTTGTTAAATTTAGAAGGTTTTAAATGTTTTATAAAGTAGTTATAAAAATACGGAGTAGTTTAAATTTGAGCAAGTGGTTTACTAAACTGCACCTATACGGCTATACCACTCTTCTAGTTTGGCTAACATCAATCTCTAGCATGCTTATACGATAACTTTTTGATATCAACTGCAAAGTATATCGTTACACTTGAAACCATCCAAAATTTTGGTGCAAAAGAAGATAATCAATTTGTAGCAAAAAACCACCAGTCTAATAGCTCAAAATTTGCTATAAATGTTTTTCCGAACTGTACCTATATTGGTTGAACAAATACTTTCCCACGAACATCAATTTCTTGCGGTAGATATATCAATTTCAATCAAATAATCTTCCTCGTTGTGACAAAATTCAATATTTCTGTTCCCATAACGATCTAAGGAAATCTCGATAAGCTCCTCCCTATCATCTTCTTCCTCTTCCCATTTAAAAAACACAGTGTCTCGTGTTTCCCAATTTGTGCCCATTGGGAAATCACCATCCGACGAGCTATCAGTATCACTTTCTGGGTAGTACATTGATAATGACGGATATCTATGGCAATCTACAATCTGTTTAGCATTTGAAACCATATTGTTCCCGTTATTTTCCTCGTCCTCTTCTTCTTCACCTTCATATGCTTCATATATGACCTCTAACGGTGCTTTCATGTTCCATTCTAAAATTTTCATTGCTGTATCCATTTGGTTTGGATCCCTTTCTCTTTTTGCCTCCCCTTCTTTTACCACTTGTGATGATCCCATGGAATTGGCATCTAGCAATTCCCATTTGTGGTAATCATCTTGGGAGCTGGATTCAGATCCTAAATCATGCGCAAACACTATGCGCGGTTGATTGCAATCTATCTCTAAACCATATTTAGGCACAAACTCTGCATGGTCTTGATTAGCTTCAAGACTCGAATCCTGTTTAACCTCATGTTCTACATGGGCTTGTTTCTCTTCTACAAACTCAAGAACTTTTGGTTCTAAAGAATTTGATAATAGAACCAAATGTGAATTAAAGTTGCTCCTATCATCTGGCACTTCACAATAGTTATCTTTGTTAACAAGAATACTCGATTCCAAAGATTTATATTCTTTTTCCAACCTCTCATCTACACATGAATCAGTAACTACTCTTGCTTCTTCAAAGCTAGATTGTTTTCTCGACCTCTCGTTGGCACCTAACTTGAGAAGAAAAAGAATTATGATGGCGGTGGAATTGAGAACCGGAGAAAAAACAACTCTAAGGAGAAAAGATGGAGCATAAATAAGAACCAAAGTGTATATAGTAATAATAGTGGAAAAGAGAGGATTTGAGCAAAGAGATGAGAATTTAGAGAAGACATGATGAATAGAATTGAATCCCATTTAGGTATTTAGGAATTGATCTCTAACGAAAATGGATGACTTTGATGATCAATACAAGAATGGAAAGCAATCCATTAGCAAGTGAATCTATATCTATACTATTATATAAAGAGGCTAACTCCGATCTTAACTCCGATCTTAATTTCGAACCTAAAATTTCCAAACCTAACTCAAAACCAAAAATTAAAATATAAAGGTTAAAATTTAAACCTTTAGATCATATTTTGTTAAATTGATCTCATCCATCCATATGTTTTTATAACAAACTTTTGTAACAACTTTAGTAACAAACAATTCAAAAAACTTTTGATATATTATTTTTTCTATAATCTAATTTCACCATATTTTCTAAAATCTCGTGCTCTTTAATTCAACATCCATTTTGATATAATTTTATTAAATTCTAGTTTTTTCGTTTTTTATGAGTTTATTTAAGTTAATTTAATTTTTTTACTACTTTAACTTTAATTTGAACCTTAGTAAATTTGTAATAATTGTTCGCTAAAAGGTAGTTATCGGGTACTCGCCGCTGCATTGCGCGGGTATTATGCTAGAATTGAATCCCATTTAGGTATTTAGGAATTGATCTCTAACGAAAATGGATGACTTTGATGATCAATACAAGAATGGAAAGCAATCCATTAGCAAGTGAATATAACGAAAATGGTGCTGGAAAAGTGAATATATATACATGTGTCGTGAACTAAAGAGTAAAGGAAGCTTTTTAAGAGTGCGTAAAAGCAAGGCATGGTATATATATTAAAGCTAACTTCTTTTTGAGTTTTAGGGATGAATAAGCGAGACACGGTTGAGTATTTTTTTTTATCCATGTATTTCAATAAGGGTCAAAGACGAAAATGGTCAAGTTGAGCACCCACCATCTACTATATGATAGTTTAAGATTTTGAAATATTTGGTCATCACCATTCATATTGTGACAAGTGTCCAATGTCAAGTGATCAATTGACGGTGCTCAACCCTCAAGTGCATAACCAAGTACTGTACTTTTTATTGAAAAATGGAAAAAGTATCCCCTTTTGTTATTCTAGATATCCGAGCTATATTTTCATTTTACCCCCTTATATTTTCAAAACCCCCTCATTTTACTAGTACAAATATTAATTTTCACCCATTTACATTTTCAGTTTTTTCATCATCTTGTTTTTCTTTTACCGGCTCCATGTACCAGTGCTCCATGAATCGACTGGTACACCTTTTTTTTCTTCAATTTTACATCGTCCTTTTACCATTTCTCCATGAATCAATTAGCAACTTCAGGGTTTCTTAATTGTAATTAGTTTTAAATGATAGCTTGTTTGCTGACCTTATTGTAATGTCTCTACTTGTTTTAATGAAATCTTTGACAGTAACGTATCTTTGTATAAGGCAATGGGAATAAAAACTAAGTATTTTGTTATCATTAGGTTGGGGATGAGCCAATAAAAACTAAGTATTTTGTGCTCTAGCTCCTTTGCAAATTTTATATATTAATTATTTTTCCTTTCTAGGAATATGATGCGAAGATTCACATGAAAAGCAAAGTCCATTACTTTCTTATGATGAAAGATAAATTAGGTTTAGCAAAGAGTGAGTTGTTTAGGTCCATATGCTTTGGTCCTTGGTTGGATTTAGAGTATGTTGATAATGAAGATGGTCTTATACATTATATGCTTCAGAAGCATAAACTTTCAGATATCAATCATTATGATTTGCCCTTAATTTATCACGTTAATGGTGATACATTACACTTTTTTCGTCGTGAATTTTGTATCATTACTGCTTTTGAATTTGGACATCAAAGCTTTGGTAAG